>JAPWTK010000028.1:2560000-3052500 GCA_029963805.1 Aromia moschata | reverse complement strand
ACTTTTAAATGTATTTACCTATATTTTGCAAGTAATGTGAAAAATATAGCCCTTCAGGGGTGGCTGAAACCACCCTCGACATGATTTTTTAAAATGCAACGCTATGGCTTGTGACCCCTCATTGTAAAGCTGGTGGAAAGAGGAATCCAACACACTGATCAAATTTTAATTTTTAGTATGTTTGTAGGGTTGCATACAATTAAAACGTAATTTTATAGTTTAATTTATTTTTAACGCAACAATTTCGTACTCAAAATGTGTGTTGTTTAGTTTTGGAATGTAAACCTTACTTTTCATATGTCCCCACAAAAAAATTCCAAGCAATTTTTTGCCACAACTGATATTTGTTATTTTTTGCTAGTGTTTATACACGGCCGCAAAGAGCAATTTAATTTGTATGCTGTATTCAGAGTTTGAAACGAAGTGTTATTTCAAATTGGTGAAAATGTCTTATTTAACTGAATCACTAAAAATCGAAATTTTGATGATGATTGGATATGGTGATAGGGCGCGAACTCAATGCGAAGTTGTTCGCTTGTTTCGAGAAACGCATCCTGACTTGCCACCACTAAATCAAGGTACCATTAGTAAAATTGAGGCACAATATCGAGAGATGGGTCATGTCAGGAAAGTACCGAGTAAGAGGCAGGCTGTTGTTGACGACACGAAGTTGAATTTGTTGCTTGCTCTAGAAGAAAATCCAATCACTCCAGCCCGTCAACTGGCCCGTGATAGTAATCTTTATCACAAAACAGTTTTAAAAAATACTTAAATATGAGAAAAAACGCCCATATAAAATTCTTCAAGAGCTACTTGAAGATGATCCAGATCGACGAGTGGAATTTTGCGATTTATTGATGACTTGTATTGATCAAAACCAGTTATCTTTAGAGTGGATAGTTTTCTCTGACGAGGCTACTTTTACATTAAATGGGCATGTAAATCGCCAAAATTGTCGTTACTGGGCTGAAGAGAACCCCCATTGGATGAGGGAACTTCATACTCAGCGCCCACAGAAAACTAATGTGTGGGCCGGAATAATACAAGATAGAATTGTAGGACCATTTTTCTTTGATGACACTCTTAATGGAGCAAGATACTTGCGTTTACTCCAGCACGAACTAATGCCAGTGCTATGTAATTTATTTCCAAACCCCTTAAACCCTAACTTGACCGACGAGAGGTTATGGTTTCAGCAAGATGGGGCCCCACCACACTATGCTGCCATTGTTCGTCAGTATCTGGACAGAATTTTTCCCGGTAGGTGGATTGGGAGGCGAGGTAATATTGAGTGGCCAGCAAGATCTCCAGATCTTACACCACTGGATTTCTTTTTGTGGGGACATCTTAAAAGTAGGGTTTACATTCAGAAACCCAACAACATAGCAGATCTGCAGGAAAGGATAAGAGAGGAAATCGGAAAAATAACACCGCAAATGTTGCATAATGTAAGGGACGAAACGAATCCCACAGACTGGGATGCTGCCAACAAGTGAATGGTGCACATTTTGAACAATTGTTACGTTGAAAATAAATTTAATTTTTAAATTGTTTTAATTGTATGCAACCCTACAAACATACTAAAAATTAAAATTTGATCAGTGTGTTGGATTCCTCTTTCCACCAGCTTTACAATGAGGGGTCACAAGCCGTAGGGTTGCATTTGAAAAAAATCATGTCGAGGGTGGTTTCAGCCATCCCTGAAGGGCTATATTTTTCATATTACTTGCAAAATGTAGGTAAATACATTTAAAAGTTGACGTGCCTCGGGAATTTTTTGAAAAATCATTCACCACCTCGCTAGCGAATATATTCCAGTTAAAGTCTCCACCGTGTATTCTAAATAGCAGAGTGTAATGGCAACACAATACGATGGTGCCCCCACAATGCTGTTAGTAGACCGTTGGCATTTAGAACTCGGTTTTTGTGTGTTACGTGCAAAGTGGATGCTATACATCTTGTAGCAGGAACTATTATACAATGTTTTTCCACTGTCGAAACATTAATACCGGATACAAAAAAAAGTGTTCTTAAAATCCCCTAAACGTCTTCGCGAGTTTCACAGCAAATGTCCTGGTATTCCCGAATCACCAGAGCCGATTCTTACTAGTTGGAGAACATAGGGAAAGCCAGTCTTTATTATGCGGAACGTTTCCAGCAACAGTTATTGAAGCTATTAAGGAGAGCCAAATTTCAAGATGTGTCAGTTGGAACAGCTTTAAACTATTCATAGTAACTATAAAGGTTTGAATGACGTCATACAATAATTACAGAACGGTGCATAGTCGTTAAAGTAGTTGTTTTTTTTTTGTCAATACCAACTATAAGTTATTTCGTATTGTGAAATGTAAATTTAAAACGGGTAAAACAATTGTTTTGGAACATCTTGTATTTGTAGGTACCAATGAAATTTATGTGTTATGTAATGGATAGAGCGAGGTAAACAAGCAATATATGAAAAACTATTGCAGTAATTCTGATATAAAGAAACTATGGGATCCTGTGTTATTTTCTCTATTCAGCGGGTCCAGTTTCCTTACAAAAAACGTTATTGCCCCCGGATGGCATCAAAAATGTTTACCTTACACAGCGAAATTTAATAATGGCGCCAGCGCAAATAACGGTTTTGAGGGGTTGTTAGCCCTAAGCGATATTCAGCCCTCGCCTAATTTAGGCGTGCTAGAGGGGAAGATTATTTTCTCCAAGAAATACGTCAAAATCAGGTGGTTCTACATGGAACTGGCATTGATTTAACTCGTGAGATATCACTTGATATGAAGAAGGATGTAAATAATTATCGATAATACGTAAATACTAATAAAATTAGATGTTTATTACACAGCATCATTACGATCGAATTCTCACAATCAGTTAGAAAATTTAATAAATATGATTATATTATATTTATTGTATATTAAGTCCACTAAGTAACTTTAGTTTTAATTCGAGTTTGTAATTTTTATTTTGTATTGAGTCTCTTGAAAAAAAGTTGAATAAAAGGGAGAACAATAACGCAATCGAAAAATTATCAGACATGTTTTCGAGATTTTTGGAAAAAATTTAGTTTTGAAAAATATTTTATTTTGTTCTGACTTTATTTGAAGAGGTAAAACAAAATAAATACTACCTTGTCATAGCCTTTATATAGCCAGTGTTTATCCTCTTTATGATGGCATCATTAGAATTTTGATCTGACGTTTCGGTCTTTCGCAACCACCACCAACTTTATTTTTTTAAATAGTCGGAAACTTTTATTGAAGTCGGAAACTTCCTTAAATTTCCTTTTATCCTTCAATTCAATGATGTACGAGAATTGGTATTTATAAAACGGTTCAGACCGAAAAACTCACCATCAGTGCAAATAAGAGCAAGTCCTATGTATTTTACGAAATTTTTGTTTTCAAAATTATTCACTAGATTCGGGTTGGCAAATAATACATTTTCAGTAAATAATTTAAATTTAAATAAAAAAGCGTAGTCATAAATTTTGTCATTATAGAGTTTAAAAGGGAATATTATAATGTGTTGAACTAAAAAAAATATTCCATCCAACACCAAAAATTTATTGGTACAGTTTCAAAACAGTTGAAGCATATTAAGGAAGTTTCAGAAAATTGTTAAATTTATATTTTCAGTTTCTATGCCTATGTATGTGTAGGGTGGGCCAGCAGATGGTTTATTTTTAAAATTGCTATTAAAACTACATCGTTGAATATATTTAAATGATTGTACTATTCAACAAAGTATGCCTTCCCATTATTTATGAAAAACAATTTCAGTTAAATGGCGTGGCAGTAGTTCATTCTTTTCATTCAATTTTGCAATACATTTTCGATTATTTGTGGCTCTGTTGCACGAATAACTTGATTGATGTTTTCCTTCAGTGCGTCCATTGTTGGAGTAACAACGGTCCTTAACATGTCCTCATAAAAAATAGTCCAACGGTATTAAATCGCAGCTGCGCGATGGCCAATTAATGTCTCCAAAACGACTGATAACACGGTTACCGAATTTAGTGTGCGATTGTTTCACGGCTTGTGTGACACGTTGCTCCATCCTGCTGGAACCGAAGCTCGTCCTTGACAACTAGAATAAGTGCATTTTTGTAAAATTGCAAAATATTTGATAGTTTTTGCAAAAATTGAGTTTTTCGAAAAAAAAGACATTTTTTTCAAGTTTCAATAAATCATACAGTAATGCATAAAATCATACAGTAAATGTGACCCATCTTGAATTTTTCTAAGAATTGTACTTCCCTGTGCAAATTGTGCGCGTACTGCAAAATAATTGGGAATATGCAAAAAAATCTCCGGAAACTCTAACTTCTTTTTTCGGGTCGAAAAATGAAGATTTTTTCTTATCGTTGAAATTTAATCGGAATGGCAAGCTGACATTGTTTCACGAATTTAAAAAGAAAGTGTTGTCCTACCATCAACAGGAGCCGAGAAAAATATTTTATTTTCAAGAAGTCGTTACTCATTTTTTAACATTAAGCTCTGAAATTTACACATTTTTATACATAATTGTATACTTGTACTTCAATATAAAAAATAGTCTGCAATGATTGACCCCCTTTTTTTACAGTAAACTTAATTTTGTTGGGACCTGTAAAATGCTTGCTCCGTTCGACACGTTGATGCATGTGGTGGGGGGAGAAAGACTATAACTCAGCGTTCTCACTTAGTGCTCGGACGCCTGCTCAATTTTTAACGGTTATTCCACTGTTTCATTTCACAGTTTTTGTTACTGAACTACCGCTTTACCCTAAAACTAAAATTTTGCACTCCCAAAACAGCAAACTTTTAATTTGTCAAACACCGTTAAATGTCTTTTTAAAATATATTTTAAAATACATCATACGAGCTCAATTTCAAAAACAAAACATCTAATTACGTAAAAACAGTAATCCTTTCTAGTCATATAAGTATCCCAAATTTTATTTCTGTTTAGCTTGCGGTTTTCGAAATATCTCTAAAATGGCATGGGCCATTATTTACGTGGTTTCAACTAAAAATAGAAAGCTTCTTTATCAGTCATTTGTCAAAAATCTTTCCATTTTTATTTTGAAAGTCGCTCAAAATAAACTTTCTTTACTTACCAGTTAATGACGTCAGTCCTCGAAAACAGCAAAATATTATAATATCTGCTGCCGCTACCAGAGCCCCCCAACGTATTTGTTCCTGTAAACAACTTCGGCCTATGTTTACTTATCCCGTCAAGTTTAGAAGGTACGCGTGCCGGAGATCGTGCTTTCAAAAATTTAAAACGGGACAGAGTCCATTAGACGGTAATACCTAAAGTCACGGCAAAATCACGAGCACAAACGGCGTAATTGGAAGATAATGGGCAAGCCAACTGAATTTACATCGCGGACGAATCTCCGGCGGATCTATGAAATATGCTAATGAAAGTTCGCAGCTTTTTTCAATTAAAGCGCTGTCAACATCGGTAGGGCCCGATCGATACATTCGACGCTATGTAACAATGTGGAAAACAGGATGAAGTTGATTATTAGGAATTTTAACATTGAATGCAAAGTACATTGCAGAACATTAAAGAGAATTAGTATGAGAGCTAGCAACGTCAGGAAAACGAGAATTTTAAGAAAGCTGGTTTTCTGATATGTCTTTCCTTATAGTACAAGATCCCGACCTAAGTCGACCTCTCCTCATCCTTTTTACTAATTAAATATATATTTTATACAATAAAATGTATAAATCAATACAATGTGCTAGGGTTGCCGCGCCATATCCGCGCAAGGCTATTTTTAATTAAATGCAATTTTTTTGCGGTCATTACGGTCATTCTTTTTCTTAAAAAAAAATAGTACCATTCGAAAACCAAAGATGTACATATAGGCTGGGGCCGTTACGGATTTTTAATGCTGAAAAAAAAAATTAATAGCAGGCAACGGCCGGCTGGAATATATAGTTGAGGTCATAAAAAATGAAAAAAAAAAACTTCGGAACTTGAGATGAAGGGAAGAAGTGAAATGGGGTGCTATTTAAGGGATGAAAACCGTTTTTCGTGATTTGTGGCGAAACGTGATCTCCTAGAGAAAAGTGTTTCATACAAAAGTTGTAGATAATAAAAAAAATCTAAAACTTTTTTTAGATCTAACTTCTAATCTTTTTCTTAAATCTAACACTTTTAAATTGGAAAAACTCCCTCCAACTGAAGAAGCAGCTGCACAACACTCCTACAGAGTCTATTACCAATTGCAAACTTGGTTGGGTAATTTTGACAACGATCAGGACAACAAAAAAGCAAAGGATTGGGGCTGGAAACGAAAATGTAGGAAGACTCGTGCCGAAATACATATCTGACAGTTCCGACTTGATTCCCGGAAAGTTGTTAAAAAGCGTTAGCTGTACTTGTGAAAGTGGATGCAATAATCAAACAGGTGCGGCTGCCGAAAACACGGCTTAAAATGTACCAATCTATGCAATACATGCACTGAGAATTGTTAAAATAGAGACAGAGAAGTATTCGTAGATTTAAGTGATTCTGAAGATATTGATGAAGAGCCAGCAAAGAATAATGATATCGAAATTGAAGAGCCTGAAAATGCCAATGATTTTGAAGATAATATAGAATTTGAGAGTTTGATCGATGAAGAAAACGAACCACAACAAAAAAGGCCTAAAAGTGATTAGATTTTAACAATTATTTTATTGATTTTTCTTTTTATAAGCTATACACAACCAATATTAATAAAGGAAATATTTGTAAATAAATTAAAGAATTCGGAGCCAATATAAATAAATTGTATGTTTTATTTTATCATATGTATTTAGAATAATTGAATATGCATATAAAGTTTTCGAAACTTAACTGTAGCTAATGAAAATTAATAAAGTACTATTGATTTCCATGTAAATATTAAGTTTCATGAAGTTTTCCCTACCTTGCCGTGATGAAATTCATTCAACTTTATTTATTTTATACCAAAGTAAGTTTTTTCATTAAAAAATATTATGAATTATTAACATAAATATGCTAAAAAATTTAAAATAATGGAAAAAATCGAGAAATTCGAGATTCGAAAAAAATTTTTTTTTCGGTTTTTCTTAATTTTAAGCTGCTAAATGACAATAAATCATTAACATCGACGTACCATTTGAAAAGTAGACATCTCGACGAAAAAAAATAAGCACTAGTAGAACATCAAAATCCAAAAAAAAAAAAAATCAATAAAGTTGTAAAATTTCCTATAATTGAAAAAATTCATGCTTATTATATGCACATAATTACGTACTTTCATAAAGTTTCATTTAAATTAAATAATTTTGACGCGAGAAAAAAAAATAAAAACAGAAAAATCGGTCATTTTCTCGCAAACTTTGAGGTTATAGTTGAAAAATATATAGAATAAAAGTTTTAGATTTTTTTATTATCTACAACTTTTTTATGAAACGCTTTTCTCTTAGGGAGGTTAAGTTTCGCCACAAATCACGAAAAACGGTTTCCATCCCTTAAATAGCACCCCATTTCACTACTTCCCTTCATCTCAAGTTCCAAAGTGTTTTTTTTTCATTTTTTATGACCTCAACTATATTTCCAGCCGGTCGTTGCCTGCTATTAATTTTTTCATCTCAAAAAGGTAACGGCCCCAGCCTAATAAAACGTCAAAGTAAGGTTGCCTACCATTTTTCCCGCCGTATACGGGGTTGCCATGTGTAAACAGGTGAACTGATATTAGTAAATTACCCTCATCGTTTTTCCTAATGAATTATATATGAAAATGTAGTTAATTTTATTGCGGATATGATGGTATAGGGTTGCCTTTGCGAAAGTGCGCAGAGTCTAGGGTTGCTGCGATTTAAAGTATGAATAATTGAGTAAGAGATAAGGCGCGACGGAGAGCACTGCACGTATTAATGTATGTGATAGAGAAGGACACAGAAGTGTTCTGTGTTCTGGAGTAAATAATTAACAACAACAATCATAATAAAATAATAATAATAATAATAATAATAGCAAATCGGCAGAGGGAGTAATGACGACCAGATTCACAAAGAACATCGCGGTATTAGGACAGTTTTATAATATTATTAGAAGTGGCCAGAAGGCAGTTGTACTACAAACGTGTCACATTGTTAGAAAGTTTTTGGGATAGGATGAATTTCCTCCCCTCGCCTGAGTCTAATTCCTGCTGGAGGCGGGGATGGGATATCAAGCCATCACTGTCTGCATATTGAATGGGTGAATGTTTTCCAGCGTTTACGCTGAGAAGTGTGAATATAAATTAAAAATAATGAAATAGTAGTATTTAAAAAGCGATAAAAGAGATGCAATATTTCAACCGAAAATCTGTTATATACGGGGTGTTTAAAAAAGACGCGGCAATATTTAAGGGGGTGATTGCCCAGGACATTCTATACAAAAAGTTCCTATAAACATAGGTCCGCAAACGCTTCGTTACCGATCTACAGGATGTTGAAGTTTAATTTTAATAACAGTTAAAATTAGATTTCTCCAAAACCGCTTGAGATATTATAATGAAATTTTAGGCGTATCAATCGCTATGGGAGACGCATACTTTGCAATAAGGAATTTTCAGAATAAGCATTTATGGTGTGACGAAAATCCACATGAAATATTTTAAGATCGTTTTCAACATCAGTTCTCGTTGAATGTTTGGATTGGCATTGTGAGTGACTGCCTAATCGTATCGGTATTTCTACCAGGCAAACTTACCGGAATGGTGTATCGCAATTTTTGGAACACATGCTCCCAGGATTTCTGGAGGAAGTACAATTGGCAATAAGACATGCAATGTGGTTTATGCACGATGGTGCGCCAACCCATTTTAGTGAGGTTGCTCGTGACTTCTTAACACAAACATACGGAAATCGCTGGATTGGCCGAGGTGGACCTCACTTATGGCCTGCACGATCCCCCTGACTTAAACCCCCTGGATTTTTTCCTGTGGGGCCATTTGAAGTCCTTGGTTACGCTACTCCATTGGAAAATGTAGAGGACTTAAGAAATAGAATCATTGCTGGGTGCAACTCAATTAGAAACGATCCTGGTGTTTTTGAAAGAATTCGCCAATCAATGAGAAGAAGATTGAATTGTTGCATCCGAACTGGAGGTGGTCACTTTGAACGTTGTTTATAATTTTTGGTAAGAAAATGGTGATACTTATTGTCAAATATTTGTTTTTGCCCCCGACTTAAACCCTCGAATTTAATAAAAAAAATATTTTTGTATGATAAATGAACATACATTGGTTTTTATTTTTTACTCAAAAACGGTGCGTCATACGATAAAACCTGATGAAAGCTTTTTTCTCCATAATTGAACAAGGAATTAAAAAATATTTTTTTATTTTTGGAAAAACCAGCGGCATCCTACTTTTTTCCTTTACGTGACGTGCCAATACGCGCGCCACTGGTAAGATTAAAAAATCGTTTTGTATTGCAAAGTATGCGTCGCCCATAGCTATTGACACGCCTAAAATTTTATTATAATATCTCAAGCGGTTTTGGAGGAATCTGATTTTTACTGTTTTTAAAATTAAACTTCAACATCCTGTAGACCGGTAACGAAGCGTTTGCGGACCTATGTTTACAGGAACTTATTTTCTAGAATGACCTGGGCAATCACCCCGTTAAATATTGCCTCATCTTTTTTTAAACACCCTATATAAATAACAAACCAAATAAAATATATAAACAACAACAACAATATTAATAGTAAGAAAAATAACAATAATAATAATTTTAGTAATAAATATGAGAACGAGTGTTACATTTGTATGTTTCCTAATTTTTTTTTTGCGGTTTAACGCATGCAGAACTTATGCTAGGTACATAAGTATATAGTAAATTAACAATATATAAGTAACATACACTAATATATTTTTATTTATAAAACAGGGTCAATAAAAGAAAATCATTTTTGAATACAATTAATACATTTATTGTTACAAGAAAATTATATATCGACTGCAGTGCTCTCCGTCGCGCCTTATCTCTTTATCCATACTCTCAATTATCCATACTTTAAATCGCGGCAACCCTAGACTCTGCGCACTTTCGCAAAGGCAACCATATACCATCATATCCGCAATAAAATTAACTACATTTTCATATATAATTCATTAGGAAAAACGATGAGGGTAATTTACTAATATCAGTTCACCTGTTTACACATGGCAACCCCGTATACGGCGGGAAAAATGATAGGCAACCTTACTTTGACGTTTTATATACATCTTTGGTTTTCGAATGGTACTATTTTTTTTTTAAGAAAAAAGAATGACCGTAATGACCGTAATGACCGCAAAAAATTGCATTAAACAATTTTTAATTAAAAATAGCCTTGCGTGGATATGGCGCGGCAAATCCAAATTATTTTAGTATGGCTGAAATTTTAATAAAAGGTGATCCAATTAGCGCTTTAGGATTTGAACATGAAATAAAACTAAAAAATTGGTCGGCAAGTAAAATGTTCTTTTTTTATTCGAAAGAGCATCTAATTACAATTATGTTTTGAAAATAATATCGTTCAAATGTGCACGACTTTGTTGACAATAACGCATTCGATCAGTCCAATTTATCATTACGTTTTCACAAGTTCCGATTAGTGTTTTAAGTGAAACGTAGGCCATGTCAAGTCAATTGTCGAAACTATTGTTGTTTGACAGTTCAGTAAGCTTATTAAAGCAACATGGAACATTTAACGCCACAATAACATTGTGAAATTATTAAAATTTATTATCAAAGACAAAACTCTGTAAAGGAAACTTGGCGCAGATTACGTCCACGTTATGGTCCACATCATCGACCAAGTGAACAAACAATTCGCAATGTAAAGTTTGAAAATGAGTTTACGTTGGTAGAGTTTACATGCGCAGAAGTAAAAGCAACGCCTACCGGCATCCAGGTGGCCCGCATGGCAATCGAGAGAGCGTAAGGACAGACATATCAAAAAAATCAGCTTTCTTAAAATTCTCTCTCAAAAAACGTTGCTATCTCTTAGACTAAATAATCTAATGGGAAATATGTACTTATTTAATCGTCTGAGAAGAGGGCCAGTTGCTCCAAGTCTTGTTAAACTTTGCTTAATGAATCATTAAATAATGTCTCGTTAATATCTGACGGTTGCTTATCGTATGTGAGTCATCAACTATTTAAAATCAATTGTTAGTTAGTCAACAACAACAATTGGCAACGTTGTATAATATGTCAATACTTTCCTGGCCATCGCCATATCAAATCGAATTAACAAATCACCAACACACACTGCTTGTACGTTTACTGATTAGAAATATGATTTTCTAAAAAAATCTGTCTCATGACCTCCAGGTCATAGTATTCGTATATGGGTACAATCTAGAACTCCTCTTACTCCAAGAAATCGGCCCAGTTCGTTCTCTCCAACTTCTTTCCCACAATTTCTAATTCATCATTCTGAGAAAATTTTCTCGCAGAAAAGCTATAAACTCTATGTTCCTATTTTTTCAAATAAACTTCTTCATTCTCCCTTAATATTTTCCACGTCATTTTCTTGTAATTCTAAATACAGTGACTCGGCATCGAAAACATTTCCTATCTTGACAGTGAAATATATCAAACGTTACATTTTTAAAGGAAGAAAATATACCCATTCAGTTAACTAGAATGTAATACTATTATATTTTAACACAGGTTGGTGAAACTGTGACACACTTAGTCGTAACTTAAATTCAATAAAACGGATTGTTCAAGTTTAAACTGGTAAAACGGGTCCTGAAAACTCATACAGAAAGGGGTAAATATTAGGGTAGTGCGAAAGAATGACAAAGAAAGGATAGAGAATATTAAAAATCAAAATATAAGTATGCCACTGAGTTAAAGTATCTATCCATCTACAAGCCAAGTTTTCCTTGTCTCTTTGATAGCTGTTTGTTGGCGAAACATTTAACGCATCTACTTACGGACTGTATGATTTGCGATGTCCTGGATGACCCTGGGTGCCGTATTTTCTGTCTCTAGGTGTCTTCAGCAGATATGGAAACACCGCTTGTTGATTCTCGAAAATGCTAATTTGTCGCGTCGCGGCGAAAAGACGAATTGTCTCCAGGAGATGGGGAACACCACCGTGGATTATTGAAAGGTTTTACTAGCGTGATACGCCGCAACGAGACGCGAAATAGTTACTCGAATTATGCGTTGTGCCGAGATGAGATGCGACTTTGTAACTGTTCGCTACAAACGGAAACCCAAAAGGAAAGGATATTGGGTCGGAAGGAAGGGGGAATGGTGGGCCCTTTATTTCCGTATGTCAATTTTAAGCGCGAATATTTGATTTAAAAGTACAATGAGCGCGTCGTCTACTAAGAGTAGTTTTAATTTAGTTAGAAAAGAAATAAAACGAACGAACAGGGGAATACAAACGCGAACATACCCCCCGCCTAAAATACGAAGTATTTTAAGTTTAAAGAGAATAGGGGAGAGGACATAGTTTAACCACGGGTCTCTTAAGAGTTCCTAACGCGGTTTTCAAAGTAACGACTCGTACTACATTATCTGAGCCTGGGTGAGTTTCGAGGACCCGACCCACGCGCCAGTGTAACGGAGGAGATGAATCGTCTTTAATCAAGACAACAGAACCTACTTTAATAGGAGTCGAAGGGTCGGTCCATTTAGATCTTTGTTGTAACGTATGTAGGAATTCGAGATTCCAACGTTTCCAGAAATGTTGGTGCATTTGCTGGATCAATTGCCATCGTGTGAGCCGGTTTAATTTGATGTTAGTTAAATCAGGTTCGTGGAATGAAGTTAGTGGAGTTAGAGTCAGAAAGTGTCCCGGCGTCAAAACATTCAAATCGTTCGGATCGGAACTTGTGGGAGTCAACGGACGCGAATTTAGCAATGCTTCGATCTGTACGAAAAACCGTATACAATTCTTCAAAAGTCAAGATCTGATCTCCAATAACGCGAGTCAAATGGGTCTTTACGGATGTAACTCCTGCTTCCCAGATCCCTCCAAAATGAGCGGCAGAAGGAGGATTAAATTTCCATTGAATATGTTCAATAGAGGCCGCACTTTGAGCAAAGTTCAGTAATTGTCGAGAAGCGCCTACGAAATTAGTGCCACAGTCAGAATGAATTTCAGAGCAGCAACCACGTCGAGCAATGAAGCGGCGAAATGCTGCTAGGAATGCGTCAGTTGATAAGTCGGAGACTATTTCTAAGTGAACAGCACGAGTGGATAAACAGACGAATAGGCAGAGATATGCCTTGAGAGTTTTAGCACCTCGAACACGATTCATTGTTATAGTGAAAGGGCCTGCGAAGTCAACACCAACTATTTGAAAAGCTCTTAGTGCTTGTAAACGACATGGGGGTAGATCACCCATTGATGGCTGTAACGCTTGAGGTTTAGCTCGAAAACATCTATAGCAATTGGATAGACATTTTCTTATAGCTCTATGAGCGGATAGAATCCAAAATTCTGCAGTATTAAATAATGAAGGGTTTTTGCTCCAGGATGGAGATTCCTTTTATGCACATCCTCAATGATGAGGTTGGTCAAACGATGTTTTTGTGGTAGCAACGCGGGAAATTTATGTTCAAATGACAATTTGGAATGTCGAAGACGACCACCTACTCGGAGGATGCCCTGGTCAATCAAGAAACAGATTCAGCTTACGTAAAGGCCTTGAACAGAGTTGATTGGTTTTTAACTTGTGAATTTCAGATTGAAATACTTGACCTTGAACCAGTTTCACCAACCTCAGAAGAGTGTCATGGTATTCAACGTTATTTATGGGTCCCACCTTATGGTCAAGGGGGTTTTTGCTATTATGATGGAAGCGAACAACATATGCCAGCACATGACAATCGTTTGAAGTGAAGAAAACCTATGTAATAACTGCATGAGAACAGATGGTTCAATCTGAACGACAAACACTTTAACAGTTTTTTCCTCTTCGCAAAGTGATTCCGTATTTGACTGGAGGGAGGGAAGCTAATTTATCAGATTGAGGCCACTGTTCGAATGGTAGCGATAACCATGGTGGTCCGGACCACCAAAGCTGATGATTCACGAGTTGAGATGGAAGGATACCTCTTGATGCACAATCTGCTGGATTGTCGATAGATGAGACATGATGCCAAGTTAATAGAAGGCACACGTTTTTGTATATAGGCTACTCGGTTCATAACGAATGTTTTCCAACGATGAGGAGATGAATGGATCCACGACAAGACGATAGACGAATCAGTCCAAGCAACGACATCTAATATACTCAAAACACCAGAGTATGTTTGCACAACCATGTGTAGTAATTTAGATAAGAGCACTGCTCCGCACAACTCTAACCGAGGAATAGTTAATTTATTTGACCTTGTAGGTGCTACCTTTGATTTGGATATAATTAAACGGGTTATGTAAGACTCCCCATGCTTAAACCGACCAAAAAACCGTTGCTGCATATCCAGCCAGTGATGCATCGCAAAATCCATGGATTTGACATGGACTGTTCCGGTCGAAAATTAATTGACGATCCACACTGATGTCTGAGAGAAAAGAAATTTCTGATTTGTATTTTAACCATTGACGAGTAAGAGGTTCAGGTAGAGAATCGTCCCAGTCACAGCTGGAATGCCATATCTGTTGGAGTAAGTGCTTTATGTAGAAGGTGACAGGAGTGAGATATCCCAATGGACTCATATACACGTGCTAATTCTGACAGAATTCCCGTTTTGTACATGGACGGTCGAAGGACATTAGTCTAAACGTGAACGTGTCTGTCATTGGGGACCACTGGAGGCCTAAAACTTTAAGAGTGAGTGTGGGTACTGAGTCGAAAGAAAATGGGGCTTGACAATGTTCGGCCGGAAGTGTTTCTAATAGATCTGAATGGTTACTCGACCACTTTCGTAAAGGAAACCCTCCAGATTCACACAGTTGAATAAGCTCAGATTGTAGATTCTGTGCTGCAGCTAATGAGTCACAACCTGTGATGATGTCATCCACGTAGATATCAGTTTGCAGGACCTTTGAGGCTGCGGGATATTTAGTCTGTCCATCAAGAGCCAGTTGTTGCATTGTTCGCAAAGCTAAGAAAGGTGCAGAAGACACACCGTAAGTAACAGTTTTAAGCTTATATTCAGTCAGGAGTTCATCGGGATTGAATCGCCAAATGATACGCTGATAATCCCAGTATTGAGGGGCAACTTGGATTTGTCGATACATCTGTTTGATGTCAGTTATAAAAACGACCGAGTGCGAACGAAATCTAAGCAAAATCTCGACAATGTCTTGTTGTAATTTTGATCCCACGAGCAGATTATCATTCAATGATTGGTTGTTGGCGGCTTTGGCCGATGCGTCAAAGACTACCCTCAATTTAGTTGATGAAGAATCAGATCTCAGTACCGGATGATGAGGAATGTAGTAGGAATCGAGTTCATCGATGGGGGCAGCTAATTCCATGTGATCAGAATTCAGATAATCACGCATGAAATCAACATATGATTGTTTAAGAACAGGATCCTTTTTCAAACGATGCTCCAAAGCGAAAAAACGTCGAATAGCAATATCTTTAGATTCAGGAAAAACAGGTTTAGAATCTCGAAAAGGCAAGGGAACGACGAATCGACCAGATAGGAGTTTGCTATACCCTTCAACGTACAATTTCTCACATAGCTCATCGTCTGGGCTAGTCGAGATCATGGGGACCTCTTCAACCTGCCAAAATTGTCTCATAGTGGACTCAAGGTCATTCTCTGGGCAATCTTCCATGATTTTGACATGAAAGGAATTGATGACGCGTTCATTAGTTTGTTCAGGTTGAACTGAGCCAGATAATACCCATCCGAAAATGGTATTGAACGCTGAGGGGCAACGAGGACTAGGGGCAAGGACAAGGCCCGGGCGAATAAGTTGAGCATAAACGTCAGCACCCAGCAAGAGATCAACGTGGTGAGAAATGTAGAAATTTGGATCAGCTAATTTCAGATTATTAATATGATCCCACGAATAAAACTGTAATGATTGAGAAGGTATTACCGAAGCAACATGAGGTATGATGTGAGCTTCTAGATGTATCGCGGGTTGACATGATCCATGAGGACTTATCTTGCAATGGATTGAACCCGATGAAAATATACTAGAATTTGCACCAATACCTTGTATTTGAATTTTGTCATGCTGTCTTTTCAAGTTAAGATTACGAGCAGCCTTTACTGTAATGAAACTAGCCTCACTACCATTATCTATTAAAACCCGTAAGGTGTGCGGGTGTCCTTGCGAGTCATGAACGTCAACAAGGGCTGTGGATAACAGAGCTACCTGACGAGAAAGTGAACTAGCCAATGCATTGACAGTGGGCACAACTATTTCAGCTGGTGCTGTATTACCACTATCACTGGTTTCATTTATAGCTCCTGAGCTGCCCGAAAACCTATCGAAGTGTAGCAAAGTATGATGATTCTTATGACAGGTACGACAAGTGGATGTAGAAGAGCAATTCTTGACTTGGTGCGGCCTCAAACAATTGATACAGAGCCTCTTTTCTTTAACTACCTTGAAGCGATCTGCGGGAGACTTGGCTTTCAACACGGGACACCGGTAAATTATATGATCTTTTTCACAAACTAAACACTTTTGTTCCGGAAGTATTAGCTACCAGAGACGATACCCATTTTGGACGCGATGTAAATGTATTATTGTTTTTTGAAGTATAAGTATTGCTTTTAAGGGGGGTCGAAATGCTCTGCGGCAAGAACATGACACTGACTCTCTACAAAGGTATTTAATGTATCGAATGCAGGTATTTCACCTTTCAAATTCCTAATTTCTGCTTCAAAGTATCGACGAGTTTTAGAATCAAGTTTTTCTAAAAAAGAATGTTAAGCAACATAAAAATCCTCTAATGAATCTGCAATTTTTAATGCCTGCAAAGCTGATAAGTTTTCATTAAAATTATAAATAAGACTTCGTAAACCATTAGGGGTTTCATCTTTTAATTTGCAATGATCGTAAACGATCCCAATAATGAGTTGCTAGCTCTCTTTTATTGTCATATCTATCTAATAATGTTTTGTATGCAATGGGGTAATTATCGTCTGATAGCACAATAGTTTTAATTAGGTTGAGAGGCTCACCTGATAGACAACCCAACAAATACTCAAACCTTTCGACATTTGCTAACGTGTTATTATCATGAATACTTCTATTAAAGACTTGAATGAATGCGCTCCAATTTTCTAATTTTCCATCAAATGTTTGTAAGTTCAGTTTTGGCAAACGCGTTTTCGACGTTTGGACAATTGAAGTTTTATCGGCAACTGGCGACTGGGCCGAGGACCGAAACTGAACCGGCAACTCGCGAACTATGGATTGAATAGTAAAATAAGTCTCGTCTACTCTTTTCAAAAAAGCATGTTCCTCATCCAGGTTAGAATCCGGTAAAGTCGCAACCTTCATGACTATGTCCCCGTGAATTTTTAAAATATCATCATAAATGTTTTTTACAGACTCGCTTCTTACTTCAAGCATACGACGCACGGTATGATTTTCGGGTTCTGTTTGAAAGGAAGCCGCAACGGTAGCTATATCTTCTAATCGTAAATACAAACTCTCACGGAGAGCACGTTGTTCCCGAATATGTTTATTTTGAGCCATGTTTTCTCCTAAATCCGGATTTAACAGAGAAAATTGGCAAAATACAAAACGACAATAAGCAAATAAAATACGAAAGAAAACGACAATATGTGTATCTTAACGCGGTATTAAATCGGTCGATGTGACCAAAACAACCGGTTAGAAAACGACGCCGTAAAAAAATGTGACCGCGGAGAAAACAGCACGCTAACCTCAAAAAAATTAACGAATTACGTACGTATATTAAAATATGCAACGGTCGGGCCACAGGAAATGTGGTTTTAACAGGATTAATCCGACGATGAAGGACCAAGGAATGTTTGTTGGCGAAACATTTAACGCATCTACTTACGGACTGTATGATTTGCGATGTCCTGGATGACCCTGGGTGCCGTATTTTCTGTCTCTAGGTGTCTTCAGCAGATATGGAAACACCGCTTGTTGATTCTCGAAAATGTTAATTTGTCGCGTCGCGGCGAAAAGACGAATTGTCTCCAGGAGATGGGGAACACCACCGTGGATTATTGAAAGGTTTTACTAGCGTGATACGCCGCAACGAGACGCGAAATAGTTACTCGAATTATGCGTTGTGCCGAGATGAGTGCGACTTTGTAACTGTTCGTACAAACGGAAACAAAAGGAAAAGGATATTGGGTCGGAAGGAAGGGGAATGGTGGGCCCTTTATTTCCGTATGTCAATTTTAAGCGCGAATATTTGATTTAAAAGTACAATGAGCGCGTCGTCTACTAAAGTGTTTTAATTTAGTTAGAAAGAAATAAACGAACGAACAGGGGAATACAAACGCGAACAATACAATCTTGCGGTTTGGGATGATTTAACTTATGCCCCTCTTCTTCTACTTCCTCATGACTTTCTGCCAAGAAATGAGTCGTAGATGAGAACCAAGGAAAGAAACGACATATTGATGGAAACGATGCTAATCCAGCGGGTTGTTATTAATCAATTCTAGATTATAGGGGTGAGATAACACAGCAATTCCATCGAGTTCATCCGGTTACGGCCTGGTTCATTGGATACAATATCCGTAGTCTTCTATTGACCAAGACAGTATGAAATGTAGTGTTTTGATTCCGTGGGGGGGTGGGGGGGGGGGGGCGGGGGGGGGGGGGCCCATTTTTGGGGGGGGGGGGGGGGGGGGGGGGGGGGGGGTTTTTTTTTGGGGGGGCGGGGGGGGGGGGGCTTTCCGGCGGGGTGGGTTTTGGGGGGGGGCGGGGGGGGGCGGCGGGGGGGGGGGGGGGGGGGGGGGGGGGGGGGGGCGGGGGGGGGGGCGGGGGGGGACCCCTTCGGGGGGGGGGCCCGGGGGGGGGCCCGGGAAGCGGGCTTGGGGGGCGGGGGGGGGGGGGTTTTTTTTCGGGGGGCGGTTTCTTGGAAAAGCGGGTTTAAACGGGGGCTTTTTTTTCAAAACCCATCAGTCTTTCATCAATATTAAAATTACCACCATGTGTATAGCAACTTCCTATCATATGTTCCCTAACATTTTTACTCCATGAACATAGTGAGATTTGTAAAAGTTAAAATATATTTTTATTTCTCTGTATCCGGTCTACAACTATTTATAATTTGTTATTATCTGTAACCCTTGGTTTGTCATTACTTTATACTTGTTTTCGTATACGCTAAGGTTGCAGTAATATCCCACAACTAACGATAAAACAGTTAGACAATAAATTACTATAAAACAATAGGATATTCACGGACGGTAAAGTCACCTTAGTGGAATGCACATAATTAATTGGAAGAGTTAGTTGGAATTGGCAGTTAATGCCAATGATGCCCTTCTTATTCTGGCCAGAATAACAAACTAAATAAACAGTTACTAAGACTTGGGTCAGAGGTCACGAAGGAAATTATGGAAATGAAATTCTCGGGGAAATTAAACTCTCGCGCATCGAGTCTCTGACAGCACTCTGCTGGAACCAGAAAGGGCAATTATTATATTCACCCACGCTACTACACTCGGACAGAATTCATAATAACAAATGGACTACAATAAACAATATACAAATTCGTTTCATTCACACTCATTTCAAAGATTTTCAGTGTTCTGCTCGGTTTTCATTCAATTGCTTTCCACCAAATTCCATGTTTATCATTAAAGATGAAATTATTAGTTTCGAGAGTCAGTATCAATACTTTACTCTTTCTTTACATAGGCAACGAGAATTCCGCGTCATCATTCATCATCAGAAACCAGCCGAAATAGTTTTTCGAGTGGAACCATTATGTCGAAAACACTATTACTTCTGCAAAGCTAACATCAAAGGTGTCAATTCTTCCATTAAGGTTCAAATACATTTTTACTACGAATTCAAATTCAACAAGTGAAAATGTGTCAAAATAACCCTTTTCCAGGCAATAATAATGGATTTATTTATTAATGGTATATCTTCACCGTAATTTAAAAAACATGTAATGTGATGGACCAATTATAACGATGGATTTGAATTCAGTAAGTCAAAATCATTAGTTCTAAAAAATCTAAACAATATCTACATAAAAGAATCTATAGCCATAAATACGATATTAGAATTAAACCAAAATTCCACTGCCCTTACAAAACACGCCAAAGACCAAAATCATATGTTTGATTTTGAAAATATACATATATTGAAAAAAGAACAAAATTACTATAAACGAACAATTCAAGAAATGATTGAAATTAAAAAGCACACAAACTCAATAAATAGCCGCACAGATATAGAGAATTTAAGTGAAACGTACTTTAACCTAATAAAATAAAGAGTTCAGTAATTATACAAATAATAATCCATTAATCAAAACAAAAATTTTTACATCTTCCCATATACATAATCACCTACTCAACTTGATATATAACTCGCACCATACACCCATATTTATGTAAACACATAACAGATTCTCACATCATAAATGACACTACTTTGTAAAATATAAACAACCAAATCAGAAACTATAGTACCTTCAGTCCTCAGTCGAACTTAAACATCTACAATAGACACGACTCAAAGAGAAAATAGAAAATATATTGTATGTAAGTTACCTAGCATCAATTTATATAAATGTATATAAATTGTTGTGTAATAATTGTACCCAGTCCAGAATAAATTTATATGTTAAAAAAAACTGTTTTGTTCTTATAATTGTAGCTCTGATGATGGCTGAATAAAGCCGAAACCTTAGAAAAAAAACTTTGTTTTTATAAACTGACCGATAATCCCATAACAAGTTTATCAAGTTAAAATCATTAATTAATTCAGTAGATCAAGCCTTAGTAAAAATAAACAATACAATAATAGATAATAATACAATACAAGAATCAGATAAAGACCGACTTTTAGATTAGTAGTCTCCTCTTCGTCTGACTGTGTTGTAGTGGGGTTGAAAAGCAATAGTGGAAAAGTGAGGAAGTGGCTGAAGCAGTATCACCATTCCTCCACTACAACACATCAGACGAAGAGGAGACTACTGTTCTGAGCAGTCTGTCTTTTTCTAATTCTTGTACATTCTCATTACAATCTTTACTATGGCGAAATCAGTCTATACCTACTTACTAAGACTATGGTCAAAATATACCATATATATAAAGATGTGTACTTCAGGTCTGAACATGACACTTTTTTTGCTTGACTGGGTGATTAATAAAGTATTAAAAGTATTTTTATTGTATTAAATTTATATTTCCAATACTTCCTTCTTCTCTACGGTAGGACCCCAAAGTTCCAGTGTTCCCGAAGCTCTCCTCTCCCCTCCATCCCCCCTGGATATACTTAGATGGGCCTTATCAGGTACGCTGACGAATTTTGGCAGCCCCTTCAATTAAAAAGGACTTAGAGAGGGCGGCATCATTAATAACTTCGGTGATATTTAATATCGGTCTGGGTTTACGACAAGGCTTGCCTAATTCGAATTTTAATATTAATGAGGGTAATACTAAAAAAGAGGGAAGCTCCTCCCTAGTTCGTTCATCTCTCGTAAAGACGTTCGGCAGTGGGAGATTTCGTCGTAATTCGAGGAACAGTAAGCTTATTAAGTTTACAGTTATGATAAGATCTTCAGGTTCTCCCTGTTTCGAATGCGTGTTCAGTTGTATTTATTCGACAAGATACGAATATAACACATAAATAACCCTTTTTCGTCGAGGAAAAAACTTCTTTAAAAAATCTTTTTAGCTAAATTGTTTCCGTTCTTGAGAATAAGTGGGATTAAAATAACAATAATTTGTAAGGATTTTGTTTACATATACAGGATGTTTTTGAAAAAAGACCTTTAAAATTGTCTCTTTCTCTCTTTAGCCACGAATTTTTTAATAAGGAATTGACTTCAAAAATCTCATACAAACAAATAGACCAATAGAACCGCGAAGAGACCAGTAGTATCTTCGTCTGACTGTGCTGTAGAGAGTGAATTGGAAGAGGAAACGGAATCAAACGAAAAGAAGAATATGTAATGGTCTAGCACACGCAAAAGATACCAGTAGTCAGTAGCACATGCAAATAGACCAATAGACACGTGAAGATGCCAGTAGTCTCCTCTTCATCTGACTGTGTCATAGTGAGGGAATTGGAAGAGGAGACGCAGTCAGACAGAAAGGATACTACTGGTAAAAACTCTAGCACTCGCAAGTAGACTAATAGACACGCGAAGAGATCAGAAGTCTCCTCGTAGTATCTTCCAGATAATTCACTACAGCACAGTCAGACAAAAAGGAGACTACTGGTCGAAGTATCCTGCCTTTTTTTTTCTTTAATTACTTTATTTATTTTTTTTTCTTATACATTCCCATTAATCGCATGATCAATCTATTCTTATTACATCTATGGCACAATTCGTCCTTATTTCATGAGTATGCATTTTCCATGATGCACTTCGTGTTACAGACATACACTGTGTTGAAAAATTGTCGGTACCCCCGGAATAACTCTGTTGCAACGCATCGCAGCGGAAAATGTCAAAGGGAAAAGTTGTTTGGTTTCAAAAGGGGAATAGTTTGCAATTTAACAGCCTTTTCGGGTTGATCGAGTTCCCATCTCAAAAACCACTGTGCAGAGAAACATTCAGTTATTTCAGGAGACAGGAGGTGTGAAACCCCGTCCAATTCCAGGCCGACCAGTCACTGTTTCAACCGAAGAGAGAAAAATGGAAGTTGCCCTCGCGTTCGTCGAAAATCCTCGTTCTACAATTAGGAAAGTTGAACAGATGGTCGGAATGGACAAGAAACTGGTCCATATAATGTTGAAAGAAATGGCTTTCCAACCTTATAAAGTTCATCTCGTTCAGGATGATGGTGACCCTGATCGCAGAATCGAGTTCTGTGAAGTCATGATGCAGATGATTCATGAAGATCCAGGGTTGATTAGCAATATTTGCTTCTCCGACGAGTCCACATTCGTGTTGAATGGTGAAGTCAACAGGCACAATTGTCGCTATTGGTCTGATGAGAACCCTCACTGGATGTTGGAGTCGTGCACGCAGTATCCTGAAAAGGTAAATGTTTGGGCTGGAATCTTGGACGATAGATTAATTGGACCGTTCTTTATCGAGGGCAATTTGTCAGCTGTTAAGTACCAAACCATGTTACAAGATCAAATTGTGCCAGCATTGAGGCTCATTAGAGGAAGAGGACTGAATGAAGTGTGGTTGCAACAAGACGGTGCTGCCCCACATTATGGAAGAATCGTGAGAGATTACCTCGATCAGGAATTTCCAGACAGATGAATAGGCAGAAGAGGAACCATTGAGTGGCCTGCACGATCACCTGACCTGACTCCTCTTGACTTTGGGGTTACATTAAGAGCAAAGTGTATCATACGAGGCCAGAGAATCTGAAAGATTTGCAACGGAGGAT
Source organism: Aromia moschata (assembly GCA_029963805.1). Classification (NCBI taxonomy): domain Eukaryota; kingdom Metazoa; phylum Arthropoda; class Insecta; order Coleoptera; family Cerambycidae; genus Aromia; species Aromia moschata. The sequence goes on along the minus strand of JAPWTK010000028.1, from coordinate 3,029,050 downwards.
TGTTGATGAATGTGCTGTGATTCCACTGGATATGATCCGGAGGGCAAGCAGTGCATTCTATCAAAAGCTCGCTTACTGTCAAGAGGTCAATGGGGAACAATTTGAACATTTGCTTTGAAAATAGTGAGTGAATAATCTGCCGAAAATGCCAAAAACGGCCCCTCTCAGTGCCACATGATGTGCAAATTCCAACTCGTGACCTCCTCGTGGTGCACATCGGGTAATGCTGATACGAGTGGTAATTGTGGAATTTTCAAACGTTATCTTATCTGCTCCAGTTTCGATGGTTATTCTCAATCGAAGGCCGTGATAAGTCGAAGAAAAAATATGGTTTGAAAATTCTAACTCAACAACTTTTTTTCCGCAATTTTTCGGTGTTCAGTGAAAGTCAATTTGCGCACAGTTTTTATTTTGGCTATTTATGGCAAATATTGGGCAAGAATGAACTTGGAGAAAAAAATGTTTCAAATAAAAGATGTTCATTTTTTATCGGACAACACCATCCGTGAATAAAAAATATGGGTTTCCATTTAAAAAACTGAACTTACCCCCACCCCCGCAGAGGGGGTAGAGGGGTGGAGGGCGGTTTAAATTGAAAACTATTCCCCTTTTGAAACCAAACAACTTTTCCCTTTGACATATTCCGCGGCGATGCGTTGCAACAGAGTTATTCCGGGGTACCGACCTTTTTTCAACACCATGTATAATGGATGGAGTGAAATGTTAGTTCATATATTTCCGCGACCTCTGCAATATGTTTTTCTGCGGCGATTCACTCGAGCGGCATCGAAGAGGTCTCATTAGCGCCCGTCTATTTACCGGGGGCGGTGGAAGAGCGCCCGCGGTCACACAAACAACTAAATAATTGCGTTTGCCTGACAGCCTCGAAATTAAAGTGGCGGTTAGCCCTTGGAGCGACTTGACAGCCAAATTGAAAGTCGGCGGGATAGCGAAAACATTTCCGTTCTTTCGATAAACAAACTGTAGGCTTTAATTAAAATGAAGGAAACTCTCGGGGGGTTGCGCGCCCCCATTCGATATGCCGATGCACGGGTTGCAAACAAACGATTAGCTGCCTGAAATGGGTACGCTGAAAACAAACAGATTTGTTCGAAAATGACCATGAAGCTCTTAGAAATTTTAAGCACAACACTAACAGTCCAGTTGCCAGGGATTAAAAAGAGTCCAAAATTCGTATTTTTTGGCGGAGCCTCAATTATTATTGAATCATATGTATTTTTTTCCCGTAGAATACAATGGCGGGGGTCCGTACAGTCAAAAGTGTGAGCTTCATTAGTTATTTAACAATTTATGCAAAAAAGAACGCGTTTTTTTCACGTTTTAGTTCATACCTCAGTTCCCTGGCACTTTTTGTATAGCACATGCATTTAGAAAGTTGTACTATATTAAATTACCTAAATTTTAAGCCCAACCAGAATTCGCTAGAGTTTTTTTATTATTGCAATTAGCGTTGAAAGTTGCAAAACTCCTATTATTTTGACATGTTTTTTCTTAACGAATAAAATTCTTAGAGTGCTGAAAATTCTCGGAGAATATGCTCTCTCAGTACAAACAAGTGCTATAAATTTCACGGTGATCGGTTGTTAACTTTTCGAGTAATTAACGATCTAATTTTTTTACAACAATTAACAATGGCGCCATTTCTTACACGAAGCTTCGATTTTGACTGGATAGGGCTAGAAAGATCACAAATCTCTCCAAGTTTATAGGGCTTATTGAAATTTTGAAAAATATTAATTATGTGCTATATGTGCTATATGTGCTATACAAAAAGTGTCAGGGAACTGAGGTACAAGCTAAAACGTGAAAAAAACACGTATTTTTTGCATAAATTGTTAAGTAACTAATGAAGCTCACACTTTTGACTGTACGGACCCCCGCCATTGTATTCTACGGGAAAAATACATAGGATTCAATAATAACTAAGGCTCCGCCAAAAAATACATGAGAGAAATCCCTGGCAACTGGACTATAAATAAATAAGGGAATCCCTTCACTGAATCAAAATTCAGCATAAATACAATAAAACTGTACCCACACTGGCCAATTATTAATTTATCACTAGGGTCCGGTAAGTGTCTTCATGGCTCGAAGCGTACATTTCCACAATCAGTAGTCTTTCGCATTTCTTCTCGTTAAACGTGATTTGGACTGTACATGCATGTGGATTTAGAAGGAAAATGATCGTTCCACAACTACTGAAGATAAAGATGCAAATTCAAAATAATTTATATGGACAGAGGACGGCACACCACGCACATTATTTTCACGAATTTCGCACAGTTATTTGTGTCAATAACAGTTTATCATTAAGATCAGTAAATTATTGTTTTTTACATCTACAGAGGACAATTCACGTGTTACTACTGTTTCTATACTTTTAGCCGTTGTTTGTAAAACCTGTTTACTAGCTGTCAATATCGGAGACGAAATATCTGAAACACCTAAAATTCGTATCAGAACATTAATGACCTTATTACCACAAAAATCTGTTGTTTCGTCCACTGTCAGCGACAAAATGTATTGCGTATGTGTTCTTTGATATTTCCCATGACACAATATGACTTCAGTAAATATATAGGTATGGCTACTAGACAATGGAATATCGGACACATATTTGGCAAAAAAACATCTAAAGTAAATATTGTCGACCACATATGTGAGGAATTTGGCGACCTTCTTCTCTGTTAGTTTTTTGGTTAGTTGGATTAGGTTCTGGAATAAATAACAAACTATTCGATATTTGCCAACGTTTCGGAGCTTTATTTGTCCTTCATCAGGGCTCACTACAATTGTATACATAGCACTACAATTATGTGGATACAACATATAGGTTTTAAAAATTATTATTATAGAAAAGCAGTTGTAACTTTTACTTACATCAATGTTGTTATTGTTGTCATGTAAAGGTGGTAAATTACGAACATTGGCGGTACTATCCATACACATATGTAGCAAATGTACGAAGATAAAAACATAACACTATTTTCAGGACAACATACTTTAAAAATTACTACAGTAATGAAGGTTTTGAGAGAATCTAACCTGTCGTACGCATAATTTTAGAAACAGAATCATACCTAAAAAAACGATTACTTATAGAAATGGAATAAAAAAATAAACGTAGTGACATAGACGACTTAAATTCAGTTTATTACAACATTCTAGAAAAGAACAACAATTTCAAAACATAACATTTTCACTGTCTCACCCATTAAGAATACTGCCTCCCACTCCCTAACACAAATGTGATATGCGTACGACAGGTTAGATTCTTTCAAAACCTTCATTACTATAGTAATTTTTAAAGTGTGTCGTCCTGAAAATAGTGTTTTGTTTTTATCTTTGTACATTTGCTACATATGTATGTACATAGATAATAACGCCAACGTTCGTAATTTACCACCTTATATGACAACAATAACAACATTGATGTAAGTAAAAGTTAGAACTGCTTTTCTATAATAATAATTTTTAAAATCTATTGTCGGCCACGTTCCACAAAAGGCAACATGCTCAAAACAGTATGCACAAATCAAACCAACATTCCCCTTTTCTAACAATACCAGTAATATTTTGTTGATTCAGTATATTATATTATTACACGTATTACTATCAATTGCGAGTACAACAATATAGCACACTTGGGGTATACTATTTACCAAATTACAGTAATTTAAATGTCTCATGGTTAAAACGAAGGGAAAGAGAAGGAATTCTCTGCATGATCCCGCATAAAAGGTTTTTAAATTCCGCTTAAAAACTTTAAACCTACATGCATTACAGCAAATGTTTTGCACGAGTATGGTCTACCTGTACGTGCACATTTGTTAGTGTCATCGATTTAAGTTGAAAGCTACGGCACTATCCTCTGATGGGAAGAATCTCAGTGTGAAATGTAACGTTCTGTTCAATGTCACGCGAAAAAAGCAAAATAAATTTTATTCTTGCGAAGCTTTTATTCAAATTGTAGTTGATACGGGACAACGTAGCTTGACAATATTTGTCTTCATCATCACTGAAGTTTTTGCGTCTCTTCGACTTCCGTAGTAACACGTAAAGTCACTTCTGCAGACATTAAACGAAGCGACAATGAAACTGAATAAGAGCATGTATTATTTTTCACGAGTTATAAAAAAATATTACATACATGTTTTACATAAAAAAAAAACTCAAGTATTGCTCATTTTGATTGATACAATATTAAAATTAAAATTACTATAACATTCATACTACATCAGTTTTTTGTGTTAAAATTGTTCATTTTAAACACCGAAGTCTAAAATGTAATATAATACAAATTAGACAAAACCCACAGTTGAGTTAAGCATTATAATGCAATGTGTGAAGAAAATTAAGTAAAACATATTAATCACAACTAGTATTTTCGTTGATTACCACAGAATGTATGTCTTTAAAAACCACTTTCTGGATTCACATCTAAATTTTTATCCTGAGAATCTAGGAAGATTACGTAACCAACGTAAGCAGACTTGGATTTTGGAGGGCATGCCTATAACGGTGAGGGTGACCGTCTATAGAAATTATATACTTCAATAAGAAAAATATTTTTGTGTCATCTATTAGGGAACTGTGGAACTAAGAGGGGGTGGCAAGTGCCCCCTAGTTACGCCTCTTTACTTTACTTTAACTCTGCCATCTTTATGAAAGGATATTCTGCCTGTGCGTAATGCGTACGTGATAACTAGGGTACCGAACGTGTGCTGTAACGCAGGGTCTGACTCGTAATCCGTCATGTTATTGACAGAAGATGGCATATGAGAGATCAAAAAGACAGGAGTAAAATGTGTTAATAATTTATGTACATACCTATTGCTTGTGTCATTCAGAAACACCGATTGTCCTCATTGCTTGAGCGTATGTTGCCACAACCAGTAGTCTTTCTGGATTTATTCTCGTTAAACGTGAGCTATTTGGCCTGTATATATGGTTTTAGAAGGAAAATGATCGTTCTACATCTACTGAAGTTAAAGGTGCAAATTCAAAATAGTTCACATGGACAGAGGATGACACAACACGCACATTATTTTCACGAATTTCGCAGTTGTTTATATCTAACAGTTTTTGTTGTCACTAACATCAGTACATTATTATTTTTTACATCTGCTACATCTGCAGAGGACAGACAATAAGTACACGTGTTACTACTATTTGTATACTTTTTTGTCGTTTGGAAACCCCGTTTATTAGCTATCAATATCGGGGGCATTAACGATCTTATTTGTTACGTATGTCTTCTTTGATATTTCCCATTGCATGTTGATATGTATTCTGCAAATATGTTTTACGCAATGTATGGCTACTAGGCAATGGAAAATCGGATATATATTTGGCAAAAAAAACGTCTAAGGTAAATATTGTCGACCACGCACGCAAGGCTACATGCGCAAAACATTATGCACAAATCAAACCAAAATTCCTCTTTTCTAACGGTACCAGGTTTATTTTTTTGATGGATATTCGAATCTAAATGTCTTTTACACTCGACGATTTCGGCAATTACGAAATATATATCGACGATTGCATGGAATACATAAAATATTCCGTCTATTGTAAAATCCTTTGTAATTTTCATAATCATCGAAGTCTATTCACAAATGGTAACGACTGTGCCATTATTGCAGAAATCCCTATAAAATCAGGTAATATGTAAATACTGTACACGAATTTACGAGTGACTAACTCGCGACAAAAATTTGTTTTCAATGCGGCGGTCGACCCGTTTACCCCGCCGGCAGGTATCTATCGGAATAGTTCGTCGTCTTACAGAGAAAGTGTATTACGAAGTCCCGAATTCCCGCGAAGACTTCGTTCGGGATAACATTGTACGCACAGACAGTGGCATGGGTACATAGGGGCAAGAAATATGCGCTTAAAAAATACGGTTTATGCTTTAATTATCATAGAGTTGCATTGTGTCGGCTCTGCGTGACAGCATACTTTCCCGGACCTTAAATAACTAATACCTTCTCTGGCTTGTAGCTCGTGATTTATGTTATCAAATTTCATTATTTATTTGTTAGACTTTAATACAAATATTACCTAATGAATAACAATAAATGTACAAAAATAAACTTTTTCCCATGTGAAAATACAATAAAGAATTGTATTTATTTAGGATTCATCTGGTAGGAATCACTAATTAAAATAATGAAACAATACGAAACAAAAAAACAAGAACACAAGGACACACATCGACACGGATGAAAATTTGTTTTCTCCTGCGGTTGCCTAGAATTTTTCCAGCAGACAAGAAGGTTAAATAAAATAACTTTGACAATCAAAAACAAAAGTACACGTAAATTGAATCTTTTACCGCTTTACGCGTGACAAATCACTCTCGATTCCAACATAGTCGCCTTCAGTTGAAAAATTTCAACGCGATTTGAGAAATTTAACGGCTGGGTTAATTTGAAATTGCCGTTGACAGCAATTAAAACTTGACTTATGGCAAAGCAACCCGGGATAATTTACGGTTAACTCGGAATTTATGTGGATATAAGAGATGTTATTAAATCTTTGTATGGCTTTCAGCTGCCTGGTAGGGCAATCCACAAAACATTAAGTTTTTAATATACTCGTAATAATCGCATGAATTTAATTTTGTCGCGTGAAATGCGAAAAGCCTTATACTTTTTACACGAATCAAAACTTTTACTAATTGGATGTGGTTATAACCTATTTTTTAAATTTGAAGAAGCTTATTAAAGTTTTTTCTTACTTAAAATCTGATAAGTCTTAATTTAAATATCATGAAGTGATACTCTTTTACAAAATTTAAATAGGTCAACAAGATCTGTCCAATATTTTGAAAGGAAAAAACAAAAATAATAACACTATTCTCAAAGTATCTTTCCGATAACGTATTTTAGACAAAACATTGATTCTTGTACTGTACAGCAGAGGAAGTTACACTTGTTTATGGTACTTTTCTCACACCATTTTAGTTTTTTTTGCCCTTCCTAAGACAGATGTAGCTTCTTGCTTTTCTCACTATTTCTGGTTCAGAAGAAGTTGAAGGAAGCAGCCATTTCAAGTACTTCTAACTTCTCTCTGTTCACGGAGTAATCACTATTAATATCACGACATTCAATACTGGGTGTTACTAAAGCCATTCCTAAGCTTTTGAGCGAATTTCTTTTGGATACATTATCAACTCCATCGACTTTCTCTATCACATTGAAGAATACTATCGGAATATACTCCCGCTATACATATTTGAAATAGTATAAAAAATAAACATCACTTTCATTTCAATAACTTCACCAAAGTTCTTCTCATTTACCAATCTCTGCACTTTGATGGCTTAATGTTTTGAAATATGTTCAGCCTGTTACAAAACAACATATACACAAAATAAATAGACTTAGATAAGCAAAATAAATAGAAGATTATTGTGCTACCACCATATGGGATTCAGCAGCAAAACATTGACATATAGAGCATGTCTGGGGTGCTCCAGTACCTCACTACAGCAGTGAAGGGTTAGAAGTCCATAAGCCGCCACTGACATGTGGTATGAACTTCTATGGGCAATGGTCGTTTTAAAATGGACACCGCATTTTTATGACCGCCCGACAAGAATTGAAAATATTTGTATATTAATTGGGAGGACATATTTAGTGGGCTTACTGCAATCCTTTAAGTGCATACTTGACCAAATTAGAAATAGCTGAACTATTAAGCCAAAAACTAGTAGAATAATAAGAATAATTGCAATGCAATTTGTACTGCCCTTTTAAATGAGCTTTTTAGTTTTCCCTGAGCTAAATAGTTTGACGAAGAAAGCAGATGTTTTTTCCTTTGACAACAAATGTTAATGTTACGAGGTGTGTAAAATAAGTAATGAGACTGGCAACGGTGTGCTATCAAGTTTTGCTTCAGACTTGGACACAGCGCAACGGATACTTTTGCAAAACTTCAACACGACTACGGAGACAGTGCTTTTTTAAAAGTCCAGATTTTTCGATGCTTTAAGGCATTCTCAGAAGGAAGAGAGTCGAATGAACCACGCAGCGGAAGACATTCATCTTCAAGAACTGATGAAAATGTCGTAGAGTACAGGATCTTGTGCGTTCAGATCGTCGATTGACGACAAGAATAATCGGAGAAGAGTTAAAAGGTATCCCCCATAAGTATGGTGAAATGCCCCCCTTTTTTTTTATTTTCTTCGCATGATGAAAGTGTTTCTTAGGGCTAATTATGAAAGGTAGACCGAATTTTAGGTCCAAAAAATTTTCCTCTCAGATAGGTATGGAAAAAAACCTGTTTTTTACGTTTTATTTTTTTTCTCGGTTTTTAACTGTCTAAAAAATCTGAAAAAATTCATGAGTACAGAAAATAATTTTATGTAAAATTTTTTTCAAGCTCATTCATGGTCATTATGACCTCTAAAAAAATTATTCAAACTTTAAAAATCCCATATATTTTAACCAAAAAAAGCTTCAGGCTCAGATTTATAATATGTTATATTTTTTAACTGTTTTTTACTACCTCAAATTTTTTCAGATTTTTTTGAGTGGTGGGTCATGCCCAAAAGTGCGAAAAATCAATTTTTTGTCCATGAAACGAATTAAAAAGGCTTAAAATCATCGTTTTATAGTGTCCTGATTTTTTTCTTGCACTAAAGGGACTCAAATGACTTCAAACAATTAAAAAAATATGTTCACTAAAAATAGTAAGAAAAAGAATTCAACTTATCGAAACCAGTATTTTTTATATTTTTTAATTGTTTGAAGTCATTTGAGTCCTTTTAGTGCAAGAAAAAAATCAGGACACTATAAAATGATGATTTTAAGCCGTTTTAATTCGTTTCACGGACAAAAAATTGATTTTTCGCACTTTTGGGCATGACCCACCACTCAAAAAAATCTGAAAAAATTTGAGGTAGTAAAAACAGTTAAAAACATAACACATTATAAATCTGAGCCTGAATCTTTTTTTTGGTTAAAATATATGGGATTTTAAAGTTTGAATAATTTTTTTAAAGGTCATAATGACCGTGAATGAGCTTGAAAAATTAAACATTAAAATTTACATAAAATTAAACATATTTTCTGTACTCATGAATTTTTTCAGATTTTTTTCGACAGTTAAAAACCGAGAAAAAAATAAAACGTAAAAAAACAGGGTTTTTTCCATACCTAGCTGAGAGGAAAATTTTTTGGACCTAAAATTCGGTCTACCTTTCATAGTAGCACTAAGAAACACATTCATCATGCGAAGAAAATAAAAAAAGGGGGGCATTTCACCATACTTATGGGGGATACCCTTTGAATCACCACTGCTCATCAGATTATGACTAACGGATTGGGGATGAGAAAAATCTGCGCAAAAATGGTTTCAAAACTTTTCGCAGGAACAAGAGGACATCAGGAGAGAAAGGTGTCTTGACTTTTTTGGAATCGATTAAAAATGATCCCCAATTTATATAACGTGTCATTACTGGTGATGAGGCTTGGGTGTTTGTACGACCCGGAAACCTAACGCCAAAACACATTTCATGAATGGCACACTTCAAGCTCTCCAAAACCCAAAAAAGCAAGAATAAACAAGTCAAAGATCAAATGCATGCTGATTTGCTTTTTTGATAGCCAGGGAATTGTCCACAAAGAGTTTGTGCCTCCAGGCCAAACAGTAAATTAACACTTTTACAGCGAGGTTCTTGAAAAACTTAGAAAAAGGGTTATTAAGTGTGAGACTAAACATCAAGAAAAACTGGATGTTGCATCACGACAATGCGCCTTGTCACACAGCCATTTCAGTAAACGAGTTTTTAGCCAGTAAAAACATTCATGTGGCTCATCAGCCTCCTTATTCGCCTGACTTGAGTCCTTGTGATTTTTTTCTCTTCCCGAGATTGAAAAATTACCTCAAGGGACGTCATTTTGGGACCATATAAAACATTCAAATGGCTGTAACCGTTCAGCTGAAGGCTATTTCAGTATGAGTAACGTCCGCTACTATGAGGAATGGAAGAACCGTCTCCAGCGCTGTGTGACTTCCCAAGGAAGTTATTTTGAAGAACACAATACTGAATTATAATTCTATTCGAATAAAAAAAAAATTTAAAAATCAGTCTCATCACTTAATTTACACACCTCGTAGATATCTCCACAATTACTTTTCGAACTTGCCACAATTACTTTTTCGAATTTACAAACTCTGCTTATACTTTGGAGAAAAACATTGCTGAAATGGAAAACGTTTCCTCGCTGTTCCGAAACGTTCAGTGGAAGCGAATTCTCGTGGCGGTAACCGAAAAAAGATCGACAACGCTTAAAACTGAGTAAGCAGCGTTTTCAATCGGCACCAAATTGTTTTAAAGCGCAGCTGCTAGCCCTCGGGGAATCTGTCCGTTCACTTTGTTGACACAAATTATGTGTTCCGCGTGCCAGCTTACGCAATAGGCTTCGAGTTTAAACGCTTTACGGCCGGCCTCTTAGGGATAAGTAGCTGCCGTTTACAGAGCCGTTTGGAGGCCCTCGACGATCGTATTTCACCAGATTGGGCTTGATATCCCATCACAACCGTGTAAGACTCCTAAGAAACTCTTTTGTGGTCGATGTAATGGGCAATATTACGTAGGGGCGTGCCGTTACCGTCGAGAAGGAAGACATCGGTGCTCTGGCGTAATATTCTGTGACGTGAGCACTCACAGGTCAGCGGAACGCGGAACAAATAGGCGCATAGGATAGGCGTTCGTTTACCCGTGCCGCGTGAAACCAACACATCTTTTTATTCCTAGTTTTTATGATTTAAATGTTCAGTGCATCAACACTTTATCTAATATCAGACTGGTGTAACTGATTTAGTTTTTCATAGTGTTCAGTTTCAGTTTGTATTTTGTTGGTCAGTACAACTAATTAAAAAATGCCGTCGTATGTGTGTTATGTTCCTGGTTGCCGAGGAAACTATAAAAGTGGACCCAAAGTGTGTGTCTTTTTCCTAATTATATAGAATTGTGTAGAAAATGGGTCGGTGCTATCTAGGGATGGGCACATTTTTAAAAACATCGATGTTCAACATCGGTGCCTACTATCGATGGTAGTAAAAACATCGGCTAGAAAACAACGATGTTGTGAAACATGTATGTTTCAAATAATATACAGGGTGTAACAGGATTATGGTACACCCCTTTTCTCCTTTAGTTTTCAAGATAATTGATGAAATTTGGGATATCCTATATACATGAATAAGCGACACTATCTGACATACAAGTGATTTTTTTCCCACTTCCGGTTTCGCCGGAAGTGACACTAACTTTCGATTTTTAAATAGAATACCCTGTATATTATCGCATTTATTAACTCTGCATAATTTTCTGAATCCAACGATACCAAATAAGTGACATTTAAAACGTCAATATTTTTTACGTTTATATTTTTTAATTATAATTTTCAGTTTTCCATTTAAGTGGGCCATGACGGTTCCGATTTAGTATAAATGACCCATGTAATGCTACAAAAAACAAAATCCCGTCAAAAATACTAAATTATGTGATTTATGAACAAATTAAGTTCATCAAAATTGTTTTTGGAGCAGCTCAATTTTTTCAAATGGAACCATATTCGTACCGTAGTACCATTTATTATTATTAATAATAAGTAATTTATTCTTATGTCGTATTAATATGTGCGATAAATACAAACAAAATTACAGCTAAGAGAAATGATTTGATGAACTTTATTTGCTCATAAATCACATAATTTAGTATTTTCGACGGGATTTTGATTTTTTGTAGCATTACATGGGTCATTTAGAATAAATCGGAACCGTCATGGCCCACTTAAATGGAAAACTAAAAATTATAATTGTAAAAAATATTGACGTTTGAAATGTCACTTATTTGGTATCGTTGGATTTAGAAAATTATGCAGAATTCAAAAATGCAATAATATAAAGGGCGTTCCATTTAAAAATCGAAAGTTAGTGTCACTTCCGGCGAAACCGGAAGTGGAAAAATAATCACTTGTATGTCAGACAATGCCGCTTATCCTATATAATATAGGATATCCCAAATTTAAATTAACTATCTTGAAAACTAAAGGAAAAAGGGGGTGTACCATAATCCTGTTACACCCAGTATAAAGTGAGTTTAATTTTTATGTTCTCTGAAAAAAGTGTATAGTTTTGTAGAAGTAGAAACTAGAAAATGTGCCTACAGATATTTTTGCTGGAATTTAATACTTTCTGCCTTGACGGATATATGTCGCGTAAGCCACAATGTACAAAGAGTAAAACGAATCAATTAGGAAATTTTTTTCGTTTTTTTTTAGCAAGTTAAAAATGTTCGTACTGAAATATTAAATGATATTTGTGGGATACGTATTACTTATCGATGTTTCGATGTTTACAAGTAACATCGATGTTGAAAATATAACATCGAAATTAAAACATCGATGTTCAGTGGAAAACATCGATATTTCAGAAATATCGATGTTAGGTGCCCATCCCAGATTTAGTTTTTGATAGTGTTCAGTTTCAGTTTGTATTTTGTTTGTTAGTACAACTAATTAAAAAATGCCGTCGTATGTATGTTATGTTCCTGGTTGCTGAGGAAACTATTAAAATGTTTGACTTTATGTAGAATTCTGTAAAAAATGGGTCGGTGCTATCATGCTACCTTCGCAAGAATTGCAATCCAACAAAATACAACAAGGTTTGTAAACTACATTTTCCTGAAGGAAAAATAATATTTTCTTCAGCCAATCATGATTCAAAATATTTCCGATCTATGTATAACAGTAAAATTAAAGATTCCCAAATTAGCTTAGGACGCTATTCCCACGTTGTTTCCTAATTGTCTCAAATATTTATCCAGATATGTTAAAAGTCACCTAAGTAGGGATTCAAAATTAGAAACTGAGCACGGGACTTTCACGAAAAATCGTGAGATTTTTTTATAATATATAATCGATTTTTTTATAATATATAATCGATTTTTTATAAGTACAAAATTTATTTAGCGAACTTATGATGAGAAAATCTCCTAGATTTTTTTTCATGAAGTTCTTTCTTGAACAAGTGTCAACTAAACGTACATATATATACATAAACATTTACCTCACTTGCTGCACGTGATAGTTGATAATTTCTCTGAAATAAATATTTGTCTTTTCACAAAAAATGAGCCAAAACAGCGAAAAAAGAGATTTGAAAAGAAAAGAATAAACCATCAATTGGACAAAAACCATGACAATGAAATTAATTGAGTTATGCGAATCTCATAATTTATGGGATTATACCGCGGAAAATTACAAAAACAGAAATATTATAAAATCATCATTGGATGAAATTGCCACCTTGGGAATTTCTGCCCAAGAAATTATAAATAAAATCCACAATATTCGTTGCCAATTTCAAAGCATTAATTAATTAGTTATTTCTTTATAAATTCACATTACCCTCCACAATGATATATTAATTTTATCCCATCCCAGTGCGGGGGGCAGGTTATTTTAACGCAGTTTAACACGCGAGACGGCAAACTTCCGACTCTTAGTCATTATTTCTTTTTGTGGTAGAATGAAACAAAAAGAACTACGATTGTAGTTTTTTATGTCAAACGATTTATTGAATCCTGGTGTTTTATTAACCTTCTAATTCGTGTAGAACACACAGTTTGGGCGCATTTTCTTTCCTAATCCTAAAAATAAAAAAATCCTAATATTATGTAACGTTTTATTTATTTCGGGTTCGTGAGGTGTGAAAAATTAAACTCGCACTTTTAAACTAACAATATTTATTTAATTAATACAACTACGGACTAACACTATTTAACTACACTAATTTATTTTTATACAATTTATATTAGAGCGTTGTACGGAAAGCCGCGCCGATGTTCAAATAGAGACTGGAGACCCCTGGCCGAGTCCCCGGTTATTTATTCGAAGCGAGCGGTCTTCTAGAAGCGATCCTCTCGAACGGTGGAGGCTGCACCAGCGCGATCCAGAGCCCGCTTGCTCGATGGTTCTCGAATATCATCGGGGCTTACGCATCGCGGTGCCGTGTCGTTGAATACCTGTGCCCCTGCACGGTCGACAGGCCGGCGACGCACACTGCTGGTGCTTTCGCCACACTGCCCCCTCCTTAAAGACATTTCGTCCCGAATTGTACCATCATCCTCTGGTCCATGACGATACCTGCAGCGTGGCCGATTCTTGCATCGGGAGGTCTGGTAGAAGAAACAGTCCACGGTCTTCTCGTTGAGCGATCTCCTGGGGTTGTAACAGCATACCAGAATCTCAACTCCAGTAAACCGAAAAATGACTTCCAACATACTCCTTATCACCCTCCAATCCAGGCCATCTAGTCCGCTGGCTATCTTCGGTATCGCCAAACTGCTTATGTTCTGGGACAAGAGCACATCCCTCAGTTCGACTAGTGTGTCCCAGACAGTTTGATAAGTTGGTTTGTGGTGCGATAACTGCTTAGTCACCAAATAGAAAACGGACCTCTCTTTCTCCTGCTGGGCCACCTTGATTTGAAGTACTCGTCCAACTTCTGGTCGTTGTCTGCGTAACTCCTCCAACTGTCCAAACGCCTTCTTGAAGGTAAGTGCAATCCCCCGGGACATTCGGAGATCCGCTGCCACACAGTGAGCAAGACAGAAGTCAGTAGGAGCCTGGAACAGGTCACGTGGTTCTTCTCGCGTTTCCGTGGTTCTTCTGGCCGTTGGAATGAAGCAACATGAATTCCTCGAAGGAGAGCTCGCTGTCTGGTGGACTGACGTGTCGAACTCTGGCTTCAGCTTGTTCGTCATTATTTCCGGCGAAAGGGGCTAAACGGTTGAAGTGGACCACCTTGGGTTTTCCTCTTGGCAACTTCTGGATTCGGTAGACTACATCGTTAATCCTGGTGACGACCTCATACGGACCTTCCCAGGAGCTTTGAAGTTTTGGAGATAACCCACGACGACGTTGTGGATTATATAACCAGACTTGGTTGCCGGGCTGGTACCTTCCATCGTTGGCGTTTATGTCGTAGGTCTCCTTCATGCGGTCGCTGGCGCTCTGGATATTTGAACGGACTCGTTCGTGGATGTTGTCCATTCTCTGGCGTAGAGTACTGACGTAGTCCTCTCCAGCCACGTCGTCCCCTGGTGTACAGCCGAACATCAGGTCACAGGGTAGACGCAGTTCACGGCCCATGACGATGCTTGCAGGTGTTTGCCGTTGTTCGTAAACTGTTGTTTCGTAAACTGACGACCGGTAGGCTAGCAGGAACAGGTGGAGAATCATCATCATCATCAATCATCATTCACCACCGTTAGTCTGCGTATTACGACATCCTTTTCAGATGATGGCGGTGCTTTCTTCTTTTCAATACGGCGACCACGAATGTGACGTACCTTAGCACCATTCCAACGCTGAATTGGCCTCTTATCCAATATCTCCTTGGCGACTCGCCTAATCTCTGCTTCATTACATGTTCCTTCTTCAACATCTTCCTCCATCTTGCGGATCGTAGCTTGACCTCTGCAACTTTCTGTAGCAGCTTCGAATTCCAAAGCTCGCGCCAAAGCATCCACCAACTTGCTGGGACGAGCGAGAGTCAGAGCTTGACGGGTCTCAACATCACGCAGACCATCTAAAAATGCCTGCACGGCTAATCGTTCCATAACATTCTCCGGCGTAGATGAATATGCCAGACGAACTAACCGCGCTATGTCCGCTTCAAATTCCTGCAGTGATTCGTTACTTTTCTGATAGCGGTTCTTCAACTGCGAGTGGTAGACATGCTCGAGATGGGACTGACCATAACGCATTTCGAGGTGTTTAACTAGTTGATGGTAATCATCTTGTTCTTCAAGAGAAAGCGTCTGTAATATATCTGTGGCGTCACCACGTAGCGCCAACGTCAGCGCTGTAGCCTTCTCTGCCAACGACCAACCATTTGCCCTCGCTGCAGCCTCAAATTGTCGTAGGTAATTGACCCATGAGCTCTTACCATCAAATTGTGGTGGTTTCATGCGAATTCTCGAAATTTCCATGCGACTACTTAACTCGGGGGTTACTCAACCTGTCGATGTCGCTACCAGGTGACTTCAGAGTGGTACTGATCATGCGTTGTTGTTCCCCACCTTCTAAAACCAACGTTGCAAATTTCCTTTCCATTTCTAGAAACTTATTCTGGAATTCTTCTTCTACGGTAACTAACTTATTTTCCATTTCCCCAAATTTTCCATCCACATATTCGCCTATTTGTTTCTGGAGGCAACTACAATTTTCTTGTAGTTTTTGATCCATGTTTTCTATTAGTTTCTGTTCCATCCCTCCTAAGTTTTGCTCCATCCCTCTTAAGTTTCCAGACGTTTCCTCAAATTTCTGTTGCATTTGAGTGGCATTTTCTAAAAGTTTCTCTTCTAAATTTTTCTCCAAGCTTCCCGACGTTTCCTCTAATTTCTGTTCAAGGCTTTCTTTTAAACTATGCAACGTCAAATTTATGTCACCGGAAATTTCGAATAAATATGTGTCGGGATTTTCACCGTCGTTTTCCAGAACTTCTCTAAGTCTATTTTGCAGATCGGCCTTTTTCCCGGTGGTTTCGCACTCCCGTTCTTCGAGTTCCTTCTTCAAATCCGCCACTTTAAGGTCCTTTAAAAACACCTGTCTTGAAGCGATTTCACTTAATTTATTTATCGCCAATTTATTTATTTAAATGTTTTTATTGTTGTTTTTTTTTCACACTCCACACCTGACGCCAATGTAACGTTTTATTTATTTCGGGTTCGTGAGGTGTGAAAAATTAAACTCGCACTTTTAAACTAACACTATTTATTTAATTAATACAACTACGGACTAGCACTATTTAACTACACTAATTTATTTTTATACAATTTATATTAGAGCGTACGGAAAGCCGCGCCGATATTCAAATAGAGACTGGAGACCCCTGGTCGAGGCCCCGGTTATTTATTCGAAGCGAGCGGTCTTCTAGAAGCGATCCTCTCGAACGGTGGAGGCTGCACCAGCGCGATCCAGAGCCCGCTTGCTCGATGGTTCTCGAATATCATCGGGGCTTACGCATCGCGGTGCCGTGTCGTTGAATAATACCTGTGCCGCTGCACGGTCGACAGGCCGGCGACGCACACTGCTGGTGCTTTCGCCACAATTACAACAAAATATTTATATTTATTGAGTATTCTTAATATATCAAATATGACTAGACTACAACTAAAAATAATCATTTATCTGATATTTAACAAAAAATTGTTTGAATGTTGATAGTGATTTTGCAATATTTTACTAAACAAATCGGTATACTGCTTTTATTGTTCTTATTGGTAGTAATTCACTTCGTGTCTAATTAGATAACATATTGATTACACCGAGAAAATGACACGTAATCAAGACGAATGAGCTTAAATTGAATTTTCCGGCATACATATGTCGCATAGAGATGGAGAAGAAATAAATACTTTCCTTTCCGTCATTTCGTCAACAGGTTTAAGAGGGTGTTCCTGGTTGTAGAAGTTAGAGCATAATACATTAACTTGAAATGGTTTATTTTAAAGCCGATTTTTTATATGTAGGTTTTTTTTAATAAAATGGTTTGGTAGAATCTGACGACGTCAATTCATACCTATAGCTCACCCGAATTAGTCTAAATGGTTTGTAAAAACGCATTGAGCAACAACTGAATACATCTAGATTTGCATGTTTGCTCCTCAGTTGTGGTCGTCGCCTTTTCGAACGTTCTCCCTCAAAGAGATTCGTTCCAATTTACACGATAAAATTGAAGGAAATACAATTGTTATTCTACGCGGAGAAGGATTTTTATAAAAACACCTCGTTATAAATCATCTTCGGTATTCATTTCCAAATATCTCGCTGACAATTTCAGAAAAAAATTACATTATATTTATGCTCTCTAGTTAGCAATACGTCTGTAAGGGCGCCCCGTCAATATTTCCAATTTGTGAAGTCGTGCAGTAATCATACGACTGAAGAAATTCCTATTGACTGATTTTTTTTTCAAAGTAAGTAAAAAGATTTCGATCACTGTTGAATGAACGAGATAATTCCCTTTTACAGGCCTTATCAATGCGAAAAATAAATATCTATAAACATTTTCCACACGCGACTGGACTGGTCTCGTGACTTCGTCGGGAATTAGTTAATATGCTATTAATATGCATCTCTAAGCACAATATGTTTAAAGATTTTTTTATTTATTGGTTATTTTTTTCATATTTTAATCTTGATGGGGGAAAGTGGGGCAAAGTTGAACGGAATTAACACGAATAACAGTGGACGGGAATTATTTCTCATTCTACTTTCGCTTAATGGACTTACCGTTAGTGGTGTGCTGTCGGTACGTACACTAGAGGGCTGTCCTCTATGTTACCGCTGTGTTTCTCCTGGCGAGAAAAGAAGCCGAGACATTCTTTCATTGTTGTTCGTCGTCAGATATATCGTACTGATGAGACCCAATAAGGTGGAAATCCGGATCAACGATTTCTGGCGACGAATAACAGTGAACGGGATTTATTTCTCATTATCTATTATTATCGTAGTATTGTATTATTTGTTATGATATAATATTAATATTGTATTATTGTTTATATCTACTTTAATATTGTTTATATCATAATCATAACATAGTATAAAACAAAGTCGCTTCCCGCTGTCTCTCCCTACCTATGTATGCTTAGATCTTTAAAACTACGAAACGGATTTTGATGCGGTTTTTTTTTAATAGATAGAGTGATTCAAGAGGAAGGTTTATATGTATAATACATGCATAATATAGTAGAGAAACACTGATAATTTTAGAGGTTTCTAATGTGATGTCGTAAATAAACACATTTTTTTGCGCTTACATTGCAAACGCTGGCTGAACCCTACGAGATAGATCAAAATAATGTACTACAGTATTGTACACCTTAAAATGGTCTACAAAAAAGTCCGCAATGGTATATGTCTATCTCTTAGGGATAACCCACAATAACCATTTTTTAAATTTCCGTGCGAAGCCGGGACGGGTCGCTAGTCTACTATAAAACAAATACATAGCGGTCGCGTTTGACAACACGTACGCTGATACAAATTCAGATATAAATTGTTGTATATAAATTAGTGTTAGTGTTGGTTATTATTATAGTTTATTTAGTTATTGTGTTTAGTTAAACAAATTATATTTTAAGAGTGCGTTTTCATACTAAAACGAACCCGAGTTGGACAAAACGTTACATTATTAATAAAAATGTTTCTTTGGAGGCATCACCAATAATAGATACTTAAGTTATAGTTACCAATAATAAGTAGCTCCACTTTGCCCCAGTATCACGTTATTTTCAGAACAGTTGAAAAATAATGTATTAGGGAAACCAAATTATTTGATAGATTTATGTTATGTCAAAGAGTCTAGACATGATTTTTAACTTCAAGGTAACTTATATCGAGCAGTATATTCTTTGGAGGAAAATTAAGCTCATTACAACACGTTATTTTGACAGCGATGAATAGATAGGTAGCGTAACGTGATATCACAATAAAAAACGGATGTGTATAAAAAAGGCAAGCGTATTTATTAACGATGACTGCAAAGCACAGCATAATGCTGTACTGCAAAGCAAACCCTGAAAGGATAATATCGTTGCCGAATTTGATATTATTGTATTAAACCCTCGTGACCTTGACACCATTATTTTGTGGGTATCACGAAGCGACGAAAAACATACTGCCCAATCATTTAATTATCACACTTCAGGTGCCGATATAATGTCTTCAAAGTAAGAGGTATGTAAAAATGTACATTTATCTACGGTAAAAGTAGTTATAATACGATTTTAAGTTTTCTAGGCCCGGTGCATTTAGTCCCAGTTAAGGCGGATTAATTAAACTGACGCGTCATGACGGTTAGACTAATCCTGGTTCTACACTTTCTATACACCTTTTCACAGTCTTATCATCTTGTTAGTTAATCGACCTTAAGGGGGTCCTCTAGTTTCTCGGGTCGAAAAAAATCGAAATTTTTCATAATTCACATCTACAACATGTGTAGAAAATGTGTGCCAAAGGATTTTTCGATATTCGAAGTGGTTAACAAGTTACGGCCCTGGAATGGAGCAGTTATACGGAGCGCGCGCAACACTGCTCCGCAAAGCCGAGCGGCCCTGACCATTATATTGATATCCCATCTTATTGAATCGCGAAAAGGGAAGACGGAGCAGCTCTGCGTGACTTCCAAGAAGAAGAGGAAGGCCTACTGTATGGTCCAGGCATAGCAGATTGACGGTGAGATGAAATTTTTATTATAAATCACATGCGCGAACTTTGAAACGCGTTTTTCTCGAAACACTATTTTTCAAAACGGTGACCACGATATTTCAGAAACTACTGCGCCGATCTTGTTCAAATTTATACAACATCTTTAATATGTTATAAGCCAGCGATTGAACTAGGATTATCATGATTGCTTCGATAGTTTTTTTCTACGAGCGAGAAACTTAAGAACAAATGAGTAAAAAATAGAATTTAATTTTCAAAAGTGTATAAAAAAATTAATTTTTGTAATTTAGAATTCATTCTAGTTCAATCGCTAGTCTTAAATCTGAAAATTAAAATGCCGTTTGGTTTTTAATTTCAGATAAGCAAAACAGCCGCGATCTTGGTCACCTTCAAGCACCTCCTTCACTTGATGTCTTCCTGTCGGCCACTATAACTTTGATTCTATTATATATTTTGTCTTCAAAAAATTTGTAAAGCTCATTTAAATGTTAATAAAGACTTGTAAAAACAATGAGATTTATTATTTCGATGGTTTGCCCGTAAAAAATTATTGAAAAAGCCGTAAAAAAAACAACCGAGAAACTAGAGGACCCCCTTAACCGGAATTTACATTGATTTACATTTCAAATCACGTATTAAGTATATTAGGACCCCAAGAGTTATTGGTATTTGATTTGGCAAAATCTGTTACTCAAAATTATATTTTTTATAAATACATATGCGAAAAGTGTTATTAAGTATTATTAAATACTTCGATATACGTTGTGTTTTTTTAACTTGAAGTTTTCTTTTTAACTTCAGTCTTATACACCAAACTTTTCATGTAACTCTACGTATGATAATTGTAGCAGCAACTTCGTGACATTCCCCGTATACTAATAGCATATCAACCAAATCGTTATTGTTATTACTATAAACATGGGCCATTGTAAAAACCGAAATAGCGTATTGTCGTGCGTTATCGGTAAAGACAAAAAAAAACCTAAACATTTCTATTAACGATTTGCACGCTTTACTGGGATGACTAATTTCTACACTTTTTGTTAGAACATTAGCACCTTCTTTCTCGTATTAGATTTAAATCATAGATTCCCAAAGTGGTCTATATGGACCCCCAAGGGTCGATTTAGACTTGACTGACATATGATGATGACTGATATAGACCCCCTGGGCTATGTCAGCGAGAAAAAAAGGGGTTGCGTGAGATGTAAATGTGTGTCATCAACATTTAAACGTCCTGAATATAACTTGTTACACTTAACACATATTGTATATACATATGTACATAATATTTATAATGGACATTATAGAAGAAATTACTTACTAAATTATAGTACATATATACAAAAAATCCGGTCAAAGTGAGCAGCACTTCATCAGCTACGAAAAACACATTTTAAGTTAATACGTTTAGGAAAATTCAGTATTAGACAGGTAGGGGGTCCACGAAAAACGTTTAGTGGTCCTACGGGGCAAAAAACTTTGGGAACCTCTGATTTAAATAAAGTTTTTGCACAGGGACGTATTTTATTTTCGATATTAATTTTAAATGACCATTATGTCCTTTATTTTTGAGATTTCCAAAAAATGTTATTTGAAAAATTCGCTTACTTTCTTAAGTCTTATATCACGTTTAAAGGAAAACTCCAACTTAAAAAACACCTTGTATAACCGAAATATAATCGAAAAGGAGCAAAAACTGGTGTTGTTCAAATCAATGTCGAACTCTAGCAGTACTAACCTTTATTAAAAGTTATACCGTGACTGTAGAAATTTAGCTTCTGTTTGTTGAGATAAATGAGGGGCATTCACATGGTTGTATCGTACAATCCTTCATAAAATATACTAGCAAGTGGGAAGCTACTTTATAGCCTTCTTGGCACACAACTAGACAAGCTAATTGTACATTTTCAAAACGTATTGCCACGACTGCAGAAAAATTCTATGAATACCCCAGAGACTAATTCTTCGTATCCATATGGAAACGCAACTATAACATTTAATTTATAAAGGAGAATTAATTATAACTTAGAGACAGAATCAGTTTGTTCAGAACTAACAGTACAGGCAAATACCTTTTCACAGTCTTGTCGCCTAGTTAATTAATTGGTCTTAACCGGGAGTAAACGTGCGACTTTGACTAAGAAATGGTTGGCGTTATTGGCACCGTATATACTCATCATTACTATACTCGCAGTACAGTCCACCCGAATTTGTCAAATGTTTTGTGTTAGAAAGAAATATACTTTAAGTTGAAATTTTTGGCAGCATAATAAAAAGATAAAACTGTACCAGAAGATTACGTCATCTCAGTTTTGAAATGATTTAGACAAATCACATTCAACGTGCAAAAGATAAATGCAATTCGCCGTTATGAGGATTAAGATTTACTCATGTGACAATGAACCGAATTGTTTGCATAACTCTGCAAGATAGTTGTCTGAAAACGAAAATCAAATCTATAGAAATCGGTAAACACGTAGAAATACTAGAATATGTAACGTTCATTACATGTAAAATTCGTATTTCCTGATGTTGGTTTCTGATCTATAAACTTGTAGGTATGTAGAGTATTTTTAAACATAGAATATCCCAGTGGTCTGACGTAACCTTGTGACCGTATGACGTCACACAATATTTCATTTCAAGCGTTGGCTCTAATGGATAAATTCGTTCAAATTTCATTTACCGCCAATACGACACACAAGACATGCCGGGGGGGGGGGCTTACCTATATCTGTTTAAAAATCACAGAAATGTTTTTTTTGAGGGAATCGGGTGCGGGCCCTTCTCAAAGAAGGTTTCCGACTCCTAAGGGGTCGAAGATATCCGTGTCCTAGAAGGTGATGAACTTTAAACCTATTTTTATGTGCAAAAAATGTTTTGATATTCCTTTGCACAAAAATGATCCTGTCTCTAATTATAACTAACGAAGCAGGTTTATATTTGTTATCATGATATTGTATATATTTTTTTATTTATTTAACTCTGCTGAAATATTCACTACAAATACTACATGCTACCTACTCGTATGTCTCATGTTGGAAAAATATAATATACCTATCTACTTTTTTTGAGTCATATGAAATTATTTGGTGTTAAAAGATAATGTAACAACTTTTAACTGATTATATTATAAGTATTACCTAGTGTTCAACGCACTACCACTATCATTCCTAACCGTATATTATTCAGAAATTGTATGTTTCTCTCACTAAAATCACTAAATTTAGCATACGGCAATGCAACACATAGGCAACTCGCGTAGCATATGATGGGGGTCACCTCTATTCGTATTTATTTCAGTAGTCCCGTGATAACTGGTGTAACCTCCCTATGATGTAATAGTAATAATATAATTTCATAATAAACATTCAAAAAAAACTATATTTCCACCAAACTACCAATCACCTGCAGTCCAGCCTGGTCTGAACCCCGTTTCGGCTTGATGATGCTTTTTGAGACACCCTGTATACAAGGTTTTTCATTTAAAACGCCGCACAATATCTCGAAAACGAATAGGAATATTTAATTTCTGTAAAAAAGTTGTACTAAAACGAAAGTCGATTCC
The DNA here is from genome assembly GCA_029963805.1 of Aromia moschata. Lineage (NCBI taxonomy): Eukaryota > Metazoa > Arthropoda > Insecta > Coleoptera > Cerambycidae > Aromia > Aromia moschata. The sequence continues at coordinate 3,005,200 of JAPWTK010000028.1, read as the reverse complement.
ATTGTTATGTAAACAGACACAACTGTCGCTTTTGGTCCCAAAACCATCCTCGCTGGATCACAGAAAGAGGTAACCAGCGAGTTTTTGGCATCAATGTTTGGTGCAGCATATTAAACGGATTCCTTATTGAACCTCACTTTTATGAAGGCACTTTAAATTCAGATCGCTATTTAAGGTTTCTTCAAACTATACTTCCGAACTTGTTAGAAGTACCCCTTGAGACTAGAATGAGTATGTGGACACAGCAGGATGAAGCACATTTCGGCACATAATGCCGAAATTGTAACGATATAGTTAAACAGAGAATACCCCAATAAATAGTTTGGGATTAATGGACCGATAAGGTGGCCGGCGATGTCCCCAGATTATTTTTTTTTTGGGTCACCTAAAGGACGTTGTCAAATAGCAAAAAACAACATAGTAACAAAATTAGTGCTGCATGTGCCGCTATTACAAGAAGAACGCTCCTACAGGTGACCCAAGCCCATCTATTAAAAAGTTTTTGGAGTTAGTTATATAGTTGTATTCGAGCAGATGGTCAAGATTTTGAACAACATTTTTAATTTGTTTTATTAGGTATGTAGTTAATTGTGATAATAATTTTGTTTATTAGTTTACAGTTTAGTTTAGTTTATTTATTCATATTATACTAAACCCAAATATGTCAAAATTAAATATATAAGTATTATCGCATAAATAAATAAGCCTACGAAAATAAAGACAAATTTATTATTGTACGATATTATTGAAATCTTCGGTAATTACATTTTTGTCTATCAAGGAATTTATGCTGCCGGTATAACTCGGAAACGAGTAAGGTAAATAAGTTTGAGTAAATAACAAAAAAGTTTTTAAATAACATGTACTCTCGCATGCGCGTAATTTCAAAGTCCCTGCAATCGATTTATATTTTCGACACGTCGCGACGCCCAGCTCTTAGTAGGCGTCGAATTTTGTAAACTTTGAAAAATATCTACTTGACCCCATATATTGACCACTTTATAAAGAAATTAAATATTCCTATTCGTTTTCGAGATATTGGCGTGAGGAGTTTTAAGTGAAGAACCCTGTACTTGAATCATTTCTGTTTTGCGTAGCTTTCCCATTCTATCTCATGAAACATCTAATCTTTAACCAGACGTTGATTTTTTTTAATTTTTTAGAGACAGGAATAGGAAAATGGTTCCCCTTTTTTTAGGCAATCCATGAATGTACAGAATTATAAACCAGAAAACATTGGTTTATAATTCAACGACTAGAAAACAACGACTTTCGCCATTGTTATCTCAATAGACCCTTACTTTTCCCGGAAACTTAATTCAGTCGACATTTCGAGCCTTTTCGACGAAACCGTCCTCAGAGATTTTGTGAAAACTACTATCAGAGGGATTTGTACTTACGTATGAGATCATCGGTAGGTTCCAGGCGGCTGCGACCAATGCCTCGGAGGAGCAGGTGTCGTCGGGCCCTATGAACGCTACGGTGCCGTTGTCCCTCATCTCGGTCATGACGCGGATCGCCTGGGCCGCCAGAGAGGACTTTCCGCGAGTCACGCCAAGGGCGGGAGGGTTCATTCCGATGTCGGCCGCGACGTAGCTGAGTCGGCGACCAGGCAGCAGATCTGAAACGAATTAGATAAAAAAAGTCAGCAACAGAAATGGTTTTATCAGTACCCATTCATCAAGCAATTGGGTATCATATCCTGACGATTTATCAAAAGTGGAATTTATTCATAAATGAAGTTGAAGTTGAATTTATTCATCTATTCATAAATGAAGTTCATAATGGAATGTGTCATCACTAGAGTATCACATTTTCCATTCGGTCATTTAGTGAATAACCGCTCGGCTTCAGGTCGGATCACGGGCGACGGTTTTTGCCTGTTTTTGACGATTTTCACGTGCACATTCCTAGTTAATTCTAATTAAAATGTATGTACATTTAGACATAAAATAAAACATAAAGCAATTACGCACATTCTGTGGTGCCTTTTTATAACGATGGCCGGTATTTTTTCAACACCTAGTGACTTATGTACTTACCCCGAAATAACCAGGTAACCAGTAGAAGATCTTGCTTTCATGTTTAAACATTGTCATTAAAAACTTCTGATTGTCTGTAAGACCATTTTGAACATTTGTTGTAATTTAAAATACAATGCGTGGAAAGTTCTTTTATTTGAAAATTAACTTTACCATAAAACAATTCCTTATTTCGTTTTTACAATCTGGATAGGCAAATGGAATAAATTCGGTAACTCCATTATTATGCATTTTTTTGAAAATTCTGAGACACGTCAATTTCTAATTAGGACTTGCTGAAGAAAACACTCCATTTTCAAACGTGACGGAGGTTAGCTCTTATAATTTCATAAAAATTTTTAGGCTTATTTAAGAAATTCCACAATCTATATGGTATAATCCTACAACTATGCGTAATTTCGTTACAACGAATTTTTACACTTGATGTTCTCTCTCATTCTCATTCGATTCTCCCTCCCCCTTAGGTGCGCTACCCCCTAAATTAATAGGGCTTTTCTTTTTGAGATTTTTTCATTTCTATTAATTTTTAAATTATATCTTTTGCTTGTTTAGATTGAGGTGGAATGAGTCATCACTAGAATGCGTTATCCAAGGTTTATTACATGACTTGATTACCCCAGACAGGCTCAAGGATACCACATACTTTCTGATAAACATATGCGCGAGCACAGAGCATTTTAACTCACTCTCTACATCGACTTTTTAGATCAGGGTTCGCTACAGGCTTCGTGGAGCAGGTTATAGTAAATATCCGGCTTTATATATCGTGTCTCTCAGCTGAATTTATTCTTAAATGTGGACGTTATCAGACTCCTCATTTGTCTCTTTCTTTTGTTCGTAGTCAACAGAGGTCATATTATTGTTTATTTGCTACATGTTTATTTTTATATTGTCACATATATCTCATTAACCGTTAATAGCGGAATATGTAGCAAGTATCTTGTAACTAATGTTTTGATTGATCATAAGAGTATCTCCAAAACTGTTAGAGATAAACCCATACTATATTATAACGTTGTATTTGGGATAAATTGGAGTGGGCATTTTTTTGCAAAAAAAATATGATATGGCTGTCCGTACCATATTTTAAACACCCCTACAGTATACTTAACAATAATGAAGTAAATTAACGCCCATTTCACACTCGTTCCGAGATTTGTATCTCAAATATTGACTGAAATTAAGAAAGGTGGCTTTTTCTTGAAATCACCATGTACAATCTAAAATAATCCTCTATTTTAATAACGAATTTACATTACAGTAATACACATTTCAGGACATGTAACAAATAAAAAAAAAAAAAAAAAAAAAAAAGGGGGGCGGAAGAAAGTATTTTTTAATATTATTTATTATATTTTTTATTTTTTTGGGTTTGTCACGGGGGTGGCAACCCATAAAGGATTTTTTTTTTTTTTTAAGAAATGGGGGAAACTTGTGGGAAATTTGAGAGAAAAGGAAAGAACCGACCGTTCTTTCCCTCCCCCCTCTCGCAGACCAGAGGTGATGACGTTTTTTTGGATGTCACTATACTACTGTTATTTGCGGGTAAAAAAACAAGGGCCAAACAACAATATAATTAAAATTAACAACAAAATCCAATTAAAATTAACAAGAAAAACAATGAGACTGATATAACTTGTTTTCAGAATAATTGTTGTTTTCAGAACAATGTAATCTGAAATGTTTCCCAAATCATTAATTTTATTATTGTCAATTTTCTCAAGCTTTTAAAAAAATTGCGATTATTAATTTTATTCTCTACATACTTTTACGTACATAAATCGATAAAAAATACTACTACTTGTGACTTGTTTATATTAGATAATTAACAATTAATTATAATGTAAAAAATATTTTCTATTTATCTAGTTTTATATTTTGGTTTACGTTTTATGTTAAGAATTTAGTACCTAACATATAACTTACTATTTACAAGATATATCCACAAGTTAATTACTAGATAACTCACTCACTTTTTTTGCTGATTGTCCATGTCAAATTTGTGGCAAAATAACATGATGAATTATTATCACTATCCTATCACTAATATTTCTAAATAACCGCATTGTGTGACTATATTTCAGCTTATTTTTAAATTATTGGAGTATTATTATTACTAGGGATATTATTATTAGTGTTTTAAAATTATCGGGAATAACAAATGGAAACGCAAACTTTGCAAATAAAATTCAAACAAATGTAATCCAAACAGATTTCCCATAGGAGAACTAAATACATATGTATGTATTAGAATGCCTTTAAAATTGCATCCGATTTGCATCACTATATTACGCATTACTCGCCGATACCGCATACATTTCATGTACATAAAAATAACTCTCCAGGTGTGCCAATGCGAAAAGACAAAACGAAACACTATAATACGAAAAGACAAAATCAATATATATTTTCATAATATTACGCAACAGATGATGTAAACATATTGAGCCATCCAAAAAAAACGTCATCAAAGTAGCCGAGTAAAAAAATACGTATTTCTATTCTATATAAATTTATAACCTTATTTAATTGTCAAAGTTGTTACATTCACTGTACACAGCTATGACAGTCACTGGTCAAAAGTTTGACATAATCGAAAAGCTTCGACAAGACCGCTATTTCTATCTCTCTCGTTCATAGCCAGATATTATGACGTTTTTTTTTTGGATATCTCTTTATTAAGATAATTATATAGGAGGGACGAGCATTCCTAGAAAGTGTCAGCAAAGTTGGCCGAGCAAAAAAAATATGTATTTCTTTCTTAAATCTATAACATTGTCAAGGCTGTCGCATTATGTGAGAGCCATTATTTGTTTTACATTTGTGACAGTTACGTGTCAAAAGTTTGAAAACAACAGTCTCGTTTTGAGGCTTCGACATAACTGCTATTTCCATCTCTCTCGTTCATGGCTAGATTTGATGACTTTTTTTGGATGTCTCTATATTAATATAAATAAAGAAAATACATATTTGGAAAGAACTATAACTAAAAAAGCTTGTGAAGTAGTTATATTATAAAGGAGTTAGTCAGTATAATACTTTACCTGATTATGCTGCAGAAAGTCTATCGCTTAATATATTTAAAGAACTAATTTTTGAATTGCTTCATATTTCGTTACTTACTTAATATAATAGTCATCACATCCGCCTCCTGCAGTTTTTCAAGGTCATTTTAAGGTGTATAGTTCAATCGGTGTTATACCACTGAAAATACATTTTTTGGTGCCTTTAAATTATTTCTCTTATATGTGGAACAAAAACCAGACTGATTGTCCGTTTTAAGCTGAACTCTAGCTTAATTTATTCACAAAATTAATGAAATCCTTTCCGTAAAATTCCTACGTCTGTTAAATGACGCAAATATACGCATTCCCGAAGTTATAACGAAGGTCCTGTTTTTATTGTGCGGCCCGAATGCAAAAAGTCCCATTTACATATTAACTTACTCCTCGATTTGGCAGTACGGTTTTCTAAGTGAACGCACCCTGCCGGACTGCTAATGCCAACTAGACTGTTCTGGTGCTACGCCTACTTTCATCGGACTAATCTATCACGAGATTATTTCTGCCGGTGCCTCTCTTGTATGCGGTCTTTTTTAAATTTCTTTGTAACGTATGCGCAAGCCATCAATCTCCAAAAAAGGCTGACAAAAATTATTAATTATGCTCGCGTTCTTTTTGAGCTACCTAAAACGCCTTTTTTTACTAATGATATTTCTGTCGTTTATCATTATTTTTTCACAGTGTCTTTGCAATTCTGTTCCTACGTTTAGTGTGGTCAAAACTGTAGGTAAAATTACACTGGAAATGTTCCTGTCAAACGTTGACAGACGCCATATTAAACTGACATTTGACTATTAGCGATGTAATATTGTTTCATCATATAATCAGCTTAAATGATAAATATATGTTATACACTTACATATTGTTTTGTAATTGGTAGTCATAAGATATCCCCACAACTTTTAAGACACCCACAACTTTGTAATTGTATGTCATGTACCTGTAATACAATGAAATATAATATTTCTCAATTACATTATGACGTGGAATTTTCTTATCGAATCCCTCACGTGTTTGAATTATTGACAATAATTTTATTCTCTGTCTCGAATGTTGTATGAAAAATATTCCACGTCTCAACTCGGGATAAATTTCGCAAGATTCGAGGCCTTGAAAAAAGTTCGGTAATAATTCACGCATCAGAATGCTAGCTCATATTCTCTCAACAGAAGATGCCAGTAGCTAGCTAATACCACTATCAAATTAAATCATTTCCATAAGCTCCCACAAAATCGAATAAATGGCGAATGCGAAGGTGTTACAAGGTACCCTTGGAATACGCGGTGTGTAAATTAAATAATAAGACATGCAACGTAGCGCCCGATCTAGCAACACTACGGAGACAGGGTTGCAGGTTAACATGTAATGCACCTTCAGTACAAGTTTGAAGAACTTATTTAGTAAATTTTTTGTTATTTGTGACTTTTGTGTTTTTGTAATCTGTTTTTTTCTAGCGCGTTTTAAAAATGACATTAATTTTGAGCAAGGTGTGCCTTCAGATTTTGCTTCGGACTTGGACACAGCGCATCGGATAATTTTGCAAAACTTCAACATGCCTACGGAGACAGTGTTTTTTCTAGAGCCCAGGTTTTTCGATGGTTTTCAAGCATTCTCAGAAGGAAGAGAGTCAATTGAAGATGAACCAGGCAGCGGAATTGATTGAGAGAACAGAATAATAATTAATCACATTATTAAAACTGTACTTTTTATTTACTTCCATATTCGTTTTCATTAGATGTCGTATCGATCATAATAGATAGGGGAAGCCCGGACAAAGCGGATAACTGTTATTTCTAAAACACGAGGGTAGATGGAGTTCAGTGTTTTGCAGAGTGTCAAAGATCATGTCTAGTCGAAAAGAAAATCAGTGCAGGCCAAGCTATAATTAATAATTAATGTGGCATAAATTAATTAATGATCATAAAATTTCTTGTAAATTAATAGCTACAAGTAACACCTCCGACAAAGATTACGACTGTCTGACGTGTGGGAAACCTTTTGACTGACGAAGGCTGGATCCAGTGCAGTGAATGCCAAAATTGGGCCCGCGAACTCTGCACTAGTTATAGTTGGTTTGGTCTGTTCTGTCTCTTTTGTAGCACATAACGTGTTACTTTGAAGTTAGTTTAGGCCATAAAGGTCATATATGTAACGCATATGAAGTATTTATAAAGCGATATTTATAAGATTATATGTGCCATAAAGATCGTATTAGTCTTAAGGTCATATAGGTCATAACATTTCAGTAGGTCATAAAGATTACATAAGCCATAAGGGTTATACAGGTCAGAAGGTTGGATCCAAATATTTTTTTAAATACAGGTTTAAGAGAATGCCCAAACGTTTTTATAGATTGAATCTAAAGTGCTGAAAAATTAGATGTGGAAGTAGCGATTCCTTGGCAGCAGTTTTAATAATACAACCTTGTTTTTTTGTCGGATAACTGTAGACGAAGCAATATGAACTTTTGTCACATCAAACGTAAAACTAATGAGAATAAATAATCTTTTACATTCCCCTAATGGTAATATACATACTGGCTACATAAGACTTCTATTTATGCTGACATATAAGTGCCTGCAGATTTTTTCAGAAACCAATTGGATGCGTCTTTGTAAGTTGGGTATTATCAAAATAGTAATCATAAAAGTTATTGCTTCCTACGATTTGTGCGGACCACACGTAATATCTCATAGCATCACTTGCTCGGAATTTTCGTAAAGTAAAAGCTTATCTGACTAGCTTTCCCGAGAAAAATAACCGACTCCATCCCATACCGCTTAAGAAATTGCCTCGCAGAAAGAGGCTGAGAATGTTCAATTTATAGCAAATTGTTATATTTTATGAGTGTCACCGAACTTTGTATTAGGTCTATTATTTGAATTAGGTCTATGAGGGCGAAAATGAAAACAAATATTGTATTTTTTTTCAAGCTCCAGTTGACACTTTTTCATGAAAGTGAAACTATACTCTTTCTTATAATAAATGTTTTAATACGTGGACATGGGTGCATTATTGTGGGTGCATGGGTGCACGTGGGTGTATTACTTTTCGAAATTTAAGGATGCTAGATAGAGGAATTATACTGAAGATATATTTTAGGATAAGATGAGGGAGATACCTTTTATGGCTCAGGCATTGCAAATAAAATGTACATTACGTTCATTCATTTTTAAATCATTTGCGTATTATACCCCAGTGATGAGTTTTAAACTTTAAATGTGTTTTATGAACTGCTGACCTTGATCTCTATTTATCTTCCTCGATAAATCTACTGACTCGGTCAAGTTGAAATTTTGTATACATCTTCAACCCATTTATAGCTTTCGTCTAAACTAGAATACAGTTGGCAAATTTATTTTTGCAATTTCAAATTGGAAGATTTCACCTCCTCAACCTTGGGAGTTGTTGAGATATTTGTTGATACTAACTTACGTTCAGTTAATTCAGAAAAAAATGGTATCAGTACTATAAAACAAAGTAACATTTTTACGAATTGGATCCTCATTTCAGATTTTATAAGCGAATTCCAAATTTGCAAGAATAAAAAAATGAAGAATATAAAAATAAAAATAATGAATAAGAATAATGAATAATAAATCAAGCTTAGACAGTAGAATTCTTCCCTCAAAGACTAGAACAAAATTTTTATTATTAAAGTTTCAGACACGTGCAATAAAAAGAATGTTCATTGCTAGCTGTATTTCACTGCTAGCTTTCACAGCTGTAGCGAAGCTATATTAACTGCAGACATTACCGGAACCATGCTCGTTGCATTACGTCCAAACAATACTCCATATAGAGGACTGTTCGTGGACCTATTTTATTAATGTATAACGCACAGTACAACCTTTCATAATTACACATTGTGAGCACTTTAATCTAAAATAGAATAACAGTAAGTAATATGGAATAACAGTAAATTAGCAGCAAATAATCTGTCTCTATAATATTTATAAATAGATTATATTCAGCGCCCCTTGCTGCGAGCAATCGACATTCAAGGGCAACTTCCCCTTTAAGGAGTGGGAAATAAATAAATTTATTTATTATATTAATAAATAAATATTATAAAAATTTGTTTTTGCCATCGTGTGGCAATTAAAAAACTTATAAATATGTAAGATTCAAATTGTTTAGAAGCAACATTTGAGAGTAGTAATGACTTTAGGCCAACTTTCCCTGAATTCTGAAAATCAGCTATCCCAACAGGTAATCTTGTATCTTGCTCGTGCTACGCCGTATTTATCAATTTACGTTTGACGTTTCGTCGTTCGAGCTGTCAGCTTCTTCAGAGGCTTTCCTGTCCACCTATGCTCGATGTCGTCATATATGGACTGAGACGGGGTAAAAAATGATCCCGATTGCAAGAGGTGTGGAGAGGAGGAAGAAAGAAGGAAACTTCCTTCTACATATTATGCAAATGCCCAGCAATATAATAACGGGTAGATCTGTCAAATATTTTGATATTATAAATGATCCTGTGGTTGTGCCACCGCCAAAGTTATGTATATATCCAAGTCTGGTATGTATCTGGTGTTCCTTGATTCTGATCTGTATATTGCGATCTGTTTGACCAGTATATCTCGTGCCACAGCTACAAGTTTACTGGCAAACACCCTTTGGGGCATTAGCTTTGGAACAGGATCCTTACGGATCCGTAATTACTGTATTTTTCTCACCGTTCAAAAACTTACACCAATGTTTCTTCGTGATAGTACTTTTTAACCACTCGATGATTCCAGACACATGTGATAGGCACGCACATCTATTCGACTGATGCTTCTCTGTAGTCCTTCATTGAGTGTTGATAGGCTTCTGTACATACATGTATATCATATTGGTCATATCCGTTTTATCTCCAACGCACTTTGACCTAAATGTAAATTAGATTACTGGACAATGGAAAACCTTCGCTCTACCAAAACAGGGGATGATTGACGGGATAAAAAGGAAGCATTGAATAAACATTTTGCAATCCTTTTTCAACAGCTGATGTCTTCTTTCTAAAATTCTGATATAATGGCATTCTATTTAGGTTTAATGATCACCCTTTCTGATATCAAGTGGATCTCACACTCCATTATCAATATAAGCGTCACCCACGAGAAATTATAAGGCCCTGGCGCTGATTTATAAAATTCTATGACGTAGCGCTCGTTGTATCGAAATGAGCAACGCTCTCAATATCGATCGCCGCTGTCGGTCTTTGGTACCTCCACAGAATTCGAGGTAAGGACCTGTGTTTGCTTTGCGTTTAATGACCGGTGTTGACTATACTTGTCGGCATAATAAAAAATGCCTCCTGTGTGCTGTCTCTCCAATGCAAAACAAACTGAAAAGGTGAACCTAAAGTGAAGGTGTTTCTGAACGAAACCAACACAGGCTGATTCTTAACTAATAAAAAAATGGACTGTATATTATGTTACAAAATTAAACGTAAAATGTTCGAATTCCAAAGGGATGGTATAATAAAGGGGTTAATTCAACAAAACCTATTCCTAGATATCTCTAGTGATGGTAATGTTAAACTACAATCCTTAGATCCTGGTGTAAACAGATATACTCGTAGATTTAGACAGAAAATGGATTAGTGCTCTTCATCACAAGAAATTTCAACCAACAAAACACAATTCATAAGGTTTGTAAACTACATTTTCCTAAAGAAAAAATCATATTTTCTTCAACCGCCCAGCATGATTCAAAATCTGGCCGAACTATTGCAGTAGATTTAAAAACTCCCAAATTAGCTTCTGACGTCATATCTACATTGTTTCCAAATAAAATTGCCCGAAATATTAATCTAAAAATTTTAAAGTCACCTAAGTGGAGATGCAAAATTAGAACTTATTGAGCAAGGCAGCCATGAAAGCAATTATAAACAGTAGAAACGATAACAAATTTTTACAAAAAATGACGTGACGTTATGATTTTTTTAAATGCCTGTGCAATGGTCAAAATTGTTAGTGTTGACGAAAATGTTCCTCTATTATTTAAAGTAAAGAGTTGCCAGCAGAGTTATTCTTGCGTATTCTATTGTTATTATTAACACGTTAAAGGCAGAAATATGTTTGTATGACCATAAAATTCCTATACACCTATATATATATATAATAAACAGCTTCAAAACAAGGCTTAAAGACTCCATGCTCGTCAAATAACATACTTACATGAAATCAAAAACGAATTAAGATAAATAGATAAATGTGACTTAATAAAGGTTGGATAAATCAAAACATGAAACAAATAATTCCGAAAATAATTCACACATTAAATCTTCCACAAGAGTTTTCAGTGCAAGTAGTTTATTTCCCTTACATTATATTTATCAAATTCGTTTAGAGTTTGAGGAAGATTTGTATTTAATTTGTAATAAAAACGACAATTATTAATTCAAATTATATTTACCTAAATCCGTTTCGGATAAAGGCTATTTATATAATCTCCCCGAGTGTACGATTCATAAAACGGTAGACATTTTAAAAATTATTCTCACTTCAACCTCGAACACTCCATTCAAAAATTTTAAATTTTTAAAACTAATTTTAAAACTAACGACTAATCAACTATTAACAACAAAACAAAAAAACAGTAGTAGAAGACAAAAGTAAAAAATCAGTCGCGTTTAACAAATAAAATAAACCGAAATATGCTGCAATATTTTTAGATATGTACGTTGGTATATAATAAAGCATGTCATTTGAATAGTTTATTTCTGCGGAGGTTTTCCTTTGGAATTTCGTTTTTTCCTTGAATAAAAACGAATGGGGTGCGTTGAAGGGCTCAGTTGACGACTGATTGCTCAGTTGACGACTGACACCCCTCTTTCAACAAAGTTATATTTCAAATAAATTTAAAATTCCACCAACCGCCACTGTAAATATTATTCACGAATTTTTCGCATGACTCAGCTTTTGTCACTGCAAAGGTAATCAAATTATACGATACAGACAGCCTATTAACAAATCTTTGAGGTTAATTACATTTCTAAGAAAATCTGTTTAAAATGGCATTAGGCTGTCACAAGTTTCTGACTTTCTTAATAAGGGGAAGATAACAATTCAGCTCTTCAATCAAAACAACGATGGTTGTTTCGCCTGGTTGTTTCATAGGGATAATCAAGTTAGTTTAAGCATCTATATACTTCACTCCATTGTTGTCTTAAATCTTGAACACCTATTGTCCTGACATATCACAAAACAAACTTCCAAATGACGTCACCGCCATAATCACCGTCCTCGTCTATATGGCTGCGAGCCTATACCAAAACTTCAAATTGAGTCTTACCATTTTGTATGCACCCTGCTGAGTAAACTGCTACAGTATCCGATATTTATATTTACAAAATTTAATTTGGAAATTGCGGATTATGAGGATGTCGACTGGGGGTTACAAAAACTGTGATTGGGGTTTCGAGTGCGTATGAAAGCTTTATAATAGAGGATAAGAGTGGAAAACGACGAGAGAAATGGCATTCATGTCGTATATCATTTAAAAGGCAGAAATTCATAATGGCTAAAAATCATAATGGAATACATGAGATACAGTAAGAACATAAGATGATGACCCGTTTCAAAGTATTTAAGTTATTTTTTTCTAAATAAGTATTTGCTTATACAATAAACATAAAAAACATAATACGTATGTCATCTCAAAGGAACTACTTATTCGGCTCTATGGCACCCCAGATGTTGAATTACATGAAAAAATTAATTGTTAAAAAATTTTTAGTTTTGTAGTAACCAGTATTTCGATGAATTTATTGAAACCTTTCATTTGTTTGTAAAACTTTGAAAGAACAGCTGTACTGAAGAGGCATAGATACAAAAAAGGCGTCTGTAGATGTTTCTTAAACATATGAAGTAATCGTATTTTCGTGTGTTTTTCATTTATTTAGCTGGGATTCTCACACAAGATAAATTCAAAAATTTGCATTGTGTCATTTGTACTGGACATAATGCGCATTTATTTCTCTTGTAATTCAATCAGAACTAAGTGTCAACTTTTAAATGGAACACGCTGTATATTAAAATATTATATTTTTTGATTCAATAGAATATCTCCTATACCTATTTTATATCCAATAGTTACGGTTGGTTTTCTTTTTTTATATTATTCATCTTAAAAATCCTGGGTGTCAAGAATAACATTGTGATTTAAAAATGTACAAAAACCATTTTTTTTTAAGTAGAAGCCCCCCCCCCCATTTTTCTAACGAATTGTATTCAGCTCTCAAATTACATTTTTCCATTACTTTAAATCCGATTTGTTGACTTAAATAGCAAAATTGCTATAGCAGCCAGAAAATGATTTAGAAATGTCACTAGAATAATTAAAGTGAAATTATTTGAGAAAATTAAGAAAAAAACTATTAAGAAAATATTTGAGTGTTGACATTTGTTACGTATGTAAATTGCTGAAAACTTAGAAAAACTTTATCATAATAAATAAAGGCGAAATGGGGTATACTATGAGCTTGTTCTACCCGGTATATTTTCAAAAGAAATGAATAAGCGTCGAGTTAGACAATAATACGAGGTGTGTAAATTAAGTAATGAGACTAGCGCCCGATCTAGCAACACTGCGGAAACGGGACTTGGAAGGGCAGAAGGTTAACATCTTCAGTACAAGTTTGAACTTGTTCTTTGTGACTATTTTCGTAAACCGTTTTTTTTTTCTAGTGCCTTTTAAAAATGAGTGACATTAATTTTGAGCAACGGTGCGCTATCAGGTTATGCCTCAGACTTGGACACAGCGCAATGGATACTTTTGCAAAACTTCAACACGCCTACTGTTTTCTCAAGAGCCCAGATTTTTCGGTGATTTAAGGCATTCTCAGAAGGAAGAGAGTCGATTGTAGATGAACCACGCAGCGGAAGGCCCTCGTCTTCAAGAATCGATGAAAATGTCGATAGAATACGGGATCTTGTGCGTTCAGATCGTCGGTTGACGACAAGAATGATCGGGGAAGAGTTACATTTGAATCACACCACTGTTCATCAGATTTTGACTAACGAATGATGAGAAAATCTGCGCAAAGATAGTTCGAAAAAACCTTTCACAGGAACAAAAGGACATCAGGAAAGAAGGTGTCTTGACTTTTTTGGAATCGATTAAAAATTATCCCCATTTTATTGAACGTGTTATTACTGGTGATGAGACTTAGGTGTTTGAGTACGACCCGGAAACCAAGCGTCAAAGCATATAATGGCACACTTCAAGCTCTCCAAAACCCAAAAAAACAAGAATGAGCAAATCGAAGATCAAATGCATGAAAAAGAAATTTAAGTTTGTGCATCCAGACCAAATAGTAAATCAACACCTTTACAGAAAGGTTTTGAAAAACTGCAAAGGGGGGGGAGGGGGGGGGAAGAAAAAAAAAAAGAAAAAGAGAAAGGGGGAGGAAAAAAAAAGAAGAGGAAAGAAAGGCAGAAGGAAGAAGGAAAAAAAAGAAGAAAGAACGAGGAGAAGCGAGAAAGGAGGGGGGGGGGGGGGGGGGGGGGGGGGGGGGGGGGGGGGGGGGGAAAAACGGGGGGGAACCAAAGGGGGGGGGAAAAAGCCCACCCCCCCCCCCGGTTATAAAAAAGGGGGCGCCCTGTTGGGGGGGGGGGAAAAAAAGGGAGGAAGAGGGGAAGGAAGCAAGAAAAAGGTCAAAGACTAGCCTGTCTGGGCATCACTAGTGCAATGAGGACAGCCCCAAGTAGGGCCATAGAGGTCCTCACGGGGCTGCCTCCTTTGCACTTGGTGATTGAACATGAGGCCATGAGGTCAGCTTACATATTGACCGGACTTGGCCATTGGATAGGCTAGGAACAAACCACTGGCCACGCCACAATATGGAACAAGGCTACCAAAAACTGTCCAGTACTCCTTATGTTACAGGACAGTGTGGAGCCTACCATTTGTCCCAGTCCAAAACTGGGGATCCATATCCCTAGTAGGGATGACTGGGATAATATAAATAATACTATATGCCAAAATGGAATCATCTGGTTTACAGACGGCTCCAAAATTGGCGATAAGGCCGGAGCAGGAGTATATAGCAAAACCACGAGGACAAAATTATCTTTTGCCCTCGGGTCATATGCTAGCGTTTTTCCAGGCGGAAATATATGCTATCCTAGCATGCGGGATGGAAATCCCAAAAACGGCTCCAAAAGGAGAACGATTCAAATATGCACGGACAGTCAAGGCGGTCTTGATGGCTATTGAATCCAGCAAGGTCAAATCGCGACTCGTCCTTGACTGTAAAAAAGATTCTAAATGATCTGGCCAGTTGTAATAGAGTGATACTCACCTGGGTACCGGGACACTCAGGTGTCGGGGAAATGAGGAGGCCGACAGACTGGCCAGAGTAGGATCAATAGGGTACCCCATAGGACCTGAACCTATATTAGGGGTCCCCCTATTCAATGGGGGTTTCAACCATGAAAAGTTCTAAATAAGGAGTTCGAAAAGTCATGGCAAGAAGCCCCGGGTATGAGGCAGGCGAAGACCCATATTATTGGGCCTTCGTTCAAATTAACTCAAAGTCTCCTAGGTATGAACCGAAGAGACATTAGAACAGTAACAGGACTGCTTACAGGCCACTGTCACCTTAAAAGGCACCTCCACATGATAAGGGTCATAGATGATCCTGAATATGGATGGTGCATGGAGGATGAGAGAATGCATCTCACATCCTCACAGAATGCCCTGCAATTGCAAGGGTCAGAGAACGGCACTTTGGGAGCTGTGTTCTGAACCCAGGGGATGTTAAGAGTATTCACCCCAGGAAAATATGTGCCTTTGCTAGAGAGGTCGGCATACCTGGGTAGAATACTCATGGAATGTGTGGTGCACAATGGGCCCATCAGCCCGGCCTAAGTGCATGGGTTTCCCGCCCACTTTTCTCTTTCATTCATTCAAGACAATGTGCATTGTCACACAGCCATTTCAGTAAACGAGTTTTTAGCCCAGTAAAACCATTCATGTGACTCCTCAGCCTCCTTATGCGCACGACTTGAGTCCTTCTGACTTTTTCTCTTCCCCAGATTGAAAAATCATCTCAATGGACGTCATTTTGGGACTATAGAAAACATTCAAACGGCTATAACCGACCATCTGAAGGCTATTCCAGTATATGAGTTCCAGCACTGCTATGAGGAATGGAAGAACTGACTCCAGCGCTGTGTGGCTTCCCGAGCTTCAAAAGTTATTTTGAATTAGACAATACTAACTTGTAATTCGAATAAAAAAAAGTTAAAAACCAGTCTCATTACTTAATTTACACACCTCGTATAATCCAAAAGATCTTGCCTTTACCAACCGTAACCTACTAAAGAATTTAATAAATCTGAATGAAACCTGTAATACAATTTTGAATTTATGGATAAAGATTTTAATAGATTTTTACAGATCTGTGTTTTTCGCAGACCCCAGTATTTCGGTGACGTGCGTAACATTCCATGAAACAGTAGGTTCGATAACGAGAACATAATAATAAATGTATTGTACCTGCACAAAACACTCCAACTGGAGTATTTGAAAGATTTATTATCTTGTCTCGTTATAGTTACGTCGATGATTATAATAGGTGAGCATTATTAGGGATCAGATAGCTATGCAATCGAGGTAAGTTAATATTTTAAGTCTATCTGATCTATTTAATACATAATTAGTGACCCTCATATATTATCTACTTCATATGATTATGTCCACGTGCTTGGAATTATTGTGAACAACGCTAATGTTTAGCATTTGCCTAATACCTGACGTGTCACACAATAAATTATGTTGACCTGTCTACATACGAGGTGTGTAAATTAAGTAATGAGACTTGTTTTTTTTATTTTATATTCGAATAGAATTACAATTCGGTATTGTCTCCCTCAAAATAACTTCCTTGGAAAGCGCTTCACACAGCGCTGGAGACGGTTCTTCCATTCCTCATAGCAGTGCCGGAACTCATACTAGAATAGCCTTTAGCTGGTTTGTTTACACCGTCTGAATATTTTCTATGGTCTAAAATGACGTCCCTTGTGATTTTTCATTCTTCAGGAAGAGAAAAAAATCACTAAGACTCAAGTCAGGCAAATAAGGGAGGTTGAGAAGCCACAGGAATGTTTTTACTGGCTAAAAACTCGTTTACTGAAATGGCTGTGTGACAAGGCGGCATTATCGTGATGTAACATCCAGTTGTTCTTGATGTTTGATCTCACACGCATGACCCTTTTTTCGAAGTTTTTCAAGAACATCTCTGGAAAAGTGTTACTGTTTAGCTTGGAGGCACAAACTCTTTGTGGACAATTCCTTAGCTATCAAAAAAGCAAATCAGTATCATTTCGATTTGCTCATTCTTGCTTTTTTGGTCTTGGAGGACTTGAAGTGTGCCATTCCATGCTTTGGCGCTTGGTTTCGGGGTCGTAGTCAAATACCCAAGTCTCATCATCAGTAATTACACGTTCCATAAAATCAGGATCTTTTAAATCGATTCCAAAAATCAAGACACCTTTCACTCCTGATGTCCTTTTGTTCCTGCGAAAGGTTTTTTGGAACCATTTTTGCGCAGATTTTTTCTCATTCCCAATTATTACAAGCTATTCGTCACAAGATCCCGTATTCTGTCGACATTTTCATTGGTTCTTGAAGACGAAGGCCTTCCGCTGCATGGTTCATCTGCAATCGACTCTCTTCCTTCTGAGAATCCCTTAAACCACCGAAAAACCTGGGCTCTTGAAAAGACACCGTAGTCTTGTCTCCGTAGGTGTGTTGAAGTTTTGCAAAAGTATTCATTGCGCTGTGTCCAAGTCTGAAGCAAAACCTGATAGCACACCGTTCCTCAAAAATTAATGTCACTCATTTTTAAAAGCACTAGAAAAAAATCGGTTTACGAAAACAGTCACAAAGAACAAACACATTACTGTAACAAATTCAAACTTGTACCGAAGGTGCATTGCATGTTACCCTACCGCCATTCCAAGTCTCGTCTCCGCAGTGTTGCTAGGGCACTACGTTGCCAGTTTCATTACTTAATTTACACACCTCGTATACTACATCTAACTTTTTTAACTGTGATTTTGTAAATGACGGAAACGAGTGGTCCCAAAACAGTTTTTTTAGCCTGTTCCTATCCTAGAATTATAGTTTAATCACAGAAAGCTTAGTTGGACCATAGGAAAATATTTTCAAAACTATTTACAAAAAAAGTTTTCTAGTATTCCAAAAATCTGATGAAAAATTTAGAAAATCGTAATCAAAATGGTAATTAGGAACACGCAATACCATGAAATCGACCACAAACATTTTTTTTTAATGGAAGAGTATATCAATAGATTTTTTGAGTTATTTGATATTTACATTAGTTATATATTATTTGGGAAACTGACAAATCGCTACCTCAGGAAGCACTACTTCCACTTTTAATGTTCCTATATTTCTCTAGATCGTTTCGGATATCTAGAGCAGCGATTCCTAAAGGTGGTCCGCGGAACGCTGAGGTTCCGTGGAAGGGTCACAGGGGTTCCGCGATCTGTCCGAGAGTTAAATAAAACGTTCGTGGAATGCAGGTCCAGATCTTCGCGTTCAATTGTCAGACATTTTCTACTCAATACTCAGACAATTCTCTAATTTTAGTGCGATTATAAGAAAATATGTGAAACAAATTTCATTCTTCACATTAAATAGTTACATTGTATTTCTTTGTTATAATAAATGTTTTGCAATACATATAATAATTATTTATATGTATTGCAAATAATTATAATTTGTTCTTTCTTCGAGTCATGAAAAGAGAACATGAAAATACCTGTATTCAAACTACAAGGTAAACACTTTAGTTATCAAAATAGCCAGCTAGGGTTCCGCCAAAAAAAATATGATCAATTAGGGTTCCATGGCCAAATACAATTGGGAACCTCTGACCTAAAGTACAGTAATGAGATATTTGTATTCGTCTAGTTTAAAACACAAAACCATATCACAATTTAACTAAAGGTTGATAATAAAAATTATTGTGATACAGCAAAATATTGTAGAATTATCGGGTACACATAAAATGGTTAGCATGTCCGTATGGTATGATCGACAGACAGACATATCTAGCTTTTCACTCAAATTTAAAATCTCTAAATTGTCTGATATCAGAAAATGTATAAACCCGCAAAAATTTTTATTCTCGATGAGCCTGGCAGTGGCGGTTGGTGATATTTCAGTTGGCCATATCTTGAAAACGACGCATGGGACCCACTAAACTTTTTAAGTGATGACTATACACCTCATACAGAAAGGATTTATAGTGAAAAAACCGTCAACAAAGTTTGCGAAAAAATTTTCAAAAAACCTGGAGCACTCCCTGGGATCTCAGTAACGCTCTGTGGAATATTTGCAGTAATTTTTTTTCATAATCTAGAAACAAATATAAGGAGAGGTTTTTCGATTTGTTACAAAATATTTTTTTTTTTCAATGTTATGTTATGTTATGGCCATTTTAATTTTAATTTTATAGGAACATTTTGTTTCCCTAAATCCCTAAGTCCTTTCTGTAAGAGGTGTATAGTCATCACCTAAAAGTGAAGTGGGTCCCATGCGTCGTTTTCAAGATATGGCTAACTGAAATATCACCAACCGCCACTGGTCAGCCTGGGAAGTACATATATACAATATAACGCATTTTTCTCGTCGCAAACAATATTTCATTTGATTAGAACTGGTCGTGGACAAGTAATTACCTGCCAACTGCTGAGGCAGCTGTTTTTTTCGTATTATAGAGACTCTAACAATAAAAGACAGCTAATAACTTGAAATAAATGAGAACACATTCTCTTCCAGAAGAAAATTTATTGAAAAGTAGATTCCTTCCACATTCCAGGAATAATCGAGAATGGCATTTATTGCGTTGTATGGTTAATTATATTTTGCCAAACCCTCATTTTTTAAAACTTAGCCCTTACACAACATTAGTCGTTGGAAAATGCCCAGATTATCCACTATTAATATTGTTCTATTTAATTAGAGAAACATATTCAAAAAAATGTGTTAAAACACATACGTAACCTTGCTATCCTTTCAACCATAGTTTCCTCAAAACTGCAGATAATAAGAAGTATTGCTAATATTATGTACATATGTATATGATGCTTATTAACCAACTAATTGTACTCAAATAAACAATTTAAAAATGTTTTGATATACTCGTAAATACATAAATACATAACGTAATACATAACATCAACTGAAATACTAGGTTGCACTATTATAAAAGGCTTTATTTGTTTTGACTACAACTTTATTATCTTTAGGTTTTCGTATTTTTTTTATTTGTAGCTAATTTTCTAGGAATAATAAGTTGAATAACAAATTTTAATACACTTCTATAGGCATACACGAGCAAAGAGCTGATGACACATTTCACCGACGAATTTTTAAATACATTCAGACATAATGGCTAAAACTACCTGCGGGTACAACAGGAAGAACCCTTGCTCCTGATCCGACTCAAAGCTGAACGGTCATTCACGATAGATGACGGGCGAGTTGGCCGACACCGTTGGAAGTGAGAATGTGATACTCTAGCAATAAGTTTGTTTATAGTGCTTATTTGAAAACTGCTAAGAAGTTGTTTGTTTCATAAGATTTTTAATACAGTGATTATTTTTTTATGTAGTGACACGCTGCCACTCCGTTGGATGGGCCCAGGTGTACCACAATGACCTGCTCCAACTGCTTAGCCACCGTATTCGCCTGATTTGACGCAATGCGACTTCTTCCACTGGAAGTGGGACGCAATCCTCATACGTTTTTTTAATGTTAAATATTGTCTAATATAATTGTATAATAGCATCACATTTTTCTCAACTATCGAAACTATCGATAGTTATTGATAGTCATTACTAAAACTATCGATAACTATCGATGGTGTCTACTATCGATAGTTCTCCATCACTACTATCGACCCCTTTGAACACCGTTTAGAGTATTGTCGTATGGCGAATGGAAGAAGTACGGATCAAAAATACCGAGAATGAAAAAATGTTTTTTGTGAAAAATGTTGTTATTTTGGTTTTTAGTAATTTTCAATTATCATTAATAAAATATTGTTAATGTTCTATACCAAACAAATTCCTAGAGTGTTAGCTACAAAACGAAAAAAAGTTTGTAAAAAGACCCAACAATAAGAAAGTTATAGGCAAACAAAATCGGACGTTTATAATGAAATTTGCATTTATAATGCAAATATGTACTTTTAGTTATAAGCTTTATTTTTATTAACTGTTAACAAATTATTATTTAGCATTTACTTGTATTATTAAATTCATTTATTAAGAATAGCTTATATTTAGAGGACAAAATATCCGCAAACGCTAAATTTTACCTCTCTTTGAAGAAAAACATCCAATTTGACAAGTTGAAGGTACCTTACTTAACACTTTCTTGATTAACAAATTTTCACCACCTTATATTGATGTAGAGTTCAAGGCATTTCCAATTTCGCATTTATTTAAATAATATTCTGCAAGACGTCAACTTGAACTAAAACATAATTAGCTTTTACTCGGCTTTATTCTCCAATAAAATACTTCAGTAAATTTTCACCAATCATCTGAAACGTCAGTACAGTTTTAAATTCCTTCAAAGTTGTACGCTTCATTACATTTTATGTTTACTTAATGTCTGGCAGGGTTGCAAAAAAATTAGAGCCAATTTTTTCTCTGATATTTGCTTGAAAAGATTGCCGACAAATAATAAATATTATTAAATAACCGACGGCGTTCCAATTTTACTGTTTTCGTTGTATGTTTTCTCTTGGTATTTATTTATCTCATCCGTTTCGTATAAATTGTTTATTTCTGACGGATACAAGCAATATTTAATTGTGTTCTGTTAACATGATATCACTGTTCTTGTACTGTATTCCATACTAAATTGAAAATAGGTAGAAAAAAGCAAGGTTGTCAGATATAGTTTCTAAAATTGCTAAGCTCACTATACAAGTATACTTCATACTTCAGTAAACTGTTAGTTCGTGACGTTCTTAGAAAACTAGTTTGGAAATGTTTTAAAAAAATACATAGATATAAAATTATTAGTTAGCATTAAAATAAAGCGTTTAAAATTGCTGGAAAAAATAATAATAAAATAAAACAACTTTATGTATGTTACTATACTTAACAAAATTTTGAAGAGCCGGCAACGCCTGTGCCGTGCCGGCAACTGGAATGCCGATCCAGTATACTATTGGATTGCTTTGTATCTAATACTTCTTAAATACTTATTCGGTCCACTGTGCCATAAAATTTTTACGACGTCGTTAAAATGATTTACGTCTTTCGGAATTCCACTTTGTTTAAGACGCCAGTGACGTGTATTTCAGCTAGGTTTATTAACACAGACAATTTTTTGAGATTGTCTTTTTAAATTTATAAAAGATATATGCACGCCCATGGAATCACAAAGTTGCACCGCTTTTTTTTGTTCCCCAGGCGTATTTATAATTTTCAATTAAAAATAGAAGGACTATACACATCGTCTACTTAATATGTATATATTTGTATCGCCCAAATATTACAAAAAGAATGGAGTTTCAGATACAATATTACTGTTTGCGCCACCTAATCTAAAAAAGGGATTTCTCCTCTGCTATAGAGATGGCGCTACTTGTTCATGTTATAATTTAAATATTTCTCCGTTCTTCTGGGAATCAAAAAATGCAGTAGCTTGGTCATTAAAAAAGAATAATAGAAATCGATTTTTCTTTTTTGTCATACAGTTCATAAATATATCAAGATTTTAAATATATTCGTATACTTAGTAGCATGCAAATTTATTTTAGTTTTAGGTAACCATAATTAGTTTTTATTTTTATTTTGATCACATCCCTGGTAAAATATATTTTTATGTACATACAGAATTGATCACCTAAAGATTTTTTACTATAATACAAATGTCCGCATCCGTTGCGAACATTATAACACGCACTGTATTTAAAACAAATGTTACGTCACTGCGGTGAACGAAATGTGCCACTCACTATCCGGCAAAAAAATCTAAATTGGCGAATTATTCAATACCTGTCGAGAGAACTTTGTGAAACTCTAACTGAGTAAGGGTTTACTTGGAAAAATTAAATTTTCCATGCAAATCCCATTTTTTACAAGAATGTGATGGATCAGCAAAAAAATCTTGACTGGATTTACCTGTACTGGCTCAACTTTGGTCATTTACTTAAAAACCGAGTGAGAACTTTATCCATTCATATACATATAAAGCGATATATAACCCATTCCAGGTGTTTTAGAGCTTTTTTTGTCTCATCTCAAACTTTTTTGCCAGATGCGTTTAACTTCGGAAATTTATATTCAGACCATTTTTTACAGAGCTTTTAAACTAACTAAATTATCTTTGAACTAAAATTTTGCGAAAAAGATATATAAATAATAGAATAGACCATCCATTTGTTGTTAAAAAAATGGTTTAAGCCATAAGATCGCAATTTCAAATTTTGTATTTGGTATTAAAACTTATAACTATAACATATACATACGTATGTTGTATCCAAAGATCAGTTTTCATTTCTCAGATGTATTAGAGTAGAGAAAAAAGTTTTAAAATATATGTTAAACTGGGTATAAAGAAAATGTATGATATGTAAACAAATTTATTTATATTTTTTATAGTACTGAAGATGAAGGATTTTTTAGAAATTTCGAACTAAACATAACTTTCATATACATGTTATTAGATCATATTAATAAAATGAACTAAATAAATAAATAGCTTTACTCTGGCGAGTAATAAAGACCGATGATATCTTTTTCACTTCAATATTAAATTAGTATATGGTATATGCAGTTTTTTAAGCGAAACACAGGAGAGGAGAGAGCACTGACGCATCTAATAACCTCACTAATAGAAAAACGCGAAAAATTACAATGTAATAAAATCTTTATTGTTTTGTAATTCGTTTTTCATACGGCTCTTATTTTGAAAATTGAAGTCTTCTTTTGAAAATTGAAAATTGAAGAATATACATTAGGGTGGACCTTAATATTTTTTTTTTCGTTTTTTCTCAGCGAGCCGGGTGAAAATCAGTTCTGGGTACCTAAAAACTTGTGCGGAAACCAAAACTGCCGTGATCGGAACCTTTTTTCCCGTGCCGCAAAGCGCCGGAAGTTTCTTATGGGATTTACATGTTAAAAATCACTGAAAACGTTCGATACGCTCAAAAACTATAAAAATCATCAAATCTGATAGTCGCAAGCATATATTTCCATGTATCTTTTCCTCCTGAATAAGATGGAATCGTCAGATTTCGTTTATTTGTTGAGTGAAAAAAATTATGAGCGAAAAAATTGCGAAAAGACACCAAATTAAACCAAAAAAATTTGAAGAGAAGACGAAATAATTTCTTATGGTGATTGTACCTGACTCTGAGGAGTATTAAGCATATCATGATTCAAAAGTAGAGCTAAAAACCTACAATTTGACGTCCGGTTGAAGTCTGTAGGTGCCTCTGAACCGAAGTTACGATCATTTCAAGTTGTAAGTGTTAGCTCTTAGTAAATGTTTAAACTTAGTATTTAAAATTTACCGCGCCGCTCATATAGTGGTCAGCCAATGAGAGCCGAGCGCGCCTAAAGCAGCCGGACCGAGGTGGTCCGATCAGTCAGTCGATCAACAGGTACCGAAAAGCGCAGACATTGCTACCTATTCATTAATTCGTATTTGTACTGCTTTACCAAGATTACTGTAATATAAGTTCGGCTAAGTAAGTGTAACGTATTTTATTCATATCCAAATCAACCATACAGTCCACTAAAGAAGGGAGTCACACGGGGGACAGTGGTCAGCTGAAACCCACCGTGGACGAGTCGATTCCCGTCAAAACATTTGGCCCATGCGATCCGGATGAGCAGCGAGATAGCATCGACGCCGTAAAATACGTTGTGCACACGGCCCGTTTACGAAGCGCCGTAGCCGTCGAAGAAACCAGGGACCGGCGGAGCTCATACAGCACGGTGTGACACGCAGGACAAGGTACCCTTTATTTAAATTTTACCAAGCCTTCTTATCTCAAGCTTCTATTTGTTAGTTTACAAGCAACTATTTTCTAACTTATTAAATAAAATGTCAGAAGAGTTAACCGCCCTCAACCGTAAAAAAGGTTACTTAAAAGGTAGTTTAACTAGATTTAGCACGTTTCTAGAAACAATTAAATCCCAGCCGAGTAAATCTAAATTAACAGAACTCGAATTACGCATTGCTAAATTAGAGTCCTATTTATTGTCAGATTTCGAAGACATTCAATACAAAATTGAAACTATAGAGCCCGATTCAGCTAATGACACAGTAACCTTTGAAGCTGATTATTACGCAGTATTGGCGGACGCAAAGAACTTTCTTGGTGAATTTAACGCATCTGCATCCGGTAATGCAGTGGCGGAGGCGACTCTAGTGGCGCAGCCTATCTTGAACTCAACGGCTCGAGGGGTTAATTATTCCAATCCAGGCATTAAATTACCCATTATTGAGTTACCGAAATTTGATGGAGTTTATGAGCGATGGCTTGAGTTTAGGGATTTATTTTCGTCTTTGATTCACAGCTCTGCTCAAATAGCGCCCATATCTAAATTTCATTATTTGAGAGCTTCCTTAGAGGGGCCGGCTGCTCAATGCATAAAGGCAATCGAATTCTCGGCAGCCAACTATCAAATAGCTTGGGACCTTTTGAACGAAAGGTACAACAATAAACGGCTGATGGTACATAACCATATAAAATCTCTTTTTAATATTGCAGAAGTAAAAGCGGAATCAGCTGTAAGCTTACGAAGCCTAATTGATACTGTTTTAAAAAACATGCGCTCGCTAAAGGCACTAGAGTTGCCCACAGATCAGTGGGACGTTTGAATTATATTTCTTGTCGTGAATAAACTCGATCCAGTGACGGTTCGTGAATGGGAGGAAATAACTGTCAAAGATCAACTTCCAACCCTAAGCGAATTCATCACGTTTCTCAAAACTCGCGCAGAATTTGGAAAAGGTTGATATGCACATGCAAAAACCTAAAGTCTTAAAAAAATCGTGAACATCAGAAAAGCTTCGTAGCCAAACTTACTAGTAAATCTTTTGCTTGTTTCGTCTGTAATAAAAATCACGCTATATATGGGTGTCCAGAATTCGGAAGCATGACAGCCAATCAAAGACTGAGCAAAACGCGTGAATTAAAATTGTGCACTAATTGCCTTAGAAACAATCATATGTCTAAAAACTGCAAAGCGGGTAATTGTAGGAAATGCAAGAAAAATCACCATACCTTGTTACACTTTGAGCAAGCAAGGGTGGAAACAGAGCAGGGCGTGGCAGAGCGGCTTCCAGATAAGCAGGCAGTTACTGAGCAAGCAGAAAGAACGGATTCGTACCATAGTCGCGCATTTAATGCGAACAATCATGTTTTATTAAGCACAGTCAGCGTAAATATTATGAACGCGCAAGGCGAACCAACCTCATGCAGAGCTGTACTAGATAGCGGTTCTATGAGTAATTTTATTTCAAACCGACTCTTCTTAAAACTCGGGTTGCCTAAGATCAAGGTTAACTTTGCGGTTTCTGGAATAGGTCAAATTGCTTCACATTTAAATGCAGCTTGCGAAGTTAAGCTTCAATCAAAACAAAACAGATTCAGCGCTAGTTTACGTTGCTTAATAATCCCTGAAATAACGGAGGGATTACCAAATTCATTTTTTGATTCTGCATCTTTAAACATTCCCACAAATGTACACCTAGCGGACCCTCATTTTAATGAACCAGGTGATGTTGACCTACTTATAGGTGCAGGTATTTTCTGGGATATTTTATGTGACGGTAAGGTACAGCTGGGAGTAGGTAAGCCAGTTATGCAAAATACTAAATTGGGGTGGGTAATATCCGGTCCTATGAACATTCCTGAGAATCACTCTAAAACGGTGTGCAACTTCAGTAGAGGAGATATCATTGTCCAAAATCAGTTGGAAAAATTCTGGGAGGTTGAAGAGATTTCTTCGGCAGCACTTTCGCCCGAGGAGTCCCAAGCTGAGCAGCACTTTGCCGATAACTTCAAGCGCAACAGTGATGGACGGTTCATTGTCTCGATCCCATTAAAGCACCCGATCGCTAAACTTGGCGAATCAAAACAATTAGCTCTATCCCAATTCCTTGCCCTGGAGAGAAGGCTAATCCGTAACCCAAATCTCAAGGCCATGTATGTGGACTTTATGCAGGAGTATGAGGAGCTTTCCCATATGTCGAGGTTTGAGGCCAAGGACGATCAAATTTGTTTTTATTCCCCACATCACGGTGTCCTAAAGGAGGACAGCCTTAGCACCAAACTCCGGGTGGTATTCAACAGTTCCGCTTCCTCTTCTTCGGGTTTCTCTTATAATGACTTGCAGATGGTAGGACCAAAGATTCAGGACGATTTGATCTCCATTATTCTTCGGTTTAGACAGCATCGATTCGTGGTGTCAGGCGACATCGCAAAGATGTACCGCCAAATTCTGGTTGATGATGAGTTTAAATCTCTTCAATTAATTTTGTGGCGTTCTAATCCAGATAGCGAACTGTTAACTTACTCTTTGAATACTGTGACTTATGGCACTGCTTCTGCAGCCTTTCTGGCAGTCCGATGCCTTAAGCAGTTAGCCATCGAGCATGAAAAGTCGCATCCTGTCGCTTCCGGCGTAATAAACAGAGATTTCTACGTCGACGATTTGCTAACAGGGGCTGATACTGTGGAGAAAACTATCGAGTTGTGTCAAGATGTTTCTTCGATCCTTGAATCAGGGTCTTTCCAACTTCGAAAATGGAAATCCAACAGTCCTGAAGTATTAGATGGTATAAAGGCAGTAATTCCATCTAGTGATGTCTTGCAATTCGGCCCTGAGGTGAACACAAAAAACTCTAGGCTTGCTGTGGTCATGCAAGTCCGACAATTTCTTCTTTCGCATTCTTATTCCTGCCGACCCGGCAGTGGTCACCAAGCGAGTAATACTATCCAATATAGCCAGAATTTTCGATCCTGTAGGTTTTATTAGTCCTTGCACTATTACAGCTAAGTTGATTCTGCAAGATCTGTGGTGTCTTAAGTTATCCTGGGACGACGCTGTGCCTGATAGTATTTTGTCAAAGTGGGTAAGGTTCCGATCGGAAATAAACGAGTTGAATCAACTAGTCATTCCCAGGCACGTTATTTGTAAAGAACGAACTCGAGTTGAGCTTCATGGCTTTGCTGACGCTTCACAAAAGGCATACGGCTGTTGTATATACGTTCGCAGCGTAAACAGCAGTAATCAGGTAGAAGTGCACCTCCTGTGTTCCAAAACGCGAGTCGCACCACTTAAGACGCTTAGCATACCTCGTCTAGAACTTTGTAGTGCTCAAATGCTAGCAAGGTTGTTTAATTTAGTCATTAACTCTCTAACCATAAAGGTAGATTCTTACTTTATGTGGAGTGATTCCACCGTAGTCCTGGCGTGGATCCGCAGTCCTCCGCATATTCTACAAACCTTTGTTTCTAATCGAGTCTCCGAAATACAGCGATTAACAAAGCCGGAAAATTGGAGACATGTTCCCACAGAGCTCAATCCCGCGGATATTCTGTCGCGTGGAATGACGCCAAAAGATCTCGTCACTTGTAGTCGGTGGTTTAAGGGTCCTTCATTCTTGACGGAAGCATCACATAACTGGCCCGCCGATCGGTCGCTAAACAATATGCCCTCAACGAATGACATCCCTGAAACACGAAGGCAAATAAAGACATTTATTGAAACTGACATGTATGGGCTGTTCCCATTCGAACGATTTTCTTCCTTTACTCGAATAAGGCGTGTTATGGCTTATGTTCAGCGATTTGTGAGCAATTGCCGCAAGTCTAAAGAGAACAGGTTGGTAGGTAATCTGGTACTGGAAGAAGTACAGGCAGCAGGTGGCATCCTTATAAAACTGGCTCAAAGGGAGTCCTTTCTCCATGAGCTTACTTCCCTCCAAGCAGGCGATGCTGTTAGAAGAAAGAGTAGACTTCTTGGCCTCGCTCCCTTCCTGGGAGAAGATGGAATCATCCGGGTGGGAGGTAGATTAAGGAACTCTGCATACGATTTCCAAAAAAAGCACCCTGCCGTGCTCTGCTCCAAACACCCCCTGACTTACCTTATATTTAGGCATCACCACCGCACACTGATGCATTGTGGTCCACAATTGTTATTAGCTTCCATTCGAGAGTCACTTTGGCCAATCGGAGGCAAAAACTTAGCCAAACATGTTGTAAGAAACTGCGTAGTTTGCTTCCGTTACAATCCAAAATTCAAGCACCCCCTCATGGGTCATTTACCAGCTCCGCGCGTCACTCCATCTTTCCCTTTGAAAACACAGGTGTGGACTATGCCGGTCCTTTTCTTATTAAAGACCGCAAGGGCCGCGGATGCAGGACCTTAAAGTGCTACCTATGTCTGTTCATATGCTTGGCAACTAAGGCTGTGCATCTCGAACTTGTAACCGAATTAAGCACGCCGGCATTTCTAGAAATGTTGCAGCGATTCGTATCGCGCCGCGGTAAGCCATCACTCGTTCTCAGCGATAACGGTAGTAACTTCGTAGGAGCGAATAATCAACTCCAAGAGTTCGGTAAGTTTCTTTTATCATCTAATGATCTTGATGAACAAATCTGTAATAACTTAAACGTCAAATGGCAATTCATCCCTGCATATTCACCTAACATGGGTGGTCTGTGGGAAGCGGGAGTCAAGTCAGCAAAGCATCACTTAAAACGAGTAATGGGTAACGCTTTTCTGACATACGAATCATTTTACACTCTTTTAACACAAATAGAGGCTATCCTTAATTCCCGGCCTCTTACCCCTCTATCATCGGATCCACACGATATGGAGGCGCTCACACCGGCTCATCTTCTGATCGGAAGATCGTTGCAATCACTACCTATGCCAGACCTGCGCAGCATCCCCACCAACAGGCTTTCTCAGTACGAGCATCTGCAGCAACTTAAGCAGCATTTCTGGGCTCGTTGGTCCCGGGAGTATGTATCGCAGCTACAGGAGAGAGTCAAGTGGAAGCAAGGTCAAGGTTCCTTGTGCACGGGAACAATGGTGCTCCTGAAGGACGACAACCAGCCACCCTCCAGATGGCGTTTGGGCCGTGTAGTCGAAGTTCACCCAGGCCAAGATCAAATTGTGCGGGTAGTGTCGATAAAAACCGCGAGTGGAGTGGTGAAGCGCTCTGTGGCAAAAGTGTGCGCCTTACCCATAGATCCTAAGAATTAATCTGACTCATTTTTCATATGTTATGTAGGCTATAGTTTTACTATATTTACCTAGTTTTTAACTTTTAACGCTCCATATTGTTGTTTATTGAAAGCCTAGCTCTTTCAACGCTGGGGGGCATGTTAGCTCTTAGTAAATGTTTAAACTTAGTATTTAAAATTTACCGCGCCGCTCATATAGTGGTCAGCCAATGAGAGCCGAGCGCGCCTAAAGCAGCCGGACCGAGGTGGTCCGATCAGTCAGTCGATCAACAGGTACCGAAAAGCGCAGAGGCAAAGACATTGCTACCTATTCATTAATTCGTATTTGTACTGCTTTACCAAGATTACTGTAATATAAGTTCGGCTAAGTAAGTGTAACGTATTTTATTCATATCCAAATCAACCATACAGTCCACTAAAGAAGGGAGTCACACGGGGGACAGTGGTCAGCTGAAACCCACCGTGGACGAGTCGATTCCCGTCAAAACAGTAAGCAAAATTCAGGAGCGTATATGACGGAAGGGGATTTTTCTGTTTTTTCAATCCTGATTCTCAAACGATAGATTCTCCTGCATCGACTTGCATTGCACTTTAACGGTAGTATGAAATGTTCCATATGTGCTTGTTTCTCAACAATCAAGTAGTTTAAGGGTTATTCAAGCTTGAGCAAACGAAGGAACGGAAGAATGAATTCTCGAAAAAAATACGGTTTTTCTCTTAAAGTTGGTAGCTTCATTCGCTCTGACATTAGCCGCGGAAATTTCTTCGTATTACTACCAACTTCAAGTGATTCGGACGTACACATGAATGTAAACAAACATTAAATTAATCTAAACTGTTTTTATTTGTACAATTTAGTAATTACATCAATTGAATTGACTTAATTAAGTCAAATCCAACAAAATTCAATCGTTGTACTTGTTAAACTGTACAAATAACGGAATAAATTAGTTTCAGGTTATTTGTATTTGGCGCGAGCTCGGAGCGCCTCGGAGACCTCGGAGTGCTCGAATCAAAAACGCGTGTTCGGGTGAACTGCTCAGATTGCTCGGATCGCTCCGAGGCGCATTCCCGAACGAATCTATTCAAACGACCACTTTACGACCGTCGCCAATTTTAATTCTTCTCTTCGAAACTTCTTCTCTCTCGAATTCTCTTGAAGTTGAAGTAATATGATAATAATTTGGTAGTATTGGAGTATTGGAGTAGTAGTGGAGAATAAGTTGGTAGTAATATGAAGAAATTTCGGCGGCTAATGTCAGAGCGAATGAAGCTACCAACTTTAAGAGGAAAACCGTATTTTTTTCGAGAATTCATTCTTCCGTGCTTCGTTTGCTCAAGCTTGAATAAACCTTAAACTACTCGATTGTTGAGTAGTTTAAGGTTAAACAAGCACATAACGTAGAGATTTGTATTACTACCCGATTATACCATGACGCAGCTCCCCAACTCCAAAGTATGATGCTAACGTTACAAGTACGTGTACGAACGTCGGACACTATAGTATATTCCAATCTGAAATTCTCTTATAATCACTGTAAAATTACTTCAAGTTAAAGGTAATATTATATTAAGATGATGAATTATTCGTATGATATGGAGCATTTCATACTATCGTTAAATTATGCAAGTCGATGCAGGAGAATCTATCGTTTGAGAATCAGGATTGAAAAAACAGAAAAATCACCTTCCGCCATATACGCTCCTGAATTTTGCGTAAAACTTGAAATGATCGTAACTCACCTACAGGTTCAGAGGCACCTACAGACTTCAACTGGACGTCAAATTGTAGGTTTTTACCTTTTGATTCATGATATGCTTAATACTCCTCAGAGTCAGATACAAACACCATAATAAATTATTTCGTCTTTTTTCAATTCTTTTTTAGTTTAATTTGGTGTTTTTTCGCAATTTTTCGCTCATAATTTTTTTCACTCAACAAATAAACGAAATCTGACGATTCCATCTTATTCAGGAGGAAAAGATACATGGAAATATATGCTTGCGACTATCAGATTTGATGATTTTTATAGTTTTTGAGCGTATCGAACGTTTTCAGTGATTTTTAACATGTAAATCCCATAAGAAACTTCCGGCGCTTTGCGGCACGGGAAAAAAGGTTCCGATCACGGCAGTTTTGGTTTCCGCACAAGTTTTTAGGTACCCAGAACTGATTTTCACCCGGCCCGCTGAGAAAAAACGAAAAAAAAATATTAAGGTCCACCCTAATATACATACTTCTAACTGTATTATGTAATGACATTACATACATGGCGTATACGAGGCTATTAAATAACAGAACTGTGTTTGTTGATAGTTTCCCCACCCTGATCTCGCTGGCAAGCCAGTGGGTAGCTCAGTTTGACTGTAGTAGTCGTTTGAATTGGTCTACGCACCAGTGACGCGTCGAACAAATGTTAAGTGTTCAGATGGAGCAACGAGTTTCTCAAGTTTCTTATTAAACTGGAAAAAACTGTTACAGAAGTTTATGCAATGTTAAAATATATGGTTTGAACGGTTTAAAATGCTGGGACGTGAAACGACAGAAGATCATCCGCGCCCCTCACGACCATCAACGTCAAAAACGAACGAAAACATTGAAAAAATTGGTAAATTAATCCGCGATCATCGTCGTCTAAGCATCCGAGGGCTTGCTGAAGTAACAGGAATCAACAAAGAATGTGTTCTCCAGATTTTACATGAATCGTTCAAAATGCGCAAAGTTTGCGCAAAAATGGTGCCAAAACTCCTCACTCCCGAGCAAAAGGAATCAAGAATGAACATTTGCGCTGACATTCTAAACAACATTGACACTGATCCAGGCATGTTAGACACGGTGACACTGAAGGGGACAAGATTCGAAAGTGTGGAAACGGTTAAAGCCAAAGCGTCTGAGGTTCTGAACCAGCTGAGAGAAGCGGAC
Source organism: Aromia moschata (assembly GCA_029963805.1). Lineage (NCBI taxonomy): Eukaryota > Metazoa > Arthropoda > Insecta > Coleoptera > Cerambycidae > Aromia > Aromia moschata. The sequence goes on along the minus strand of JAPWTK010000028.1, from coordinate 2,971,909 downwards.
TTCCAGCACTGCTTTAAAATACAGTAAATACAGTAAGTAAATACAGTAAGTAAAAAACAATAAAAATATAAATGAAATATTTTTATGGTTTGTGATCTTTTTTGTGCTACATTGAAAAATATGACCTACTGTCAAATATTTTGCAACATACAAATATAATATAAATCACGAATTAGGTTATAAATTTTTAAGAAATGAAAATTTAAAAAAAATAAAAACATTACCATAACTTTCCCGACCTTTTCAACGATGCCATAAAACTGCTATGTTTCTGGCAATAAAATGTTCGAAACGTCGCGATGACTGACGTCGTGCGGTTTTCTTTCTTTTATACATGCCAAATTCAAGTCTCATACGGTAGAAACATAATACCTACGTTTTGCGATTATGAGGCGGTCAAGAAAAAAACAATCACCGTGTACATTGATTAATTTAAATTAATCACTAATTCTTATTTAGGCTTAATTCGAATTTAAAATGTTGACATACTTCATTATGTAGGATTAAAAGTAGCTTTATATTATCTTCAGGGGGTTGTGCATGATAAAATAAAAATGAGCTTTATATAGTATTTCTAATGTGAATGTGAAGACATGAAAAAATAGCAAGGTTGTCAGATGTATTTTCTAAAATTGCTAAGCTCACTATACAAATGTTATATTCATACTTACGATATTTACGAACTGTTATTTCGTGACGTTCTTAGAAAGCTAGTTTGGAAATATTAAAAAAAATACATAGATATAAATTTATTAGTTAGCATTAAAATAAGGCGTTTAAAATTGCTGTAAAAAATAATTAATTAAAACAACTTTATGTATAATACTATACTTAAGAAAATTTTGAAGAGTCGGCAACAGTGACCCTACAGCTAACAACAACCAACGAGCTACAGTGACCCAATTAGAGTATTTTACATCGAATACATTAGTTAGCTATTCATGCGGTCCACTGTGTCGTTAAAATGATTTACGACATTAGTAATTCCCTTTTGTTTCCGCCAGTGAAGTGTTTGTGTTTTATTTCAGCTAGGTTTATTAAAACAGACAATTTTTTCAGATTGTCTGGCTAAATGAGCATTATTTCCAGAAAATTATATTACAAATATTATGAGTTTTGTATGCAGGCTAATTTTAATCTCCTATATTGATTTTAATGAAAAAAATTATTTCACGATTTTCGAATTTATAGGTATACACGCCATTGGGCGGCCTTAGCCATCAATGGAATTAAAACTATATCTCTTCACATTCAGTTTAGAAGGACTATACTTAAAATAGATTTAAAAGGACGGTTTCGTAAGGTTCTGGTTATAACAAAATAAAAGAAATTCTATTCTATGCCACCACTGCATATCTCAACTACTATGAAAGGACACGTCGCACCGTTCGCACGTGAATTCCAACACCTTCGCCGATTTGTATGAGTCATGACTCATTTCATCAACTGTTTGTAAGTTGTTATCAAACGAAGACGCACCCACCTTTATCCTCGTTGACGGCGTCCACGGCCAACGGCAGCGCTCCCAGCATAACCTGCGCCTGCCTGTACGCGCCCAGAAAGCCTATGGTGACGCTCTCGCTGAAGTTGTGCGCGCCCGTGCCCGTCAGATAATCGTAGAGGACCGTGTAATCGGTGAGATTCTTGGTGGGCTCCCGGATGGGGGGCTCGGTAGCGTTGCCGCAGTCCACTTCCGGCGCCTCGAACCTCGTGTCGTTCCGGCCGCCCGTTTCAGCCGAAATCTGCAGGACCGCCATCAGGAGCAGCAAGCGGAGGACGTCGCGACAGAGCGGGGACCGTCTCATGACCATCTCAGCACCTCAGAGGCGGTTTTCCGTCTTGATTCGGTGCCATTCGGCCGGCTGATGGTCTACAAAAGATAATCTCACACTTTTCAATGCAGTTTATTACATTCTAACAACGTTCAGTCTTCGATTGGCAGCTTAACTCTTTTGTAAGGTTAAAAACAATAATAAAAATATGTTGGCTCAAACTTAAAATGATATTAATCCTTTTCTGTTATAATCCTATCGAGTCATAAAAGGTTAGAATACAAGGTGTGTAATTTAAGTAATAAGACTGGCAACGTAGCGCCCGATCTAACAACACTGCGGAGACGGGACTTGGAAGGGCTTTAAGTTACCATGTAATGCACCTTCGGTACAAGTTTGAATTTGTTAGAGTCATTTATTTGTTATTTGTGACCTTGTGTTGTTTTTCGTAAACCATTTCTTTCTAGTGCGTTTTAAAAATGAGTAACTTAATTTTGAGCAACGGTGTGCTATCAGGTTTTGCTTCAGACTTGGACACAGGACAACGGATACTTTTACATACAGCCTTAACATGCCTACGGAGACTGCTTTTTCATGGGCCCAGGTTTTTCGTGGTTTAAAGCATTTTCAGAAGGAAGAGAGTCGGTTGAAGATGAACCACGCAGCGGAAGGCCTTCATCTTCGAGACCCGATGAAAATGTTGATAGAATACGGAATTTTGTGCGTTCAGATCGTCGGTTGACGACAAGAAGGATCTGGGAAGAGTTAAGTTTGAATCACACCACTGTTCATCAGATTTTGACTAACGAATTAGGATGAAAAAAATCCGCGCAAAAATGGTTCCAAAAAACCTTTCGCAGGAACAAAAGGACATCAGGAGAGAAAGGTGTCTTGACTTTTTTAAATCTACTGAAAATGATCCCCACTTTATGGAAAGTGTCATTACTGGCGATGACACTTGGGTGTTTGAGTACGACCCGGAAACCAAGCGCCTAAGCATGGAATGGCACACTTCAAGCCCTCCAAGACCCAAAAAAAAACAAGAATGAGCAAGTCCAAGATCAAATGCATGCTGATTTGCTTTTTTGATAGCTAGATAATTGTCCACAAAGAGTTTGTGCCTCCCGGCCAAGCAGTAAATCAACACTTTCACAGAGAGGCTCTTGAAAAACTTTGAAAAAGGGTCATGCGTGTGAGATCAAACATTAAGAACAACTGGATGTTGCATCACAACAATGCGCCTTGTCCCACAGTCATTTCAGTAAACGAGTTTTTATGCAGAAAAAACATTCCTGTAGCTCCTCAGCCTCCTTATTCGCCTGATTTGAATCCTTGTGACTTTTTTCTCGTCCCGAGATTGAAAAATCACCTCAAGGGGGACCATAGAACATTCAAACGGCTGTAACCGACCAGCTGAAGGCTATTCCAGTATATCAGTTCCAGCACTGCTATGAGGAATGGAAGAACCGTCTCCAGTGCTGTTTGGCTTCCCAAGGAAGTTATTTTGAAGGAGACAATGCTGAATTGCAATTCTATTTAAATAAAAAAAAATTAAAAATCACACTGAAATCATTACTTAATTTACCCACCTCGTATGTTTCAATTATCTTGCGTTAGAAAAAATCCTGCCATTTAAATATAACCTGAAAATAACATATTCTAGTTCAGAACACTTTTTTGTATTATATCTAAAGTTTTGTTAGAGAAAGTATAGTCTACAACATGTTTGGAATGACATATACCACATGTATGTATTTCTCGCGAAACCGTAGTTCTCGCCTTCGATTCGGTCTACAAACGTTTCGTTCGTGTGGAATATGTGCCATTCCATAACTTGTTGCAGAATATTATATCAAAACCCCACGAAAAAGTCCATTCCAGTCATTATCTGTCAGTTTTTTATTTTATTTTGTTATTATTTGCATCTGAGTTTCACTGAAACTGAAAGATAATCCCAACTAAATGTATACATCATAACCCTACAAATTTAGTATTTCGTCCATCTGATTTTCTACAAAAATACTTAATAAACTAATACGTAATTCAAAATAATGGAGTGTGAAGACTAATCTTCATAACATTTTGCACATATAAAACATGGATGCCACAGACCATATATTCTATATGAAAACCAGTAACATCCAATTCTGAGATTGGGACATGTGGAAGAAAACACGATCTCCGACTACTTAAAATGGGCCACATTCAGAAAAATTGAATATATATATATTTCTTTGTGCAAATGGCACAAATTATACATTTACTTTAAAGAGACAAATAAGGTACGTCATATTAGTTAATAATTTTTAAATTATGTATGTATTTTATATGTATGTATGTATATTATATATGTATTATGAGGAAAAATTTCACGACTTTACTGCTATTCAATAGCAACGCGATTGAGAGCGCATCAACTGTAATCCTGCTCTGGAATTACGAAAGTGTACGAATCAGAAGACTTTACAGTTGACAGTGTTACATTACATTTTCATTTACTTAAAGGAAGAATTGTATTCGGCCTACAAAACATTTTTAAATAATCATTATTTTTTGCATGCAGACTATAAGTTATTTAAACTTTTTCCACTGTTTATAGACTTATTTTAAATTATAAAAATCATTCAGTAAAGAATAAACATGTGTAAGTTAATACAAAAAAATATACCAAAGGTCATTTGAAAAAAAAAATGTTGGTATTGGGCACAACGTGGGCGACTTTATCGAGGGCGGCATTTTTTATGCTGAAAAATAAGTTTCTCTAAATATATCTCTAAATATATATATATATATATAAAATCGCCCCCGGTAAGGTATATATAAGGTTCCATGTCAACCGGGACACCATTCTCTCCAAAAGTAGAAGCAAGGAAAAAATACGTTTAGGGTCTCAAAATGTTCGTATACTCAAGAGCTTTCGAATAAACGATGGCCATTTTGGGAAAATTTCGAAATTCAAAATGGCGGCCATAAAACGGCGACCATAATTAAAAATTTTAAAAAAATAGTTCAGTACCTAGCTTAAAATCATCTATACATTGAAAATACCCCGATCTAATAGTAAACTTTATGATTTTGGACATGCTGAATCCGAATTACATATTCTTAAAGTCCAAGAGTGGTATGAGTATTAGTATCAGCCATTTTTGACCATTTTTTTGGTTTTTAGACCATATCTCTCTGGAAAAAAAGATTTTTTGTCTATAAGTAGCTACTTTTATGTGTTTTGACATCATAATTTAGATTATTGGGATCCCAAAGTACAGATTTGTGTTGTAAGAACTGACCATTTTTTGACAATTTTTTTTGGAATTTTTTTATATCAAGACCCAACACCTATCAAGTTTAAACCTAACATAGCCTAAGGTGATTCAGCATGTCCAAACCTAACATATCTGGTTTTAATTGTCTAATTGCCTAATTAATCGGAGCCCTAGTAATTTAAACCTACCTAATTAATTTCCTACGTGACAAAAAAATTATCAAAAAATAGCCCGTTTTAAGTGCCCTATTTTTTTAGACTCCATAATCCAATAACACAAAGTCAGTACGTCAAAAAACATAAAAGCAGCTACTTCTAGACAAAAATCCTTTTTTCCAGAGAGATAAGGTCAAAAAACCAAAAAAAAAAATGGTCAAAAATGGATGATACTAATACTCCTACCACTTTTGGACTTTAAGAATATGAAATTCGGATTCAGTATGTCCAAAATCATAGTTTACTATTAGATCGGGGTATTTTACATGTATAAATTAATTTTTTATTAATTTCTAATTATAGTCGCCATTTTATGGCCGACATTTTGAATTTCAAAATTTTCCCAAAAATGGCCATCGTTTATTCGAAAGCTCTTGAGTATACGAACATTTTGAGACCTTAAGGGGTAACACCACTCTAGGATTTTGAAAAAAATCGTTTTTTATTTTTTTGGCTTAAATTGTACTTTAGGGTCATAAAAATGATATACAATTGGTCCCATAGTGAAAAAAATTTTTAACAGGTTTTACTTTCAATTTTGTCACACTCACTCTGAGCGCGTCAATTTCGAAATTTCGCGCTCTCGGATTTTTTTTCTGAGTGCTCTCTTACTGATGCAGCAAAAAAAGGCCCGATTGTCTTTAAAATCATCCAGAAAGGAAGAGGAGGAGGCGAGCATCAATATAGATGGTCAAATGTAAGGAGCAGGCATCGCAGATTAAAGGTAAAAAGAGATTTTGAGAATTTAAGAGCTCGTAAAACTTTAAACGCGTTTTTCTCGAAACCACTTTTTTCGAAGTGGCCGGAAAGATTATTCGGAGACCGTTCAATGGATCGATCTGAAATTTTCACTGTAGCTTCCCAATTACATTTTCCGTAGAAGTAGGTAATCCGTTTTTTGATTTGATGAAAAAAAAAATTATAAACAATTTACTGCCGATTTTTTGACCGAAAATCGAGTTTTTTTTTTCATAAGTGCGCCATTTGCACAAAAATCAATTTAAAAACAAACCCCTACGTACTTCTCTAGCCAATAGTATGTAGATTAAGAAAATTGTTCGTTTTTTGTTCTAGGTCTTCAGTTTTCTGAGAAATTTGTCCGGCCGTGAAGGACCTTAAAAAAGGCGCTGTCGAAGATTGGCTGTATTTCCGCCATTTTGTATTAAAATAATAATTTTTTTTATATACTTCAATACATGTTTAATAAGTCCTCTAAAAAAGAAATACTTTTCCTTTTCCCATTATCCCAAAATAATTCTTAAAGTTAAGCCATTTTTTCGGTCGTTAGAGTGGTTCGGTGGAACGGTGTCCCGGTTGACATGGAACGTCCCATATATATAGGGTGTCCCATTATAAGCGAAACTACAGATTATTTGGGTAAAATATTACGATTTAACCAAACTTATCTTAGTCCAAAAACTTGGGTAACCAAGATACCGGTGTCAAAGCTATGATTTTTTTTACGATTTCCATACATAACTTCTTTGAAAAACATTCTTTTTACAAAATTTAGTAATCGGGGTTGTTTGAGGAGAGGAATTTTAATTTGTCGATCATTTCGATGTAAGTTGAGACTTGAGAGTTGAGAGTTGAGAGGACACTCTTTGAAGCATTCTAAATACATAAGAATGGTGTAAGTTTTTAGCGTCTAAAAATATTTATGTTTTTATAGAAAATATCTATTTTTCCATCATTTATTGACGGAAAGGTAACCCTTTAAATGTCACTTCGAGAGACCGTTTTAGAGATGTTTGCGTTTAAAGTGTTTGGTGCAACAACCTATTTAAATCATTATTGTGAGATTTATAATTAATATCCCATTAACGATGGGACATGGACAGCTGACGACACTGTCACTCAAAATAAGACGATTGACATAAACAGGCTTAAGTAAAATAATGTTTGGCTGTTTTTTGTTTCCGAAGTACAATGTGTTAAAGTTGAACATTAAAAAAAAAATTGATAATATTTTCATTATTACTTATTATTACTTTTTCAAATTTGACAACAGGTTTTATTGTCACAATGGACAAATAACAGTAGAAAAACTAATTCATTTACTTTTAGCAGTGACTACCAAATGGCTACCCAAAGAATCTGTAATTTCGCTGTGGTCCCTTAATAAAAGGACACCCTGTACACAAAATATAAGAAACAAAAATATATTATTATATAGATAAATATGTATAAAAGCTACCTTTTATCTGTAAACACAACGGACTTGTCTGAAGAACACACTTAAAGAGTCTAAAACTTCTCACTAACTAATTATTCTTTGTCAAAAATATTTTCTTTACAAAAAAAATGGGTCCGCAATATAATTCGTAGTTCTCATTCTAGCACGCGGGTGGCAGTTGAAGCTGAAGCTCGGGCTAGGCGTCCGACTCTCGTGGGACAGCGCGCTGCGACTGAAGCTTTTCAGCAGCTGAAATTTATTTGCCGGCTCGCCGGACAATTCTGAATGAAAATTCGCGCACACGCCTGCCCCCTCCAACAGGTGCACACACTCGCGTAGTCGGGCAGCCCCTCGCCGCGAATTGTATTCTTTGCGGAGAAATGTGAATGGAAGTCGCCCACCTCCCCCTCTTCAATCCTTTTTTTTATCCGGCTTGTATTAAATTGGCCTGTATGTACAACAGACCTTACAGTTATAGTAATTAAAGTAGATACAAAAAAAAAAACATCACAAAACTCCCCGCCAAAAAGAGAACCCGAATTGCACAGCACTTGGGAATTCAAGACTACCCAGATAGTCCAATCAACGAGCGAAAGCCCCCATGTAAATTGGTCACTAATTGTTATCAGCAAACAAAAAATATGGTCGTATAGAGAAAAAATTCTAAGAAAGATAGCGTTTTTTGCGACTCGAGTTTTAATGGCGAACATAACCAAAAAAATTCGCAAACTTCAAAAAAACGTTTTTTTGCAAATAAAAAAAAAGCTTCAAGTCCTACACAAGAAAGTTAAACTAGAATGTTGTAGGTCGTAAAAATGCGCGTCGAATGAGATGTGAACGAAAAAAATCGGTTCATAAACATTTGAGAACAACTTTAAAAAACGTCAAAATTCGCGTTTTCGTATTTTTTGCTGTATAAATTCCAATTTTGTTTGAACAGACTTTTTTGTTAACTAGAAATACAGCCCAAGACAAGCGGAAAATGACCCTCTTTTCAAAAAATTCAAAAAAGTTTTATTTTTTCGAGTTATAACGATTTTTTTTTAAAAGACGTTTTCAAAAAATCAACTTTTACAGAAGCAAAAATGATTGTACAGAAACGATCGTAGGCTCATTTTATTCGCGAACACTTGTACTTTCATGGTATTAAAAAACCAAATTGCTTTTATTTAATTTTTGCATAAAAAAATGCGTTGTAAAATTGTATCATTTTTTCGAACCGGTTTTTTTCGAATAACTTTTTTAATTTTGGTTTTACATTTTTGGCCGTTGCATATTTGAAAACTATCATTCAAGACACGCATTTAAAAAAAATTATGGTCCTACGACTTCAGGGAGCCGAGATAATTATTTTTTTTTAATTCCTGACAGCGGCGTATACGTCCGATTGTGTTCATTTTTACACGAAATAGATCTCAGACTTTTACTTTCTTTAAAAAAATATTTCAAATCATTTCGCATAAATTAAGTTGACATAATTGTTTGCGAAAGAACAGTGTTGGGTGCGGCACGCGCTAGCCAACACACGGCGACAGTGGACGGACACTCCGCTTGGGTGCATCAAAAACTAAACACGATTCCAAATCGATCGCGCTCGCAAAATTATCTTTTTCCTCAGCTTAAAAAAAATTATCTCGGCTCCCTGAGGTCGTGGGACCTTAATTTTTTTTTTAAATGCGTGTTTTGAATGGCAGTTTTCAAATATGCAATGGCCAAAAATGTAAAAAAAAACCGGTTCGAAAAAAACCGGTTCGAAAAAAATGATACTATTTTACAACGCATTTTTTTATGCAAAAATTAAATAAAAGCGATTTGATTTTAATAGCATGAAAGTACAAGTCTTCGCGAATAAAATGAGCCCATGATCATTTCTGTACGATCATTTTTGCATCTGTAAAAGTTGATTTTTGAAAACGTCTTTTTTTTTTTTAAATTATATTATTACGTTATAACTCGAAAAAAATAAAACTTTTTTAGAATTCTTGAAAAAAGGGTAATTTTCCGCTTGTCTTGGGCTGTATTTCTAGTTAACAAGACGTCTGTTCAAACAAAATTGGAATTTATACAGCAAAAATACGAAAACGCGAATTTTGACGTTTTTTTTAAATTTTTCTCAAATGTTTATGAACCGATTTTTTTCGTTCACATTCACATCTCATTCGACGCGCATTTTTAAGACCTACAACTTTCTAATTTAACTTTCTTGTGTACGACTTGAAGCTTTTTTTTTATTTGCAAAAAAAAAAACGTTTTTTTGACTTTTGCGAATTTTTTTGGTTATGTTCGCCATTAAAACTCGAGTCGCAAAAAACACTGTCTTTCTTAGAATTTGTTTCTCTATACAACCATATTTTTTGTTTGCTAATAACAATTAGTGACCGATTTTCTCCCCGTTGATTGGTCCAAGAAGATGGTTGCGCCGGTCTGTTGCAAACAGAACTGACGAGGTTAACCATAGCTGCTAAATAAATTGCATGTTAGAACATTACAGGTATATCAATAAACATATACACCCTAAAACCTAAAACGCCATATGATAGTGTCGGGGTCAGTATGGAAATGCCATCAAACACTGGTGGATGGAAAGAACCCTAACAGCATATATGTTAGTTGGGTGAAAGGATATGCACAGTACAAAGGCAATAAAGAAGCTGACAAATTGGCTCGAAGGACGGCAAAAGTAACAAGCCATTCAATCAAAGTTGGCCGAGCAAAAAAATACGTATTTCTATTCTTAATAAAAAGTTTATAACCTTATTGAATTGTCAGGGCTGTCACATTGTAATTTGTACTTTTACCGGGCATATAAAACTCAGAAATAACAAACGTTAATAAAAAGAATAGTATATTATACAACAAAGTATGGAATGGTCCATATCCCACACGAGCAAAAAGTTTGTACGGTTTCACGAGTGTAGAATATGCCATTCCAAACATGTTACCGATTGTACTTTCTCTTACAAGATTTTAGAAATGCAAAAAAAACTGTTCTGAACTCATAAACTCGTACGAAATATATTCCGTACGAGCTCTTATTTTAACTGAGTCAGTAACATTCTGCAGTATCTACGGTGTTCCATTAATTTCTTCAATTTTATTGACAATGCGTTGCTGAAGGTCTTCCAAATGTAGTGTAGTGAAGTTTCAATATGAAAGTGAGGGTTGTCTACACTCCAAAGTCTCATATTCTGAGAGTTAACATAGCCCAAAAGATGGGACAAAGCCTCATCGAGTCATCAGTCATCAGTAAAAAAAAAACTTTTTTCGAAGACAGCATCGTTATTGGTAAAATGGTTAATAAACCATTAGCAGAAATGTCTTAAGGGTATTCTAGTCTAGAGGCATGCATTTCGGGCGGTTTTGAAGCTCTGTACAAACGAAACAAAAAATATTTTTAGTATCCATTTTTTTATCATTTGTTTATTGATATTTTAAAAAAAGACTTAAAATTGACAAAGTTATGAGCTGGCAAAGTGGGGGGTCCAAAAAAAAGGGTGTCCTGGCGTGCATGATTTCAACCCTTCTGGTCAACTGAAACAAAAAATCCGAACGGATATATATAGCCCAAACCTTGGAAAAGTCAAAAAGAATTTTTTTAATAAAATGGCGGCCGTTTTGTTGTTTTGTTGTTAAAAAAACATGCAAAAATTGTTTTGCATGTTTTTTTAACAATTCCGATTTTTTTAAAAACAGTAAAATTAAAAATTTTGATCTGAGCGTGCTTGAGGCGATAGAGGAATGTATAAAGAACATTCACACCAAATTTCAAATAAATCGGTTCATTAGAACTTGAGATATCGTGCACGCCAACTCGAAAAAAGTAGTTTTGAGAAAAACGCGTTTAAAGTTTTCAGACAAGTTTCCGGCAATTTTACTCAGTTAGCACGTCCACGTTGCTTGAAGGCTGGCTCAAAACTAATTTGAAATAAATACTGAGACGAAAAGATTCCGACTAAATATGTTTCGTGTTTCGTAAGTACTCGGGCAGCGTCTACCGTCTATTGTTCATTTGTTCCGGTCGGACCGGAGCCGATGCCGCATCACAAAAATGGCTGTAACTCATAAAATAATTGAAATTTTGAAAAATCCTTTTAAGGGCATATTCTTGAATATCTAAACTTTGGAAATATGAAACAAAAAAATTTCGATTTTTTCAAATTTGTAGAATAGAATACCCCCTTAAAGGTTCGTCCGCTCTGAGAATCTTATGTGTGGATTGCAGATAATATAAATGAAACTCGAAATCATTTTTCAAAATTCGTTGATATGTTGTACAGAGAAAATTCACTTGTTGGCGCAGATGGCTAACTGATATTCTTGGATCATCCGTATCGAAGTCGCTTCGGCTGCATTTTAAACGAGGGTGATTACAATAGTTCTTTGTTCTCTATCAATTAGCAAAGTTACATCGTAATTATTATTGTGTAGACTTATCCGTCGAATTCATATCTAGAAATGTTTGCAGTGTGTAATATAATATGGAGACATCCAAAAAAAAAACGTCATCAAAGTTGGCCGAGAAAAAAAGACGTATTTCTATTCTTGATCGAATTTATAACTTTATTTACTTGTCAAGACTGTCACATCATATGACAGCCATTGTTTATTTTACAAATTGTGACAGTCACTTGTCAAAAGTTTGACATAACTGAAAAGCTTAGACATGACCGCTATTTCCATCTCTCTCGTTCATAGCCAGAGTTGATGACGTTTTTTTTGGATGTCTCTATATTATGTTGCATTAGAAACACAATTTGCCAAATGAAAAAATGGGACAAAAAAAATAAACATGAAATTTTGAATACAATTTCATGTAAATTGATATACGGTGGCAAGACTTGGACAAAACAATCTTCTTACATCAATGGATACAATAAAATTTGTGTAGTATTCAAGAAGCTTCCATACTTCCATTTAACTCCAACGTTTTGTTTTCCTAACATTTCTGACTTACCAATACTAAAGAATATACTATGCTTTATTTATGATGATGAAAAATACCGCAACTTTGTGTTAGATGAAATATTGGATGTCTTGTATGAGCATGGATACATTTCAAAGAAAGACTATGAATTCATTTTGTCTAATAAACGATTTCTACTAGTGTTTCGATTGAATGTTTTTGTGCCTAAAACGAGTTACAAGCTACTCTGCTTAATTCGATGGCAGACCTACGAATATAGCCAAAAAAATCTATGGAAACGAGACTTCTGAATGAACTTGAAGTGCCGAACCATTTTATGGGTCATAGATTAGTTTGCAGCTTCAAAGGACAAAAGAATAATCCTTATGTTTAAAAAGTAGATGGACTTCGAACGGATGTAGGGGAACGGAGGGTAATATCAATCAGAGGCTAATATCGATCACGTTAGTTTTGCAGATACTAGGAGAGATTTAACATTTGCAACAGGTGGGGCCATCTCTTATGCAGTAGTCGACATACTGCATAAAAAGGTCAAATAAGTCCGAGCGAATTCCTGAGACGTACGTGACAAGAAGTGTTTTGTTAAGTTTTTTTATAATTTCTGTGGATCATATCTTAAGGTATGCAAAAGTTCTTGTTAGAGATTAGTCAAATCTTTGGGTACCACAAGTTTGATAGTAATACTGAGCATAGTTTGTGCATCATTTACAGAAATTTGTAAATGAGGTTATGTGTTGTAACAAACAATTTGTAGCACGTGTGTGCGACGGGTAATATCGATCAGTATGATCGATATTAACCGCTTGTGTTTGATATTAGCCTCATACACAAATTACCAGAAACGTTTTATTTTTCTTTACAGATGCCTAAAAGCAAAGACGTAAGAAAGACAAATCGCTCTTCGTGATCTGATTCTGACATGAAGAGAGAAATACAAGCTGTTGAAAGTCATTTGCAACATTGTATGACAGACTGAAGAATCGTTACCCTGACAAGAAGCTTAAGTTAGGGAGAAAACCTATATTTACCGAACAATAAGAAACAGAATTGGCAACTTATGTTCTAAAGCTAACAAATATGTTTTATGGGTTGACTCCAAATGGCATAAAACAAATCGTCTTCGAATACGCTCTTAAAAACAACATAAGACATCATTTTAATCAAGAAAAGAAGATGTGTGGTAAGGATTGGTTTCGTGGGTTCCTAACAAGGAATCCACAAATATCTTTGAGGCGTCCAGAACGGACAAGCCTAAATAGAGTACTAGCATTTAATCGAGTAGATGTCAATTTATTTTATGATAATTTAGAGAAAGTTTACGAAAAATATAAATTTGGCCCTCATCGCATTTTTAATGTCGATGAGACAGGGATTAGTGGCGTTCACAAACCACCACGTATTTTGGCACAGAAGGGCCGAAAACAAGTCGGTGCTATCACTAGTGGCGAAAGAGGGCAGAATACAACAATCGTGTGTTCCATGAGTGGATCACGAATGTACGTACCTTCAATGTTCATATTTAAACGGGAAGTCAGGGTGGATCACAGAAGACCTATTTTTGGAATGGCTACGACATTTTGCCCAATTCGTAAAATGTTATATGGACGATCCCGTACTGGTAATAATGGATAATCACGTGACTCACTCCACCTTATAATCATATACCTTTTGTCGAGAAAACGGAATCATTGCCGTCTCACTACCTCCCCACACTTCTCACAGGCTTCAACCGTTAGATGTCACTTTTCTTAGTTCGTTGAAGTCTGCATACAATATTGAATGCGATCTTTATATGAAGTCGCATCATTATGATAAAATTGCCGTGGGAAACATCGCAGAACTTTTTGGTAAGGCATACAATCGCGTCACAACCATCGAAAAAGGAGTAAAAGGATTCAAAATCACCGGTATTTATCCGTTGGACCGAAACTTATTTGGCAAAGAAGAATTTGCGGATGTATCTTTAGAATATAACTATACACCCGCAACAACATGCGATATATCTGTGAGAGATGATAACCTGGATCCCATACCTGGAACTAGTCGAGAGCAGGATCCAGTCCCTGGAACAAGCAGTAGCGCAGGTGTTGCAGGCCCAAATCATGACCGACTAACACCCCCAATAAAAAAACGCCAGTAAAGTTTCCGCGTATTGGACCAAAGAAAATTCCTAAAAGATCAAGAATATCATCTTCATCTAGTGAAGCATCTTCAGAAGAAATAACCGAGGTTTTTGATAATGATGCAACTGACGACGAAGATAGAACGGTTCAGATAGAGTATACTTCATTTGAAGAACTTCATTCTCTACCTATACCGATACCACGAGTGTCCACTAGAAGAAAGAAGCAAAAGTCTACAATATTAACGACTACTCCACTTAAGTCAGAATTGGAAGAGAAGGAGAAAAAGAAAGCGAATAAAGTATTGGCAGCTATCAGAAATGTGTTGCAAGAAGGAAAGTCGAAAAAGTGTACTAGGATAACTACAAAAACCACCAAAAACAAACCACTTCAATTGGATGGGAATAAAGAAAATCAGATCTGCCCAGTTTGCGAGGAATTTGGATTAAATGAAGTCTGGTGGAGGTGTAGATCTTGTGAAACATGGTTGCATGCTGCGTGCACTGGAGAATCCAACCCTAAAGATCTCACTACATGTGTAAAATGCGAATAACAGGGTGATCGATATTAACTTCTTTGATCGATATTAACCTTTACCGTGATCGATATTACCAAACCATGGGTGGGTAGTATCGATCATATACAACAATTATTTTGAATTTTATTCCTAGGTTTCATGTTATTATTTACGAAATATTTGTATGAAAATAAGCTGTTCAGTGATGTATGTTTATGTTTATTTCATTAAAGTTTCAGTTCATATTACACTCTGTCTCAAATTCAAGTTTTGCTCTTAAATGATCGATATTCGACCCCTTTCCCCTACGACAAATTCACCGCTTAGTGTCCGTCCGGTTCACCTATCATTAAGTCCACGAGCCGCCACTGCTCTAGGTCACACTCCATTAGCTCCAAGTATTTTTCACACGCAACAACAACTGTAATATTTTGGCAAGCTTCAAGAATCGTAAACAGATGACTTATTAACGCTCTCTGCACAAGGTAAGAATAATCAAATAAAAAAAAGTATTTTAAGCTTTATATGTAGGTATAGCTGTGAAAGGAAATTGTGTTTAAATTGAAGAAGCCCCACAACGATATCATTATGATTACTATGCCTATCCACAGAAAATGAAAAGGAATGAAGAAATACCTACTTACATTTTAGACTTCTCCACGTATGTTGTGGGTGTTTAAAGTGTCAAGCAAATCATAAATGTTTTATCGACGTTTTTATTTCCAGTTTAACTGCATTGTAGATATTATTATCGAATATATCGCTTTCTACACAAAGTGCTCATTTTTTTAGAGATGTGCAATGCACCTACATCTACTCAATTATAGGTACATTTATTCTAAACGGTTTTGTGTTACTTTGTCATCCTTCTCAGAATATAAAAATGGCACAATTTAATTTCATTAGGTGTGTTGTTACAGTTAGAATAAAAGTCTTTTTTTTGGTATTATTTCCATTTGCACATTTTGTATGTATCTACATATACAATGCTTTCGAAAAGTATTGGATACAATCGATGAAATCGTCTTTTTTTTTTCAAAAAAATCGCTCAGACGCATCAATTGATGGACATTCTTTGATTTTTTGAATGATGGAAGAACTTTGATGGTCTTGATTTTTTTTGGCCATTTTTTTTAAAGAAATCCCTTATATTTTATAACGGAATTGGAAATAACACTTTCCAATTGTTTACGTACGGTAACGTAATTATCGATAGAGATTAAAAAAATCGATTAGAAAATCGACTTTAGGTTAAATCGAAAAGGTTAAAAAGAAAAGGTTAAGAAACTAAATTTACTAGAAATGAAAAACAATTCATACTAAGCACTATTAACATTCTGATATAGCGCAAGACACTCAGGAAAATCTTGTTTACTAATTTTTTTTATAAAAATTACATGCATCGGCGTTTCGGAATTAGCAGTTTTGTACCTCTTATAATCACTAAAGTCCGGCAAAATATGCTGTCACGCAGAGCCGGCACTATAAAACTCAAAGTATAAACCGTAAAGTGTAAAGTAGGTATAAATTAATTTTTAGGTGCATATTTCTTGCCCCTGTATACCTACGCCACTGTCCGTGCATAGAATGTTATCCCGAACGAGGTCTTCGTGGAAACCCAGGACTTCATAATACACTTTCTTCATAGGACGGCGAGCTATTCCAATAGCGACCTGCCGGCGGTGTAAACGGGTCGAACGCCTCATCGACAACTATTTTTTGTCACAAGTTAGTCATTCGTGAATTCGTGTACTGTATTTACATATTATCTGATGTTGTGTGGATTTCTGCAATAATGACACAGTCGTTACCATTTGTGAATAGATTTAAAATTATGATTGAAAATTACAAGAATTTTACAATAAACTGATCACATATTTAATGTATTCCTTGCAATCATCGATATATATTTTCGCCGACAGTGTAAAAGAAATTTAGATTCAAATATCCATCCAAAAATATACCTGGTACCGTTTTGGAAAGGGGAATTTTGATTTGATTTATGCATTATGTTTTGCGCATGTAGCCTTGCGTGGAACGTGATAGACAATATTTACTTTAGACGCTTTTTTGTCAAATATGTATTCGATTTTCCATTGCCTACTAGCCATACATTGCGTAAAACGCATTTACAGAAGACATATCAACGTGTTATGGGAAATATCAAAGAAGACATACGTAATAAATTTCTGACAGTGGACGAAACCACAGATTTTGCGGTAATAAGGTCGTTAATGTCCACAATATTGATAGCTAATAAACGAGTTTTGCAAGCAGCGGCTAAAAGTATAAAAATAGTATTAACACGCGTATTGCCCTCTGCAGATGTAAAAAATAATAATATACTGAGGAATAGTGACAACAAACAACTGTTAGTGATACAAACAACTGTGCGAAATGCGTGAAGATAATGTGCATGTTATGTCGTCCTCTGTCCATGTGAACTATTTTGAATTTGTACCTTTAACTTCAGTAGATGTGGAACGATCATTTTCGTGTGCATTTCGACACAAGCGATAGGTATGTACATACATTATTAATACATTTTACTCCTGTATTTTTGATCTCTCATATGTCATCTCCCTTCAATAGCATGACGGATTACGAGTCCGGCCCTGCGTTACAGCACACGTTCGGGACCCTAATAATCACTAGCGCATTCGCCATATTTGAGAATGTATAAATTTTGTTAATTTTAATTGATATTGTTCATTAATATTTTCTTCGCCGTCTTGCACGCACTCAGGATGTGCAAAGTCTAAATATTAAATTTTGTTATGTTTCTTAATTTTCTCTCGTTTCTAGTACACCCAGTTTTTAACATTTAAAACTGATTTTCTTCAAAATTTCCTTATGTGACCTACATCAATATTTATGTTACTGTACGTAAAATAAAGTGCGACTTCTAATCCCGTCCTAAAAAAATAAGGATTCTCTTTAAAAACATATATCGATGACGTCATAATTTTTTGAGTGGCCAAAAAAAATTCAAAGAATAGCAATTCATATACATCTTTTGGCGTATCTGAGCAATTTTTCCGAAAAAAAAATCGTAACGGTTTTATTCAATATATCCACTACTTTACGAATACACTGTATATTAACTCAAGAAAAAGTGTTACCTGTCACATTACACAAGGATTTACTAAAACGTTTAGAAGAATTGTAAAATTAATTATTCTATTTTTCTGTTTCTGTGATAAGCAATAGAGAACAATAACAGGTACAATAGAATCGATAAGCCAAAAAACATAAAGTTAATAATAATCTGCAGACCAAGCTGTGGTAACAATTAGTATTTTATAAACAGGTGTTTGGAACATTAATTTTAAGAAAATTCTCCATCTAACGCAACCTATGAATTTATTGTACGTGCTTTTTTTCATTAATATACCAATAATTCTGAGCAGTTACTCAAGGGGTAAGCACATAGTTTAATAGATATTTTTATAATTCAAATATGTAAGAATATAAATTCTCCTAAAAATATGATGAAGTTCTAATTCAATTTTTCTTTTAAAACTAAGTTTTTTTTTCTGCAGGGTGACCCATTAAGAATGGAAACACTGCTATATTAAAGTTGTTTATTATCCGATTTGAACATAACTTTTTTTAAAAGATAGAGCATCAAAAACTCTGCTTGTGTACAAAAACTCAAGAATACGTTTCAATTTCCAAAGCATACTACTTTTTTTCTAGCTAAAAAATAGCTAAATTTATTTAGCAATTTTTTTAATGAAAATCTTATTACACCACTGGATTCAGCAGCCCCTTGAATGAGTTTGTACCAATTTTTATTTAAAAAAAAGTTCGTTATCACCAGTGTTTTCGGTTAGAGATATGAATAAAACTACAAAATGTGAATTGTTATAATTGTTAACAACAACCATAATAACCATAGTGACAGTAATAGTAGATATTAAGTAACAATTTTACAGAAACAAAAACTGGGAAGTAAATTAATAGAATGACATAAAAAATAGACAGAAAATTGTACTTTGAAAAAAAAAAGAACCTGTGAATTTATTTTACAAATAATAGCTTTATTTTCATTTTTAAATTATTGCATCATCCGATATTTTCATATCGTTTTTGTTTAAGTATGTAGATTCTTTAAAATATTCCGTAATGGTTGCGCTCCAATCTCCTCACAACCTTTACCGGGTAGTGTTTTATAAACCTTAGCCTTAATAAAACACCTTATGAAAAAATCAGCTGGGGTTAGGTCCGGATATCGGAGTGACGATCCAATAAAATTGACGTATTGGACACTCATCTAATTGAAAGTGTAGATTTACTACTCTTGTTTATAATGGGAGTTTTTCTTGAGTTGGAAAATTAGTTCTGCAGGAAATGTAAGAACCATTCACTATTCGTATTTCCTTCAAAAAGGTTATTTCAAAGTATTTTTAAAAATGTAGATTTATTACTCTTGTTTATAATGGGAGTTTTTTTTGGCGTTGGAAAATTCGTTCTGCAGGAAATGTAAGAACTATTCGCTATTCATGTTTCCTTCAAAAAGGAACATGCCGATGATTCTCTGATGAAGTGTCCCGTGCCATTAACTTTCTCGCAATATTGCCTTTCGCAATTAATTATTACTCTGAATTTTCTGCAGCCCAAGAAAAAACAAATACGTTTTTCTGTAACCACAAACACGGGCTATAATGATGTCACAACTTTTTTTAAAAACAAACTTTTTTTCACAAAAATTTATACAAACCCATTTGAGAGACTGCTACATCGACTGGTGAAATCAGATTTTGCAAAAAAAATCGCTAAATTAATTTAGCTATTTTTTAACTAGAAAAAAAGATTGTAGTAGGCTTTGAAATGTCGTCTTGATCTTTTGGACCCAAGTAGAGTTTTTGATGCTCTGTCTTTTAAAAAATTAGTTCAAATCGGATAATAAACAAGTTTTTTACAGTAATGTTTCCATTCTTAATATATGCTATATACTGTAACTGAGGTACTGGACTGTCTTTAATAACCTTTGAGAAATGTTTTTTTGTAATTAAAATTTATATTTTGACGTTTTTTATGTTCATATTTTTTCTAAGCATCACTTTACCAAATGTTTAAAAAATTAAATACTTATTTTGCTCCCAAGGTTTGTATCCTCTACACTGTATATTTGACATTAGCGCATTCGCCATAATTTAAACAGTAACCAGAGAAGTATTTCATAAATTAACAAATTACAATTAGTAAATTGTGAGTCATAAAATATATTTAAAAAATACAATTTAATTGCTAGTAAATATATAGTTTGTATATGTTGAGACAGAGTTGATAAGAAGGAAAACTTGTTTTTTATTTTTGGACAAAAATAAATTCAGTATACTATAATAATATGTATGTAGGAATTTAAAAATGATTAAAAATTTGTATTTAATTTTTTTTAAATAAGTAAATATTAATACAGTGTTATGACACATTTAGTAAAGAATACATTATGAAAAAGAATATTTTTAATTTATAATCTCGTTTCCTATAATTTTTGGTATTATTTTTATATTATTATATCTGTATATTCCTTTTCCTTTAAACATACGCTCTGAACAATTTTTAATTTTCCTTTGCCTATTTTCTAATTTCTCTATTATCTGGTACTACAAACTTAACAAACATCATCTTCCATGTTTAAAATTAGCCTCAATACCAGCATTTGAATTTCGTTTCTATTGTTAATTCTAATTTGTATGGCGAGTTTTCGTTTGAAATTAAAAATAAAAATAGAATAATATTTTAGCCTCTATGAATAGTTTCTACATGAAAAAACCTTTTTAGATGTCATTAGTTTTTGTTAAATAGTAATACCTAGACAAAATACATTACCAACTACATTCCTGTGCATACTTATATGTTTTTAGGTTGTATTAACGGCGAAGTATGGTACGAATTTTGCAAAAAATGTAAGTGCCTAGGCAATGGAATATACCGATGCGAGATCCATCTGGCCAGTTGTGGTCTAGGTAAAAAAATATATATTTCATTGTATTTTATATTGTTTCACAACAATATACAATAAATTGTGATTTTACACATGTATGAATACTCTTCATTTTTAGCAAAATGTAATGCCAATATCATAGTTTTTGACAACACAGTACGTTGCCACTGTTCAAAAGAAGGGTCCAGTATATGTGTTCCCATGTCCTACCAACCAGGTACGTATGCAAAATTTTGGACACGCCCATTATGTTTTACACAGTATATGTTACACTATTATGTTTTATACAATATACATTAGATCAGGCGTCTCCGACACGAGCACTCGGTGCCGATGCCGGCGCGCACCGGTGCTGCACCTCGCAGCACCGGTGCCTGTCCACTGCCTTCTCACTCGTCCGCAGTACAGCCGCCTTTGCTCGACAGAGACAGACAGCATCATATTCGTGCATTTAATTCCCAGCTTGGTCGGCGCTCTGTCGGAGCGGCAATAGCACCGGAGTTGGAGAGGCCTGCATTAGATAGATTTCAAACCAATCTAAATAATAAATGATGAATTAATAAAAAAAATTCAAAAGAAAAGAAAACACGTTAAAATCCATTTGGCATGGATAAACATAATATATGAGGTAAGATGAGAAATATTAAACTGTTTCATAAACTTTTTATGTTTTTAATATATTCAAATGTGTTCAAATTTTAAGTTGGGTTTTCTGTTTTAAGCAAAATTTGATTGACATTTTTTTTTACTTAATGTGCAACTATTTTTAATTATTAGGCCTTTTTTAAAACGTCCTTTTTGATTTAGACATAACGTCAAGAATGCATAGGTATACCTATGTATTTAAAAAAAAAAGGAGCATATAGTATCAATATAGATAGTAGGTACAATTTAAAACAGTTTAGCAATGTAACAGTTTCACAATACCATAAATATTTAGGTACCTTCTTTATAGTTATTACTCGTAAGTAGCACCCATTTATTGTATTTTTATTTCTTAGATCTCGGTGGGAAACCTTGCAAACATGACTCTTATTATTATGACAACTGTACTTACTGCAAATGTGATGATTTTTCCGACACAACCACATGCACCTCTATCGAAGGATGTAGTCTGTCTCGTGGTGGTAATTTTAACCTTTCAATTAAATGAATACCTATTTAGGGAATCTATATTTCGGTTGTGATAAACAAAGGTTCATTTTTAATTAAGAATAACTCTGTTAATTACTGAAGACGAGGTGTAGAAATTAAGTAATGAGACTGGCAACGTAACGCCCGATCTAGCAACACTGCGGAGACGGGACTTGGAAGGGCGGTAGGTTAACATGTAATGCACCTTCAGTACAAGTTTGAACTTGTTAGAGTCGTTTGTTTGTTCTTTGTGACTGTTTTTTAGTGCGTTTTAAAAATGAATGACATTAATTTTTGAGCAACGGTGTGCTATCAGGTTTTGCTTCAGACTTGGACACAGCGCAACGGATACTTTTGCAAAACTTCAACACGCCAACGGAGACAGTGTTTTTTCAAGAGCCCAGGTTTTTCGGTGGTTTAAGGCAATCTCAGAAGGAAGAGAATCGATTGAAGATGAACCATGCAGCGGAAGGCCTTCATCTTCAAGAACCGATGAAAATGTCGATAGAATACGGAATCTTATGCGTTCAGATCGTCGGTTAACGACAAGAATGATCGGGGAAGAGTTAAATTTGAATGATATGTACCACTCAGATTTTGACTAACGAATTGGGGAAGTCATTTTGGGACCATAGAAAACATTCAAACGGCTGTAACCGAGCAGCT
The DNA here is from genome assembly GCA_029963805.1 of Aromia moschata. Lineage (NCBI taxonomy): Eukaryota > Metazoa > Arthropoda > Insecta > Coleoptera > Cerambycidae > Aromia > Aromia moschata. Next base: position 2,949,166 of record JAPWTK010000028.1, on the reverse strand, counting down.
AAAGTCTATTCCAATATGAGTTCCAGCATTGCCATAACTTCCATTCCTCACAAGGGATGGAAGAACCGTCTCCAGCGCTGTGTGACTTCCCAAGGAAGTTATGTTGAAGGAGAGAAAGAATAAAAAAACAGTCTCGTTACTTAATTTACACATCTCGTATATATCCTCGTATAGAATAATAGCTACTCGTAATAATATCAACTATAACTCTAAAATTCTGGTCGTTTCAAAATTATTTTATTTGTTCAGATTTTGCCTCTCATTAGGTATCTGTAACGATAATGAAACTCTGATGGAAGATTGTAACAAATGTCACTGTTCTTTTTCAAAATTTCGAATATGCAGTCCGGTGGAGGAATGTGTTTCGAGAAAAGGTAAAAATAGATACGCGTGTGTTAGAAAAAATTCTGTATTTTATATTTTTAGAAAAACCTGGAAAGTGCTACTATATCGAGGACTTCTATCCTGCACAAATTAAAAAATATTGCGTCAACGTTAAAAAGCAAGAATGCTATTCCGACTATGGATGCTCTGGGAATAAAAAATGCTGTCAGATCGTTGACTGTTTTTTTAGATGTGTGGATCCAGTTTTTGATTAAACATAAAAATAAATAAGTCCAAAATCGTCATAAACTGCAGTTTTTCTATTAAACATTGCGTTGTAGGTTCTACTTATAAATTCTCTTCCCACTTAGTTTACCAATTAATTTATTCTTACTACATGTCAGGGCCGTAGCCAGGGGAGGTGTGTTTAGGGTGTTCAAACACCGTTCCCCGAAATGAGAAGCGAACATTAAATTGGTCATCGCATATTCGCACCGCGTTCGAATGTTTAATGTTGACAGTTTTGATGAAAAATAATATCCTGCACTACACATCCTCCGAAAAAAAACTTTGGCTACAGCCCTTATACAGGAGTTCAGCTTTGAAATTTCACAAAATTAAAAGTAATTAACACTGAACTTGTAGGAGGTAAGTATATCAATATAAAGTTCAACTATGTATCTGTATCTGTATACGATTTTATTTATTTATTTGTGAAATATATCTCGGGCGAATAAAATAAGTTATTTACAGATATAACGTATAACAAAGTTTAATCGAGTTTTAGAATAGGCTAGAGGGAATGCGCATATTGTTACATTGGCACACCCAATGTCAAACGGCCATATTTGCGTAACAGTGAACGAAGCAAAGTATTTTTTTATTTTATTTGGTTTCGTATGTTAAAAATTGCGCCTGATTGTTGAATGTAATCTTTTTAAAGGCTAAACATTATTATATAATAATACTACATGTTTAATGGCACAACAGCCGTGCAAACAAAGAAAATATTCCGGAGTTGTCTTTTCACAGGTACCTAATTTGACATTTGACAATTTGTGACTTTTATTTAGTTTCATATTGTTTATGAATTATAATATTAGGAATTATATTATATAAAAATAACTTCAAGTTTATTTCTGGCGGAGCCACCAAATTAGTATCACTTTGTTTATACCATTTTTCACCCACAGGGCATTCGCTCTACTCTACTCTTTCCTAAATCTCTGAGATCTATTCTCATAATTAGCTAAAAATATTTCACATTTAACGCGTATACTATGACATCAACATCAGAACTGTCTGCTAAACACTTAATTTATATTATTTGTCTAAATACTCTAAATTAATGATCTTCTCAGTGCTTGTTTTTAATTTTTAATTTCGTATAAGTTGGCAGTAATGTTTCAAACGTCACTACATATATTAATTTAAAAATATATTAATTTTCAAATCGAGTTTCTGAAAAAAATACGGTGGCTTATATTTTCCGAAATGAGGAACGATAGCTTTGAAACTGAACTTGTGACAGATTGGATAAACGAACTAAAAGACAAGAAGGAAGAATACGTGGAACCCATACTAGCTCCCGAAACCGTAAGCCTGATAAAGTTGGCGTGCACCACATTCAATCAAGACATCCACGTTCTTATCATGTCCATCGAAATTCTCGAAGAGTATATCAGGCGTAAGATAGCAAAAAATGAAGAAATACGTGAGAATGCGCTGACCATCGCCGCTATAATATTCATGGCAAGTAAGTACATGGGAGAACAAGACCTGAAAGTGCAATACATCGAAAAGTTTTTGAACAAAATGACGGGCAAAACGTACAGCAGTAACACTGTAAAGCTGACGGAGATGGAAATACTTTCTACTTTAGGCAACAGACTACCCCTAACTACCAGAGTGGATGATCTCAACACGTTTGTAACGAAATACGAAAAGGAGTGCAGAGTCAAAGTCAGCATAAGACTCCTATGCTTGGATATACTTGAAGTACTCTATCTGACCAGGGAAAAGTGGTTCTTTGAACTTAAAATGGTCTACATTCAAAACGAAGAGGCTTTAAGGGTTTTCAAAGCTTTGATTAGCAGCCGATTTTATTTGCCTATTGGCATCTTACTGTATGCTTTTTCGCACACAAACTATCAGCACAGCATCGACGTCGAAAGTATCATGAAAGAGCTATCAAATAAAATGCAGATTCATGTTGACCACCTAAACATATTGGTCTCCAAGATTCACGAAATCATTCAACTGGAGTAAAAATTTACTTATGGAGTAGTCACTATTTTATTTTAATTCTTTGTAAAACATATCCAGTTCCTTTAGTTTTATTAAAGCATAAAACCTTGGTAGACATAATGTATGATTAGGAGGTATGTTAGATTAAGATATATTTTAGTTCTTATTAATGTCACAAGGTAACCATGAGTTGTATCAGTTATTTCTTTTAAAATGATAAGCATTTAATAAATATTTTGATTAAAAAGAATGTGTTTCAAATAACTAAATAAGACATTGGTATTAAATGAAATAATTTAATAGTTAAGAAAGCCATTTTACAATATAATAATTCCTTTTACCTACTCTCACTAAAGACACATTATTTTGGAGCCTGTGAACATTTACATTTAAAACTTCACTTGGATTATTAACTTTTTGTTGATTTATATAAAATCCGCCAGCAGATATTATTCTAATAGCATCCTCTGAAATTAAAAATATAAAATGTTATATACGTTTAATTTAAATAAACCTCTTACGTTTTGTTGGAAAACATCCAGCTTTCATTGACAAATCTAACACATCCTGGCCTGCCTCTGGCAATAAACTCACGACAGTAGCTCCTGAAAACAGCAGCCCTATGTCTTCGACATTCATCTGACCAAGGGCGGTTACACTACGCTCGTACAAAGCGCTCGTCGCTTGCTGAGCCTTTGCCAAACCTTCCTCGCCATGTACCAACAGAGTGACCTGCTCTGCAAGTCTTTTTTGCGGTAACCTCAGTTCAGGTTTTTCACTGTGTTGCCTCATGAGATCGGAAATGCTACCTACAGAGTCAAACGTGAACAGTTTAAGGAATTTCTCTACGTCTGAATCTGGCATTCTCATCCAAAACTGATACAAAGTGAAGGAAGACGTCTTTTCTTGTGTCAGCCACACTGCATTGCCAGCAGATTTTCCAAATTTGTCGCCCATCTCTGTTGTTACTAAAGGAACTGTTAACCCTACAAATTCGTTTAAAGGTTGACCTTAGAAGTTTAAGTATGGAAAAATATGTAGATGTTCCTACCATAAACAGGCTTTTTGCAGGCTTTGCTAATGAGTTCATGTCCAGACATGATGTTCCCCATTTGGTCATTGCCCCCAATCTAAACATGAATAAACAATCAAGTTAACGTTATGTACAATTTGTATGAACTAAACTAGTCATTGATTGTGTAGTTTACCTGAAACGTGCACTGATGTTCCTTGAAAAGATGTAACCAATCATAAGCTTGGAAAAGCTGATAGCTAAACTCTGTAAAAGTCATTCCAGCAGGGGAATTTAGTCTGCTTTGGACGCTTGTTCTTGAAAGTAGTGTCCCCATTCGCATGTAACGACCAATACCACCAATCAGTTCAACTGCATTCATGTTTTTATACCAGTCTTCATTGTTAATAATCCTATACAAAAAAATCAGTTTTATTCTTCAATAAACAACAATTGACCAGTTAACTTACATTGGAGGTTTCAGTTTATTTTTGCTTTTGCCTTTCCATATATACCGTTCATGATTAGAAAATACAGCTTCTATATTTTTATAGATGCATGGATGTTGTCATCTACAAAATGTTTCGACAACTCTTCTCTTTCTGTACTCCTTCCACTGGGATCCCCAATTTTAGCCGTGGCGCCTCCAATCTGGAAATATATTTCACAAAGCTTACGAAACGGGAAAGACTACACATACCAAAGCTATAGTTTGATGTCCGCCTCTTTGCCAGTGGAGTAAATTTATTAAAACAAGCAAATTCCCTACATGCAAGCTATCCGCAGTGGGATCAAACCCTGCGTATACTGTTTGACGAGAGGCATTCATAACGTCCGTAACGACATTCCTAAAAGAAAGGTTTTTAACTTAACCAAAGAACTGTTATATTACTTATTTACGCTGCGTTGTCAGGAAATATGTCTTGAAACATGCCCCGATCTTTTAGTTTCAATATATTGCGGTTGGAATATGATCTGTGGTATTGTAATACTTTTAATGAACATTTTAAAAATTAAGTTAATATTTATTTTGTTCATTTTCGTTTTTTTCGAGGTTATGTTTAAGTTTCAGCCAAGAAGTCTAGAACTAAGGAGACCGAATTCGTTCGGTATCTAGGGATTAAATATGTCCGCCTCCAGGAGGCGCTGTAAACAGTAATGTACTCGATGTCACGTGATGAGCGGCGCACCACATTTGAATGTTTTTCAAATTATCATAGAAAACCATGCTATGGTTTTATATGACATTTATCATTAAACTGTCAAAGCTTACATGCCGTTTGGCTTTAGCAAAAATACATACAAAATAAATGTGGTTCGAAAGTGCTGTGTTGCATTGTGTGATATAAGAAGCGGTACGAATAACCGGACGTTATTTCAAATTACTGATGTATGTATGAAACGAAATATTTTCCTTTGTTGTATTGTTAACGTTGAAGCACGTAACATGAAATATTTTGAGTGCCATTGTTCAGATAAGCCACTTTTAAAATTTTAGCGTTTTTTTTTTCGTCAGATACCCAGAAAACAGTAATATACACTATGTTTGATCACCAAAATCGTGCGCAAAGTAGTATTAGTCCCACAAGTTAACGGGAAAAGGGAGCGAATAGGTACTGGGTGGGTAAAATAACGCGTAAATAATGATTTTTTCATTTCGCATGTATCTGTGAAATTTCCCTTGCTCTTTTAGACACGTATCTCTTGTAAAGGTTTCACAATAACATTGCATTTCCACATTTACGTACCTATAATTTGCCTTACCCTTTTATATGAGTTCAGACTATTGCGCAGTACTGACCGTGAAAATTTATTAAAACATTACGTAATGACTTTGAAAAGCTTAATTTTTGTACGATGTTGACCTTTGACATGAAAAATATCGAGCGTCTATCAAATGTATTCGCACCACGGACATTCACACGGACTCTAACCTCTAACGCACACAGATTAGTACAGAACCACGGTATACGTATAGATATCTGTTTATATACCGTAGCAACAAGGGTACACTACTGTTTACAGCGCCTCTGGAGGCGGACATATTCGAGCCCGTCGCGTTATACAGCGAAAAGCCGGAGTTCGGTCTCCTTAGTTCTAGACTTCTTGGTTTCAGCATGTGAGGTTAAATACATACATACACTCAACATCCACATATCCGAAGTCCATATTTCCGAACTCACGATATTTCCGAACTTGTACTTCCACACAACCGAACTTGTAGCTGTCAAATGTCGAATGTCGCTGTTGAATGACCAGAGCCAGAAAAACCATTTGCGCATGCGCCAGCAGTTCGGTTATCCCGAGGTGACGAAAGTTCGGAAATGTGGAGTTTGCAGAACGGAAAAGTTCGGAAATGTGGATGTAGAGTGTATATGTAATTGTTAAAGTGGTTTGTAACTTCGATTACCAATGTAATTTGCTATAATTTTTATAGATGGACGTAGTATATTTATAGTCCGTTAGGAGCATATTAAGAGATGTCTGTGATTATGTAGTTATGAGGGTTACGAGTACACTCAACATCCACATATCCGAACTTTTCCGTTTCGCAAACTTCCACATTTCCGAACTTTCGTCACCTCGGGATAACCGAACTTCTGGCGCATGCGCAAAGGGTTCTTCTGGCTCATTGGTCATTCGACAGCGACATTTGACAGCGACAAGTTCGGTTGTGTGGAAGTACAAGTTCGGAAATATCGTGAGAAAAAGTTCGGAAATATCGTGAGTTCGGAAATATGGAGTTCGGATATGTGAATGTTGAGTGTAATTACATATCCAAAAGTGAGCACTTTTAGCGACTTCTGTCGTAACAATGCTGAACCTCGAACGTTGACTATTTTGTCAACACTGTCGCGTCAGCCTTACTTATAGTTGATCTATGCTACTAAAGGTGGCACACTAGTGTAGTAAATTTGAATATGTAATGGTGGTCTTCTTTTCCGACGGCTGACTTTGCGTTCGGCAATTGAATGTCAAACGGTATAAAATGGCGTTGTATAATGTGTTAGGGCGAGTAATTTAGCTTTTTAGTTTTTTTAGATGGTTTATTTCTCGAGTTTTAGATGGTACTGTGAACCTTTTAGGACAGTTAAGTTAGTGAGATAGCCGTGACTTTTAAGAAACCACTTTAAAAGTAAGTAAATCGAAAAATAACAAAAACGAAGGCCACGGCTTCGCTTGGCGTAATATGGCCGCCTAGAAGTCGTGTTGGAAAAAAAGTTAAACAAATTTTAAACGCGTTCTGACGAAGGTGACGGCTTTCAGGATGTCGGAGTCGGCAGACGTCCTGCAGCCGAGCAGCCCCGCGGAGAGAGACAAGGGGGCCCCCTGTCGAGTTGCGATCACGGACCAGGAGGCGGCCGCTTTGACTCCTCAGGAGTGGCAGACCCGGTGGAGACAACAGGAAACTTATGTGTCTGTTTTGGAACGGAAAACTTCCCAACAAGAAGGTACTTAGTTCAGTTATTAATCGTAATAGTGTCAATGGGGGTAGCATCACGGGCTGTATCTTGATGGTGCAGTGTAGTGTTGACGTGCTGATCAGTGCAAAGTGGCGGGTGGTTAACGTGTGGTCATTGCAGGGGAGTTGGCGGATCTCCGATTGGCTTCCGAGCGGATAAGGGTGCAACTCTTGGACTCCCAGCAGCGGGAGAAGGTGTTAGTCCGCAGGTTGACCGCCAAGGAGCAGGAGACGCAAGATTACGTGGTTAGTAGTCACTGCCGCGCTGCTCTCAGATGTTCTTAACATTGTGCTACGCGTCCAAAGTGTGCCACTGAAGTGATCTGTTGTTTAAATTTTGTTTCAAAATTTCATTTGCAGGTTGACAATTTGACATTTGTTACGTTTATGGTGCTGGCAGATTACGATTATTCTTCTAGTGATCGTCAGGCCCTCAGTAAAAGTTTTGGTTCTTAGTGATATTTTTTAAATAGTAAAAAGTGAATTTGTTTTAATAAATTTATGTGAACTTAAGCCTCCTCTACATTTCACGGCACTGATATGATAGTACTCTGTAGTGTAGTATTTGGGTGATTAAAATAATTCATAGGATTATAAACAAATTATAATATTGTGATTTAATAAAAGAAACACAAAATTGACCTTAGTCAGTTTACCATTAGTATCAATTAATTTAGTTATTGCAAAAAGTTTTCAAAGAATATTTCGAAATATTTCTGAATATTGCACGAATGGTCGTCAGTTTAAGGGTTCCTTTGGGTAAATTTCATAAATTAGTAAGGTTGTGTTGGTTTATAAATAACTATGTTACATTGTATATCTGTATTAATTATTATGTGTTACAAACATTAATTTTAAAATAAGATTAATTCCATTAATATACCGGGTGTCTGAGAAATCAGTGTACAACATAATAGCATAGATTTCTTGACCCAAAAGAAAACAGTTTAGGCCAACTTTTAAATAACTGCTTCATTTGCGGACAAGCAAGGTCCTACTATTTGTGGTTACTATGTTTTCTGGCAGTCTGAGTTAAAAACAATGTTTTCTTAACTAAACCATGCATCCAGTCAACATTTTCACAGGAGATAAAAAATCTTCGAAATCAGTTCACCTATTCAATAAAAAAAATTGTAGCCGTTACTCAATAGCAAAATATGTATAGATTACTCGTTACTCAATAACAAAATATGAGTAGAAAAGTATATTTGACATTGTCTCAGATATATCTATATTTTAAAAAATGGAAAAGAAGTAAGACCTAACAAGGTTACAAAATACAGGTACTTCGAATATGTTTCTTGCTATGAGAACTGACTCCTCATACCATGACAGCCAAGGACTACAGTGGAGGCAACTCACTACGGGAAATATAATTTAGTTTACAGATAGTATGTAAATACAGTCTGTAAAATTTACCTTTGCATATGTATTAAGTAATTATATGTATTACTCGACAAACAAAAAACTAATTGTCTCATCTGATTAGTGCGTAAAAGACAAAATGCAAATGGAAATTTGTCCTCAATCATATCATTTCTATAGTGATGCTCATATGAAGTTAAATTTTATAAATTGTCCTAAATTGTTTTCTTCTGGGTAAAGGAATCTCTGACATAATGTTGAACACTCAATTCCTAGACCATCATGTATAACAATGAATACAAAAAAAAGATCTGCATTAGCACATACAAGGTGACAGTATATTCAAAAGACGTAGGTATCTTTTTTTTTATCACTTCATTTTATCAAATGTTTCTTCCCTTTTGCTACTTAAAAAAATATATAGAACCGTTTTATCTTTATTATACAGTTTTAAAATATTTTCTTTCCAATTTACTCTGTAGTTTTTAAAAACAATTCTTGTATTCTTATTTTTCGTAATTTTGCAGTTTACACTGAATGTTCTCTGTAGTTTTGTTCCAGTTAATGTGAAGTATCGGTGGGTTTACTTTAAGATTTCTGTTTTTTTTTTTTTTTTTAAAGTACCAACCTTGTTTTCATAAGTTATATGCAATATCTTAAAATATTGCAAACTATTAATGGTTTGTTTATACATATCAGTTTTACATAATAACTGCTTTATTCAAATAGCCAATTCACAATAACTTATATTTTAGTGGCTTTACATTATTTTATTAAATAAGATGTGTTACAATTGAGTACAACACATTTTTATTACTATATGTTAAATGATTTAAAACATTCCTGCAGAAGTGTAGAATTCTGTATGAAGTTACATTGTTTTGAAAGAAGACTTTTGTTTATTGTATGTAACTTACAAAGGTAAGTTTCTTTTGAATGCTCAAATTTTTTAAATATGATTTTATTATCAACACCACCCAAATGTTATGTTACAGTTTTAAATTTAAAAAACACTGTTACCTAATTTTAAGTTGTAAGAGACAATGTTAAGAACATTTGAGTGTAGCTTATAGTTATGTAAGGAATCTCTGTGATATCAGTTTTGTTATAAATAAATCGAATTCCTAGCCACCCCAACCATCGCGTCTAATTTATTTTTCTGCTACAGTGTCAACTCAATGAACTAAAAAGCTCGCAAGCTCCCACCACATCGTCTTTAAGAACGGCGCTGTTGGATCCCGCTGTAAACGGTCTCTTGCAACAGTTAAGGTCCGAATTACAAGCTACCCGCCTTAAGCTCGAGGACACCCAAAATGAACTCTCTGCCTGGAAGTTTACTCCAGACTCAAACACGGGCAAACGTTTGATGGCTAAATGTAGGCTGTTGTACCAAGAGAACGAGGAACTTGGTAAAATCACTAGTTCGGGCAGGATCGCAAAGCTCGAGAGCGATTTAGCGCTGCAGAAAAGTTTCTCAGAGGAAGTGAGACAAAGCCAAAACGAACTGGATTCGTTTTTGGCCGACCTAGACGAAGACGTAGAGGGCATGCAGAGCACGATACTGTTCCTCCAGCAAGAACTGAAGAAGGCGAAGGATGCCGTTCAGGTGCTCCAGAAGGAAAACACCACCCTAAAGACGGCGAATGGGAGAGCAAATGGTGACAGTAGTGTTTGTGAACAGGAACGGACCGACTCGGACTCGGAGAACGAGAGAACTTGTGTGAAACGCGTGAGGAGGTCCTCAGTCCTGAGTATTGACTATAATGAAGACGATACCCTCGTTATCAATACGAACGGTGACGTCGCCATGTCCTCGGACCCAGAATAGTGGTAGCTATAAGGAGTGCGTACACTACAATACGAGTTTTTAACGTATTTTTTTGGTGATCCTTTTTTTTCCACTAGAACAATGGATGAATATTTTGTTTTCAGCGTCGCGGCATGTCCTGAGATGATGTTCCTTGTTTATATCGTTTTTTTTACAGTTATGATGAGAGATCTAAGTTTGCACAATAAAATTGTTACTAAATGAACATAATACTTTTTTGCCTAAGAGTAATTACAAAAATAAATGGAGGTGAGGTACATAGAGCAATGTGATTATGTGAATTATCAAATTCTATGGGTCTAAAATTAAACATTGGTAAATAGGCATTATCATTTTGAATAAACAAAAATCAAAGTGTTATTTTATCTATAATATATATCAAAATACTGTAATCCACAAACTTTAGAACCATGTAGAATCAACAGTTTTAAGTAACATGGAGTGAATGATAAAATACTGAAAGATATAGTATGGTGCCAACTGATGTCAGTTAGATTTTTGTTTACTTGCTGTCAAAATAGTAGCAAAAAAACGATACCGATATATATTAGTCTATTAACCTGTATAATGAAATTTGGCATTATTTGTGACAATTGCGTAGCTAATATTGGCCACTGTAGATCCCCTGCGCGATAGTTGTGCTAGCTCGGCCATTGTAAACTCAGCAAAGAGGAATAGACTGATGTTTGATATTGCTGAATTCCGAGGTATTTAACAGATTTGTAAATTTTTTTCAAGTAAAAATGTATCGGTAAAAGAGTCGATATACTTTGCGTTTATCGGCCAATATATTGGTATTGGTATTGGTCGATCTCTAGTAAAAACAATATCCGCATGTTCCTTTACACGATTCATATTTATTTAGATATTAATAACGGTGGTTTGCATTAATGTTTGGTGAAAAATACTAGTTTTTTTGTTAAATCTGATACTCCAAAAAATTTGAGGCTAATTTCTGAATGCCTAAAAAAAATTCACTAAAAAATTCACCTTGGAGGTACTCAAATTTGAAATAACAGTCGCTTGTAATTCGTAAGCCCGAGTGTTACGTCATTTAATTTTCTTTAGAATAATGGTGAACATGAGTGCATTAAGTAACAATCAAAAGTGAAGCTTGATAGACATCCTATATAGAATGTATGTCAATTAAAGATTATGAGCATAAATATCAATTGCATAAACATCAAATTGTTACCTCGTTAATTAACTAATTAACCTCAATATTGATATGAGTCAATATCAAAGTGATGTAATCCTGGAATTTTTTAGACTGAAAACATTTTCTTTCATAGACACATTGGACTGGACAGAAAATATTCAACAACCAGCAGCATTCTCTATACTATGATTTGGTTTTAGAATTTTGCACCTCATTAACAAACATCCTCCTATGTGGATATATCCAGTTGTTGTGAATAGATAATTCACAGCGTTTTGAGAGCAACTTCGTCAACGTCGGATGGATTTTAAAAAGTTTATCGCAAAGTGTTTTGCCAGAATTGTAGTGTACGTTCCGTAGGTAGTTTTGCCTAAATAACGATTTGTTTTAGTGAGTGAGCCATCCTGATCAGAGGAGTAACTATTTACTTATAAACTGAACGAACAGTATATTAAAATTGTACATAAATTCAATAGAATTACATAATTGGCTGATTGTGGACAAATATTTGTGTTATAAGACATGTTATTGGATGTTGCAAGTATAGCATCTCTCAAAGGTTTTGAACTGTGGTGGAAAGACAAGGTGGGAGCTGTATTTTTAACTTTTTCCAATTTTTTTTGTCACTTGAAAGATTTGTATATTATACCAAGCCACTACTTTTTTTTAGTAAAATAATAAGGCTGGTTGAAAATCAATTCGTAACATTTTTTTTTTAAATTTTTTTCTGCTCCTCAGCATGTACGAATGAAAATGAACATTTTTATTGTACTGAGAAAATACTTTGTTTTCCACTATCTAATGTACATATATAAATTCTGGATTTTATTAGTTAATATAAATATTATTTTTATTTTAAAGTTGTATCATTTTTTAACGTTTTTATGTTGAAAATTGTATAAAAATTGGAAAAAAAATAATATATGAATTATTACATTTTTTGTGACTCATTTATTTTCTTAATTTGCTTAAGGCTCCCGCGTTTCAAATAGAATAAAATATACTCTCTACAGATTATTTTAAGGTGCATTTAAATTAGAGCTAACAAACGAATTTGTTTGCTTAAGCTAGAGTAATTTGCATGGAGAACAAAGCGAAAGCAAACGAAATTATTCGTGATTATGCATGTTCCAACTAAAGCTCGGAGGTTAATAACTGCTGTTTCTCTTACCCAACATTTCATTTCATTTTGAGTTTGATGGAGTGAAATTACCTGAAGTAGAAATGAAAACGAAGAAACGTAAACGTTTTCTAACGTAAAAACGGATAATTTTTTTATATTAGTTTTAGATAATATAGATTATAAATAAAGAGAGACCTATTCAAAACCAATCATTGTGAAGAATGAAGATACATGGTATATATTCACATAAAAGTCATGATTACTATGATTAGAGAATAATATTTTTTCTGATAAAACCGTACATGAAACATCTAACACTAGAAGAAATTGTAGATATTCACTGTGGAGCCCAAATTATACTGCTGTAGACTCTTAGATATTTTAAAACTACATTTTGGTTCAAATTTTCTAGAAACCTAACAACTGTAACCTCACTTTTAGCATAACATTACGTGAAATGAGATACAACCATAAAGAATTGGTTTCTTTATGGATACAACTGATCATGATGGAATTTTCAATTTCAGTAGGGGTCAGGGGGGAACTGATATTCTCAAAATGAGATGGCATAATAAAACGCCCATTTTTGTACTGAACTGAAATAAATTGATATACACTCGAACCCCTCTTAAGTCGCCAAATCCGTGCATCATTACCTCGCTTAAGTCGCGAAATTTATCCTCTTTTAAGTCGCGATCATAACCTCAACTTTTTCGTGTTTTAGCTGCAAAAAGAAATATTTAGAGATATACCACAGCACTTGTTATAACGAAAAATGAGCCAACTGAACGAAAAATCAATGTACGTATACCCAGTCGTGCGTGACAAAGTTCAATTTTCCACTTGAATGAATATTTTAAAGATTAAATATTTTTAAAAGAGACCTAACCTATTTTAAATCAATAAATGTATTACACAATCATTTTTTTCAATAAAAATGTACATATTCATGCGAGAATCCAATTTCCAAACGTAGTTCTAAAACTTTTACAGGCGGCGACTTAACCGGGACGATTTCGCGACCTAATAGGGAGAAACGTGGTGAAATAACAGAGGATATGAATTAAGCGAAGGTGAAATAAGAGGGGTTCGAGTGTACGTATTCTGATATTTCAGTTCATTCAAGCAAATAATAAATCCGTGTTTTATCAGGGGCGGCTCCAGGATACCACTATTAGTGCGTTCCGAAATATCAAACAGGTCTTACCTTATACATTTGTAATGGTGATTGTTATAGCCCAATCGGCAAAAGCACGCAATGCTATAACGTGTCCGTACTGCCAGTTGAGTTTCCATACATTATTAATTATTTTTTCATATGTTCAGGTGTCAAGCTCTAGCGCGTGTCACTTAAAATAACTGCCTGTACCCATGTGCCCCAACGAGTCATAGTACGCTCCACCGGTAGTGGTGGCCTTGGTAGAACGTCCGAAAACGTGTGTGGAGTATCGTTACTAGGTATCGGTACGGATCGCATAGAATAGTATCGTTACGATGAAATATTTTGACGAAAAGTATCGATACTCAATATATCGATATATTTTGCAATACGGGACACACAGAGTATTTCCAGCGAAAATTAGGAATTAAAATTAGAAAAGATAATTAAAAATTAGTCAAACTAAATTTGAACATGCACTCAGCGGATAAAAGTCGCAGGTGTACATGTTATTGTTTGAAAATAATTTCAGTTTAATTTTGGAAAGCAATTAGATCATGTAAATGTAGAAAACAGCTTCACGCTACAAAACAGCTTCACGCTACTAAGTATGTCATTCTACTCAACGATAGCGTTGAGTATGAGAATCGCATATGTTTTATGAAGAATTGTTAGTGATAAAACTTTCCGACATATTCTGGCGTTACCTGACAAATAATAGCTGAAGCATCACCACACTTTGGAGATCACTCAATTTAAAAAATCAGAAAATCAAAGTAGCCGATAAACTGTCCTTTGTTACTATTTAAACCTACTAAACATACTATAGAGACATCCAAAAAAACGTCATCAACTCTGGCTATGAACGAGACAGATAGAAATAGCGGTCATGTCTAAGCTTTTCGGTTATGTCAAACTTTTGACAATTGACTGTCACAATTTGTAAAATAAACAATGGCTGTCATATGATGTGACAGTCTTGACAAGTAAATAAGGTTATAAATTCGATTAAGAATAGAAATACGTCTTTTTTTTCTCGGCCAACTTTGATGACGTTTTTTTTTTTGGATGTCTAGTAAATATACCTACCATACTTACTTCGATATATCATTATAAGGGGGGGGGGGGCAGGGTAAAGGCTAATAATTCTACTCAGTAACATTCTACTTAGTAACTGTTCTTTTAAAAATACACTTCTCACATCCTGGATCGTATAGTAACGATGTACGGCCAAGAGTATCGGTTCTCGTAAAATATCGTATAAAAAATATCGATATAAAATATCGGGTATCGGAGAGAAAAGTATCGATACTCTAAAATATCGTATCGTATCACACATCCCTAGGACAGTGTAGTTAATAGTTAGTAGCGAACGAATACATTAACGGATAGTTGCGACACAGAATACCACTGTGGTTGCGACTACATACTGTGAATTTTTGTGATAAATGAAAAGACCCTATAACTATAAAACTAGCAGAGCTAATTAATATAATCTGTATGCGACATTGTGAACGGATCATCGCCGAATGCGAAAGTTGTCTCTAAATTAATGATGTGAGAATACGTAATAAAATAACCGTTGAATACGAATAGTATATTAATACGTATTAATCCGATTATTTTGTTTTAACACGGACACGGATTAATTCTGTCAGTTGTCACTGTTTAGTGTTGACTGTCGATGCTTGTCGACATGATAGTCAAAAACGTAATACAGTTATATAATTTTGAATTTCAATTCGTATTCGTATAACCATCCGTTGCCGTTTGATTCGAAACCACCGCTTGCTTCGGATTCGGACTAATCGACATAAAATGTAGGTTATTCTATGCATACACTGAAGAAATAATACGTATTCAACATAGTCGGTGTTCAGTCACAGAATAGGTCCTATTCTGTGGTTCAGTCGTCAGTCGTCGGCGGATGCTACGCGCAGGTTGTCTATGGTCAAGCCCGTTAGCAAGATTAATACGAATTCGGATTACTAATGCGAATATTATTTTAATCCGTATCCGTATTATTCGAATATCAAATTAATGTGACTGTTTACATCACTACTCTAAATGGACCTGCTTCCAAACGAACGAACGAATACCTACGAATTCGTTTTTTCTTTCGCTTCCGTTCAGTCTAATTTAAATGTATCTTTACGCTAATCTCTTTTTTGTTGGGGAATATTTTAACAGACGTTTACTTCTTAGAGATTAGAATAAACAATTAGAGAAAATTTTAGAAAAATATGAACTCAAACTCATATATACACTCGAACCCCAATTATTTTACCTTCGCTTAATTCACATCCTCTGTTATTTCACCACGCTTCCCCGTATTAGGTCGCGAAATCGTCCCGGTTAAGTCGCCGCCTGTAAAAGTTTTAGAACTACGTTTGGAAATTGGATTCTCTCATGAATATGTACAATTTTTATTGAAAAAAATGATTGTGTAATACATTTATTGGTTTAAAATAGATTAGGTGTCTTTTAAAAATATTTAATCTTTAAAATATTCATTCAAGTGGAAAATTGACCTTTGTCACGCATGACTGGGTATACTTACATTGATTTTTTGTTCAGTTGGCTCATTTTTCGTTATAACAAGTGCTGTGGTATATCTCTAAATATTTCTTTTTGCAGTTAAAACACAAAAAAGTTGAGGTTATGATCGCGACTTAAGAGAGGCAAAATTTCGCGACTTAAGCGAGGTAATGATGCACGGATTTGGCGACTTAAGAGGGGTTCGAGTGTATATGAGGACATCAACAGCGTCGTTAAAAAAAGGTGCCGACTTAAATTCCCTGGTCCGTTATTTGGGGATTTTTCTTTTGTTGGTTGATGTTTTAGATTTTGTTCATTTTATCGTGTAAGAAGTGCAGGAGGTCAGAGAGAGAGAGAAAAACATAACGGATGGGTTAGAAAGAAAAGTGCAGTGATTAATGGAATATACAATTTTACTCCTCAGTACAAACAAACAAATTAAAAGCCTTCTAACTAATTTTTTGTGCTGTGGTAAACCAAGAGGTTTTGCGTTTTTAGCGAGTTTACAGATATTAAGTTGTGAAACGTCTGTTTTATCAAATCATAATCTGACAATAGTAAAACGACGATAATTTGTTCAATACCATAAATCTCCAAAAAGCTACACGCCGTAGAAATGTAAGTATTGCAATCTAAAAGAAGAATATCAAAGTACTTATAAGAAATCGTTTTAGGGCGAAACCGGGAACCGATTCAGAGGTTGAAGATAAAAAGAAAGAGAAAACTAGGGAACGAAAGAAACGCTCTGCATCTGGTTCTAGCAGCAGTGAGAGCAGAAGCAGGTAGAATTAATTTCTTGTTTGCAGTAAATTAAGAATTTACCTAATGTTGTTACAGTTCTTCAGACAGCAGTTCATCTAGCTCTCGGTCATCTAGCAGCTCTAGTTCGGGATCCTCGTCGCGTTCGAGTAGTTCTTCCTCAGATTCGTCGTCGTCCAGTAGTGAAAATGAAAGAACTAGACCAAAGAGAAGGTATTGGTTCACATAACTTTGTTGTAACATTTGCATTTTATTGACGTTCGCAATTTTTTTAAGGTCCAGATCATCAACTAAGCGTGCAAGCAGAAATCGTGAACACAAGGAAAAAGAGAAAGATAAGGAAAAGGATAGGAAAGAGGAGAAGGAACGGGAGAAGGTAGATGTCAAAAAAGAAGAAAAGGAAAAGGAAAGGAAGACCAGTCCTCCTCCTCGGGAGAAAGAAGAAAAGAACCACGTCAGAAACAGATCAAGGTATAAATGTACATAAAACCATCAATATGGTTTTTAATTTTACGTACGATAAATACAGTGTGCTTGCGAAATAGGTTGGGGTCGGGTGAGCTCATACTATCAACGTCAATTTTGATTGTAGCCCACGAGATAGAATTTCCAATGATTGTTTTTTTCTGTGGTTTATCAATTCATTTTGTGTAGATCAAGATCGCCGAGGAAACGACGCCGTCGTTCTCCTACTCCACGCCCTACGAAGATCCACATTGGCCGTCTCACTAGGACCGTCAACAGGGACCACATCCTGGAGATATTTGGCACTTACGGTGCAATAAAAAACGTGGAGTTTCCCAAAGACCACGTTCACCCACACCTGGGCCGCTTGTACTGTTACGTGGAGTATACCACGGCGGACGAGGCCGAGAACGCCATGAAGCACATGGACGGAGGCCAAATCGATGGGCAGGAGATCACCGCCGCCCCTGTGCTGATCCCCAAGCCGCGGCCTGCGCCACCGCGCCGTTCGCCGCCCCCGATGCACATCAGGAGGCTCCCGATCCACAGGAGGACTCCTCCAAGGTTCAGGAGGAGATCGCCGCCGCGGCCGATGCGGCGGAGTCCGCCGAGGAGGAGGCCGCACTCCAGAAGCCCCCTCCGAGAAGGAGGAAGCACTCCAGGTCCAGTTCGAGCAGTTCCAGATGAGCCGATGTTTTACGGCACCACTGACTTGTATTTTGTCTATTTAAGGTTTTAACTTCTTGATGGATTTAATTTAAAATTGAAGATTATTTTTGAATCGTAAGTTTGAGCAAATTAATAAAATGGAACTATTCTGAACAATGTTTTATTAACTAATTAATGAACATGGGATAATTGAATCTGATTCATCTGAGAAATTCACTCTGTGGTTTCCTGTTGGGTCTGGTACAGTCTTTCTGTGGCGATGCTTATCAGATGCTCCTTAATGTCTGGGAAAGGGGCTATGGCTTCGAGAAAGTCGGAGCGTCTCGACACGAACAGTTCACAAGGAGTTACTGCCACCACGTTTGCAACTCGTGTCTCGTTGAATACCAGTGCAAGTTCTCCAAAATGGGCTCCGTCCTCCAGATGACAGATCTGAAATTTAAAGAGTTAAATATCCGGTATTTTAATTAACTAGAAGTAATCTAACAAGTAAAGATTGTGCATATTCAAAACATTATAGTGATGTCATCATCTTGAAAGGTTTCATTTGGTAGGACTGTGGACTATTTTTGAAAAACTGAATGTACAATGGGAAAAATACGTTTTTTTCCTTGTTTAGAAGCCATCCCTAATTCCGGGGTCATTGCAGCCTATGTCTACAGCGGGTCAATAGGGGTGTGTATCCTATCGAAAAGAGTATGGACAGGTAGTGTTATTTTGCCTCAAACTTTACACTCCTCTCACAGGACAGACAATAGCTGCTTACGATTTGCTGGAAATCCTCAGTTCCTCACCTCAGTTAACGTTTTCTCAGTTAGTGGTACGTTCTATTTGAAGAACATCCTGAAGAGTCAACTTGCTGACTGACTGGTGAATTAAGGTGAGGTAAGTCATCTCAGTTAAATTTTTCCTCAGTTCGTGTCAAATCGTAAGCAGCTAATATATAAATATAGCATAATATATAATTTTTGCACATGATATATATTTTACACCACATGGTGTAAATATTACTTATGACCTTGAAAGTGGAACCGGAAAATTGTGTGGTATATTAAGTCAAATTTTCCGAGACATTAACTTCTTTATATTTTCGTACATTATAAGATGATTAGAATTATATTTTTACTTATTGGCTGCTGTAATAATTTTTGTACTTCTCTTCCTTGTGGCGTAAATACAGCAACTGTTCCGTGATATATGAAAAACATGCAGTTGCCAGGGGTTCCCGCACTAACAATTACATCGCCCGGCAGAAAAATCTCCGACCTCAAATGAGCAACGACCTTCATCAATATGTGTTCGGGCAGCTGCTTGAAAATTTCGACTTTCTCAATGTGATCCTTAGAGGCGTGTATTAAAATTTCCTGCAAAAACGACTCGATGCGATGATTTTCGAATGGATTGATGAATTAACTTAGTACCTGTTTCAAGATCGGGAAATAATGTTGTTAATATCGTTTTCTTTGAAGAACTGCTTGTGGAATTTGAACTCGAAGTAGGAGAAGATCCTCTCGCGTAAACTGATAGGCAACACCTTGTACTTCATGTACTCTTTAAACTGCTTGTGTAGCGAATGGTGTTTATTTTGTGCGTTCGCGTACTTAGTCCAGACCTGCAGTATCTGGGCTAAAATACCAAGATAGATGGTTTAGTGCGGTGCTTAATTTTAATTGTACATCTTTTTCATATTCGTAAACTAAAAATCGTTGGCAACAGCTTGAAATTAACTGAAAACAGTTAATTTTAAGCTGTACTTTATTCGGTGGCGGCTGATGAAATTTGAAATTCTCGTATTTTCGTAATGAGGGACCCACATCATATTTTAGGAGGTGATTACTAGAACTAAGTAGAAGGCAATAGTAAAGAAACTTCTAATGAAACTTGCGATTTTTTTAAAATCTGTCCTCAGAAGATCTTGGAAACGACTTGCAAAAAATATGTTTTATTTTTACGATTACCAAGTGAATACAAAAACTTTTTATTCTTGTGCTTTTTTAAAAATTTTCACTTTGCTTAAAGATGCAACTATTATAAAATGTCAAAGACGAAATGTTGGGATGAAATTCAAATTAACATAACTTTAAAAATCTCGAAATTTAAACGAGTATAAAAAAAGCTTTTTTTACTCGTAAAGAAAAAAATATATTTCTAAACTACCTTGAAAATGTTTTGCTATTATAGCCTTCTACTTTGGTCT
This sequence comes from Aromia moschata, assembly GCA_029963805.1. Taxonomy (NCBI): domain Eukaryota; kingdom Metazoa; phylum Arthropoda; class Insecta; order Coleoptera; family Cerambycidae; genus Aromia; species Aromia moschata. Next base: position 2,928,858 of record JAPWTK010000028.1, on the reverse strand, counting down.
AGTGTCCACCCCTTAGAATATGGTGTGGGTCCCATGCCTCCTTACAAAAATACGAGCATGTCAAAGTCCACCAACCGCCACTGATTTTATTGGCACTAGTTTCAATCAGTCTATATTTATTTTATTGGAAATGTCATACAAAATTGCTTATCGAAGAAATGGAAATTAAACTTCACTGGAATCGTTCTTGAATTTGTGCTTGAATTTCGAAAAAAAAAAATCTGGAACTATAACCGTAAATAACACTTATTGTGGCTATGGGTATTTCACACATTAAGCACAGTGGCCTCAATGAGAGCTTCACTAGTGACCAGGAAAAAATACACAGGAAAAAACTTTGGCTATTGTTACATAAGTATCACCCTCTCATATACGTAAATGGGAACAGAATAAAGTTTGGATAAAGCTCGTTAAAATTATGAATGTAGACCGTAAATAATTCTGCTTATCGTCCTTCACCATCAAATCCGGATGGTCAAAGATGACGAATGAAATTATTCGATCCAGCACTTACTGTATAAAAACATTTGCAAGCCGAATCCAAAGCACAAAAAGAAGATTGTGCTAATGTATTGGTTTTGCGTGTTTATCGATGAACCATAACTGACGACCAGAAGCATCATCGTTGCATTGAAATAGCTCTCGCAGATGTAAGTTAGATTTGTATTTGGCACGTCTTGACCCCACATCTTATTTGTGTGATTTTCAATGATGAATGTTATGGAGAAGGACCAGAACGTTACCACTATAAATATTAGTACCACACGGATGCCTTTGAATAGGTAAGAGGAATAACCCATATACTAAAAAAAAAAACAGTCTATATAAGTGAAGCTTATCCTATTTTTTATCCTTATCTCAAAATGGTTATAAGTTATAAGTTACAACTTTGTAAGTTATAACTTAGTTGTGATAACTTTTTGTCACAAAATAGTTATGTTATAAGTTATAATTTTAACTATAGTATTAGTTGTATAATAAATTATAACTTATGTTATAATTTATAACATATGTAACTGTTATGTCATTATTATTACTATGTTATTATTATAAGTTATAACTTAGTTGTAACAAAAAGCTGTAGTAGATATTAAAATACCTGACGAAATATCTCTAGTATGTTCAGCCATCTGCCAATCCTGACAATTTTTAGTCTGTTTGCCACCCTTAGAAATAGAAGACTATAATAGTCTGAGAGTGCTAAATGATTGGCAGGCTTCTTCAGCAATAATAAAAAAGGAAAGCAGTAGGAATTGAAGGAAGAAATGATGTCGAAGAAGAAGTAGGTCTTCAGGTAACGTCTGAAAGAGAATTTTGTTTAATTCAGCACATATTTAACATTTATAAAATATACTTAACATATTAAGTATATTTTATAAACGTTTTAATGTTATAAAATATTAATGTTTTAGTGTTATAAAATATTGTTATATTTAATTTTATAAATGTCTTAATATGTTAAGTATATTTTATAAATGTTAAATATGTATCTATGTGCTGAATTAGTTGCAGGAAACCATAATTTCCTGGAATGAAAAAACTTTTTGTCAGAAATAGAATGGGAATACTTCCAAAAAAGTAAGGCTGGGCGCACTCCGGTTGGTCAAGCCAAGACAAGACAGCGTTAGACAAGCTTAGTCTCTGTTGTTTACACAGATCTTTATGAAGCAAACCCACAAGAAGACAAACCTGTCTTGTTTTGACTAATCGTTGGACGCCAAAGTTTATAAATCATTCAGTTATTTATAACATTCAATAAGTACTGGCTAATAATGTTCTGTCATGAAAATTATTCTTGTTAAGAATATGTTCGAAAGACTGAAAACTGGCGGAAAAAATGTAGTACCAATAACTCTACAAATAAGTCACTTATTTAAACTTCAGTCAAAAATAAATGAAATGAGTCATGCATGTGATTATAAATGTACATCACTATGTATGTACATATTAGTAGATATTGATTTATACGATATAGATATAATGTTGAAATGCAAATGTATACTTTTTTAAAATGCTAGTATTCTATAAATTTTAAGTACTACTTTTACAAATATTTAAGATTATAGCCACTTACGTAAATCTTGATTTTTTTCAAATTATATTTAAATTGCTTTTATCTAACAATTCAATTTTTTAATGAAAAAAAAAGTGTATCATAGAAACACCCTTGTATATGTTTTTTAAACGTTATGGCAGTATATTTAGTTATGCACGAAACATGACTTTTCTTTTTTCACAAGTATCTTTATGATCTAATTTTATACACAATCTTATGAAAATTAAGTCTAATTGGTTGTAGACATAGTGATAATGTAATGAAAATAAATGCTATTATTGCATCTTACTTCGCTATCGTAGACCGTTTCAAGACAACCTTGCTCTTCTCTTCATTGTAGTACCCCGTATAAAATATTTTTATAATGTCCATCAGTTGCAGCATGTCCACTAGAAACTTTATAGAGAAAATTATGCCCATTCCGTGCTCTACGGGGAATAATGCATCGACGGGGATCACAATGAAATGACTGGCAAAGACGATAAACATAAAAAACTGCCAGTATAAGCTGAAAATATATAATATCCAGGTAAACCACTCAGTTTCATCTCTAAAAGAGTGTGGTACACTGAACAAATTTTAATGCACTAAAATTGTAATAATATTGTTTTATAATATCAGTCCAATAAACTGAAATTTTCAGATGACGTTCCCTCATCTTTGCAAAACAATATGTATAATGGTTTTCTCATTAGATATTAATTCACATACTTATTTATCAAGAATCAACAAAAGCAACCACTTTTGTTGAAGGAATTTTTAGAGGACGTTTTATAATTTAAATTTTCTGGTATAAGATTTTTAAACCTCTTTATCTCTATTTGTGGACTTATCCTTAAGATCTAGGCAATTAAGGCATTTTTCAATTGCTTAGTCCTTAATAGCTACAAACTAATTAGTACATACTCAAACATGCTGAAAGGATGCACGGTGTGGAAGTAGTGAACCAAATTCCTTATTTTTTCATTTCGACAAGTCGCATGGGACTGAAAGTACCCCGACGTCAATGGATGCTTCCTACTAATCAAGCACATCCTGCGAAACTTCCTACGCAAAGATATAAATAAGCCAGAGTCGACAAACTGCTTGATGACATCTTCCTCTTGAACGTGTAAGAGGCAGTCGTGGTCCTCAAATATTGCCATTATCTTAAGAAGCGGAGCTCAAACTGCTGTATAAATTAATACAAATGCAAACAGTCAATAGCTTTTTTCAACTCTAAAGACATTTCAAGATATGCTAGAAGTCAAAATGATTGCTGACATGGTCATCCGTCAGTTTTCTTCATGTCAAGTCAACTATAATATGCTGTTTGAAGCTGTTATCTAACATATTTTATTTGGGTCACTTTAACAAAGATGTTTGGGTCACTTTAACAAAGATGTTTGGGTCACTTTAATAAAGAAGGCATGTGCGAGATTTCAAATTTTCGAGACGAGACGAGAAGTCATTTTTCGAGACGAGACGAGACGAGATTCTCAGTCAGTCGAGATTTCTCAAAATCCCGAGATGTCTCGAGATTTCTGGAGATCGCGAGATTTTTCGAGATAACGAGATTTCTCGAGATCGCGAGATTTCTCGAGATACCGAGATTTTCGAGATCGTGAGATACCGAGTTCTCTTAATATATTGAAATTTCTCGAAAAAGAGGTGAAATTAATGTATTAATACTTACAGTTGTTTAAATTTAAAAGTTCAGCTAGCAAGACACATTAAATAAAAGAAAACTTATTACACTTTGGTTTAACTCAGCATTTAGGAAATCGGTCATCGATTTCAAAATGCTGAGTTCAATTTTAATTTGTATCGATCGAGCGTCGGTGTAAAGCTCGATGCGTATGTAAAAATTACATTACAAGACGTAACAGTTCCTAATTGAAAGATTTTCTTCGATATTTTCCTTAGTTTCATATTTTGAATATTCTCCGGGAAATTTCAAGTAGTAAATGAATTTTTGGGATTTAAGTAATCTCGGTATTTTTAAAAATTTTGAGATTACAAGAAATATCAGAATCTAAAAAAAATATAGAGATCTCAAGAAATCTCGGAATATCAAGTAATCTTGAGATATCAAGAAATCTCTGAGTCTCGAGAAATTTCTCGAGATCTCGAGAAATCTCGACTGACCGAGAGTCGTCTTGTCTCGTCTCGCCTTGACTTTTTTTTCTCGTCTCGAGATATCGAGATTTTCGAGATCTCGCACATGCCTAAAGATAATAGGAATATATATATTTTTAAGGCGACAGCATAATGTTTATTCTATGAATATTGGAATATTAAAACATTTTGTTTCACATGTTCTCATTTTTATATTATATAAAAATTGTATAATAAAATTAGTGTTATAAATGAGTGTGTCTACTACAAAACAACAAATCATTCTATAAAAACAGAGGTCTTTATTTTTTATTTTAACTAATGTATAAGGCACTTTTTGTGTGTGAAATTATATTTTCCAGAGGATTCTTGAACTAAATAAGGGGATTACTTCTTCTGTACAATATTATTTTTCTAACGTGAAAAGACAACTCATAAAGGGCCACTATTACTGTCTTTGCTTTAGACAGCTCAAATAACTATGATACTCCTAAAAATTAATAAGTACTACATAATCATTAGAGTATAATTATTATAATATACACCATCATCAGCAAAATCAGTTTGGCGAACAGTCTTTCATGCAAAAAACACCTTGTAAAATGTGCCAGGAGAAAGACACAAAATAGATGCTCAGGAAATAATAAGTTCCTATACTATTGCATGTACCTTATTTATTATTTTTACTAACTACTTAAACTACTTAGAAACCAAATATTTTTTATTAGGACTGAAGGTTCAGGGCTAATAGTTTATCAACCCTTTACATTACAAAGGGCCTTCAATTAAATAATTTTTATTCAATTATTTCGGAAGCCTTCAATATAAAAAGTGATAGCCTTTCCTCTTCGAAAAAAAATATATATATCAGAAAATTTTTACACTTGGATTTGTAAAAATGCTATTGAATTTCATGATTATAATAAAACAATAAGTTAAGAGCATTATTTTTGCGAATTTGTTCCTATATCCTAAACATGAATTTTTAGTACAAAATAAATACAAATTCATAAATAAACTAAAGTAGAAATATATTTCATTTTACATCACTTATTAACATCTATATTAAATATATGTTCATTATAGAAGCAGAGAATCACAGAAAAAAGGCACTTACGTCATAAATATCCACATCAATTTTTTTATTTTGATATAGCTAAACAATTTGTCAGTGACTTCCTTTGAAAATATTGAATATAGAAATGTAAATGTGAAAGTTAAATACTAAAAAATAATTTTTAGGTAGCATCTAGAGTACCATTTTTTCTCTTATTCTAAAAAAATTGCACACTAACAACTAACTTATAGAAACTAACGGTTTATCATATAACTTCTTAGTCACGCCTTTTTTAACGTTGCTGCTCTTACTGGCACTTTGCTTATTAACGGGTCCCACAGGGATAATTTGCATAAAATCAAGTGTTCGATAGAACTTAAGCACGTCAGGGTTCGCCCAGACCTGGTTCGGGTTGAAGTCCAACACCCTCAGAGACTCCAAACTTTGTGCCCTGCTTAATGCTACGTACGCCTGACCTGCTTCAAGACCCTCCCTAGAGACATCTCTACGCAATCCAGCGTCAAGCCCTGGGACTTATGAATCGAAAACGCCCAAGCCAATTTCAAAGGAACCTGCCTCCTAGTCAAGATCCCACCACCCGCAGTCTTAATAGTCACTTTTTCATGGCTTGCAACATATTCTCTCTTATTCCTGAACTGAACGACTGGCAGGCCCTCTTTAAATGTTTTTATCACGCCTCTTGCTCCGTTCACTAAGCCGGTACCTACACTGATGTTCTTTAAAAGCATGACTTGTGCTCCAACCTTTAATTCCAACCGACTAGGGAAAGTCGTCTGCTGATTCAGTTGTGCTGTGGTGCCCGGTACAGAGTCTTGTGCTTCAAAGACTTGTGATTCGCCCGGTAATGCTTTCAGTTTCATTTCGTTGGTAATGTCGGCATCTTTTGTGTGAGAACAGAGTCTTGTGGCCAGGATGTCGCCCCTCTCTATTTTCTGTTTTGAAGTAGCGGTTAGAGCATTTGTCACTTCTTTGTCGACTACACCTTGAATTTACTTCAGTTAGATTTTAATGTTAGTAGCGATTCAGAAACAAATACCTACCTGTTCTAATTTTGTTAAGGATAGATATGAAATGTTCGTCATTTTGTCTGTGAACTTTCTTCAGTTCGAAAGTCCTCAACATGCAATCTTCCCAAGCTTTCGTCTTAAAACAGAATCTCGAAACTGGTGCCTTGGTGTCGCCAAATTTGGCCTTTGTCACGGGAGGTAACTGGAAGAAATCTCCACAAAGGATGAGTTGTATGCCACCAAAGGGTTTTTCGTTGTTTCGTATCCTTCTCGCTACACTCTCAATCTTCTCAAAATATTCTCCATCTACCATGGAAATTTCGTCTATAATGAGGTGCTTACACCTTCTCCAAATGGTGGCAGTAACCGACTTTGATGCCATTGCTATACACTGTTCTAAAGTTGCCTCTCCTCTCCCTATACCAGCAAATTGGTGAAGTGTTATACCACCAATATGGCAAGCTGCTACCCCTATAAGCAATTTAAGTACATAAACAAAGTCAATATTATCAAAATCCTTACCTACCTGTAGAAGCAGTGGCCGTGGTTACATCAGGGGGTAAAACCCCAATTATCCGCCTCAATAAATAACTTTTTCCTGTTCCCGCACTGCCAGTAAAAAATACATTTTGTCCTTGCAGGCACGCATCTAAGACTTCTTGCTGTTCTATATCCAAAGGCTCATTAGGAATGGGCGACGACGAGTATAACTTTTTAGCCGCTGGTGGTTTTGTTGTACTGTCTCTTTCCAGTTTTCTCTTCTTGCTAGCCTGAGGGCTAGGGGTAGTCTCAGTTGACTTACTTATTTTAGCTCTGGCCTTGTCAATTTCTGAATTAGTTACGGGAGATACCTCTTCATACTGATGGTATCTTCCAGACAAAAGTTGAGTTCTCAAAGATGCTCTGTTGTTTGATGCACCCTTTTCACTAGTCGTTTTGATATAAATAGTCCTGAGAAATGACAATAACTGACCGGGCGGTGCATTAGTGAGGTATAGGATACAATTCAAAGGCTGGAATTTGATTGAGGCCTTACCTTCATTCATGAATTTTTTGTGGACAGATATTCCCGTTAAATGTAATTTTTCTGGAGCAATCTTGTTAGCAGATACCTCTATGAACATCTCCTTGCTGTCATTTCTAACTAAACGTAAGTTGCCTTGCCTGTGAGTTACTTTTCTTAGAACAATTCCCTGTTTATTTAGCCATTCTATGTTTACGCCGCAAGACAGATAACTGTCGTTATTATTCATTTTTAATAATATATGAAAAGTATTTAAAACAAAGATAAAATAATGGGTTTTTGAACCTTCACGTGTCACCCACCACACAAAGGCTAACCGCTAACCGCCAAAATTTTTAATAAACATAACCTAAAAATCGTGTACATTTGTATGTACACTGGAGTCTCCAAAATTTGGCCCTCCAAAATTCGTTTACCTCCACAATTTGGCGAAAAATCCCTCCGCAATTCGGCGTTATTCTATCCCCACTATTACCACGAGCTCTTTGCTCCTGTGCGGCGCGCTATTTGAAATCCTTGCAACATTAGTTTATTGAATAGGAAGCAGAATTATATTTAAAAACGCGATATTCCTTTATATTATGGGATCCTTTATGAGTATTAATAGAACCCTTACAATTTTTGGCTCCATTACTAAAAATTTACTAAAAATTTGGTCCGCCCACTTCTACGTACACTTTTCACGCCGGCAAAACAACAAATAAGTACAGCCTCACTTGACAGTAAACACCAATGCCGTGACTTTTCAGTGGCTGTGGTGGGGTACCCCTCTTGAAGCCAAATTCTGGAGACATTTTGTTCTCGAGCTACGCCGAATTTTGGAGACTCCAGTGTACATAGAAAAAGGGGGAATAGAATGGCCACTCCTATAGTATTGCAATGATCACTATAGCAGCGCCATCAAATGAGATTGGGGGCAATCCGGGGACCAATCCAATTGGGAGGAGATCCGCATAAAAAAATTAGGGAACGATTTTACCAACACAAAATTGAAATTGGCTTCCCGCTATGTAGGGTGGTGATAATTTGAAATATGCTGCTATACATAATGTGCATAACATTATGCTAAATATACATAGCTAGTCTACCAAGGAATGATATGAAGAACAAAAAAAAGTTAATATAGGATTTATTAAAAAAAAGAAGAGGAAAATACAAATAAAGCAACAAAATATTCAATAATATAAACAATAAGAAAATAATTATAATGTTACAATTTACTTCTAACATTAGCTTTATTATTATTACCAAAATCCTTTAAAAAGAAGATTAAAAATTAAGAGAGCAGATTCTTCGAGTTTGATAAACATTTTCAGGTGTTAACTGCAATAATTCTTTATTTCCACATAGAACAACACATTTATCGAACAGCACATTCTGCTTTGAAGGATTTGGGAAGCGATGTCTGGAATTACTGCTATTCCAACAGGTATGTATAATACACGGAGTTGAAGGCATGATTTCTATCATAAATATAATAAATCTTACCATATGTAAGTTTAGCTATAAAAGTAAGTAAGTTTAGCTATAAAAATGTAGGTAAAATCTCAACTAAGCATCAAGGCATTTTAACAAGTTTCAAGTGAAATATTTTTATATACCATTACTGTATCCAGATAAAATTAATAACCATACTACACATATCTTGATCTATATATTTTATTTTATGAATTTGATAACTTACCGCTCAATAAGAAAAAGTATTCACTAATTCAAAGTCTATTAGTCCGCTAATGAAAAAAAGTTCAAATTTCAATACGAACTCACTAAATTAAACAAAACTGAGGCACAAATACACACAACAGCGTTTGCGAACCACACAAATAACGTTGAAAGCAAGAAGTCTAGAACTAAGGAGACCGAACTCGTTCTGTATCTAGGGATCAAATCTGTCCGCCTCCAGGAGGCGCTGTAAACAGTAATGTACTCGATGTCACGTGATGAGCGGCGGACCACATTTGAATGTTTTTCAAATTATCATAGAAAACCATGTTATGGTTTTATATGACATTTATCATTAAGCTGTCAAAGCTTACATGCCGTTTGGCTTTAGCAAAAATACATACAAAATAAATATGGTTCGAAAGTGCTGTGTTGCATTGTGTGATATAAGAAGCGGTACGAATAACCGGACGTTATTTCAAATTACTGATGTATGTATGAAACGAAATATTTTCCTTTGTTGTATTGTTAACGTTGAAGCATGTAACATGAAATATTTTGAGGGAATGACCTCAAAATATTTCATGTTACATGCTTAACGTGGCTTATCTGAACAATGGTTCAGATAAGCCACTTTTGCAATTTTAGCGTTTTTTTTTTCGTCAGATACCCAGAAAACAATAATATACACTATGTTTTACCACCAAAATCGTGCGCAAAGTAGTATTAGTCCCACAAGTTAACGGGTAAAGGGAGCGAATAGGTGCTGGGTGGGTAAAATAACGCGTAAATAGTGATTTTTTCATTTCGCATGTATCTGTAAAATTTCCCTTGCTCTTTTAGACACGTATCTCTATAAAGGTTTCACAATAACATTGCATTTCCACATTTACGTACCTACAATTTGCCTTACCCTTTTATACGAGTTCAGACTATTGCGCAGTACTGACCATGAAAATTTATTAAAATATTACGCAATGATTTTGAAAAGCTTAATTTTTGGACGATGTTGACCTTTGACATGAAAAAATATCGAGCGTCTGTCAAATGTAATCGCACCACGGACACTGACACGGACTCTAACCTCTAACGCACACAGATTAGTACAGTACCGCAGTATACGTATAGATATCTGTTTATATACCGTAGCAACCAGGGTACACTACTGTTTACAGCGCCTCTGGAGGCGGACATATTTGAGCCCGTCGTGTTAAGCATGGTTCTCACAGCTTCGTCGTGTCGCTGGCGACACATCGCCGACCAATAAAAACGTTTTATTTAATTTCCCCTACATCCCACCAAGTTTATTTTACTGTCGCTGCGACTGCCGTCTGCCGACTGCGACACAATCTGTCGCGAGTCGCACTTCTTACTTTGTTTATGTAAATGGCCATTTTTTTATGGTTTCGGCGTGACAAATATCCACTTTGGTTGTATTTCCATATACGGACTAACTCCAAATCGTTTAAAATTTGGTATACGGGGTTTTTTTGGTGTGCTGAGTACGAATCTGCGTATTAAAAATATCCGCAAGTGTCCGTAAGTGCCCACAAGTAAGGTTAAAATGCATCAAAATCGCTAAATGAAAGTGTTGGATATCTCGCTTATGAGTATGGATTTCAGTATTCGGCGCTATGTGTTTTTTTATTAAAGAAAGCAATGTTGCTTCGTCTCTCTTATTCTCTGGGCAAATTTCGATCCTGTATTTTTCTGGTTCTCCGCGTACGATCATTCCGAGAAGCTATGATCCTTCGACAACTCGTCCACGTTCGTACTTTCGACGTCCACTTTTACACTCGTCAATCTCAACAATAACACACTCACCTACAATTTGGCCTTCCCTGACAAAACTATTAGTAGTTCATTGAAAAAAAATTAGTTTTCAAATAAACCATTTCAAATGCCACATAGGAACTGGTATACGCCAATATTACAATTTAAAACTTCTACCCTCGATATCTCGAAAACCAAGCGAGATATCGACTTTTTTACAAGTGTTTATTTTGGCCTGTTCTATGAGAATATATCTGCGACTATATAAGTGTTTATTTTGCGGCGCCACAGAAATCGTAATCGTGCACATTTTAATCTTACTTGTGGGCTCTTCGAGGCACTTACGGACACTTTCGGACACTTTCGGGCACTTGCGGGCACTTGCGGGCACTTGCGGGCACTTGCGGGTATTATCATACGCAGATTCGTGCTCAGCACACCAAGAAACATCCATATACCAAATTTCAAGCGATTTGAAGATAGTCCGTATACGGAAGTATATCCAGAACTTTCGCAAATACAAACTGTCTATTTAGATGTTTTGTGACAAACTGCAATATTTCAAATTCAAACTGTGGTATTCCGTGTCGCGACTACTGCAAGTACATAATAATAAACATTTTTTTAAGTAGTGGGGAAATGTCGCGGCGACATGACGAAGTTCTGAGAACCAGGTTTTATACAGCTAAAAGCCGGAGTTCGGTCTCCTTAGTTCTAGTCTTCTTGGTTGAAAGGAAGACGAACGTATTCGAAATTCAAAATAAATATGAATTGAAAGATCCGCTAACTTACAAACATCTAATTTTGGTAAAACAAACTCATAATAACCATGGCAATGTTGCGGCTGCGCTATGATTTCGACTGAAGCGCCACCTATAGAGCTTAGAGGGAAAGAAATGTTGACCATATTTCCCATAAAGAAACTTGGTTTCTTTATGATATTTCCTAATTAGAGTGCGCATAGCATGATGTATGTACTATACATTGTACATACAACATAAAAAAAATTCTTTTGAATTTTATTTAATTTATGCGCCATCTGAAGGTAATACCAACGTACAATACTTTTCGAAATGCTTTCCGATATTTTTGTTTCTGTGTAGGAAATGGTGTAGGAAACAGTATTATTAAATTTCATTTATTTATATAATACACATATGCGCCACTCTTATGGACAGAAACAAGCTTCATCGCTTTAGTGTCACAAGTGAGGATAGATGGCGATACCAATCACTTCTATAAAATTACTTCGATATTTTAGAGACAAACTACAACTTCATAGATATTTTTATGCCAGTTTTGGTTTTTTGCAGATTGTTGGACTTTGAACTTTAAATATTGATTTTTGATGCCAAGGTCAATGGTGATAGAAATTTAATTTTTGTATTTGAAAACGCAAGGATTATTCTGTGTTACAAAAACGAAGTGGAAATAAATAATTCTATACTGCTTTTTCTGTTTAATACATACGATTGACAATACAATAAGGAATTAAAAGGAATGTTCTACGACAGTGTTCCGCGGAAATCTACATACATAGATAAGAAACCCAACTACTAATTTGTAATTTAGCAGAAAATAATAATATAATATCTATTATGTATATCAGTTACTTTGGTTATTTGTTATAAACATGTAAGTAATATAATCGTGTTCATTTGATTAAAAGTAAGTTTTTATATTTTGTTTGGTTTGTTTCAGTCATTAGTTTTTGTCATGTTTTGATTGGTTGGATTAGATTAGGTTAGGTTATATTTCTTACTTACATGCCTAATTTATGCTTTAGGTATAACATCTTTTATTTATTTAACTGAAAAAAGTGCATTAGATATATTCTTTAACGGACACTGTCTCTATTTACTTATTGCGGGACACTGCTGCTGAATATCCTTTATTAGTTCAAGAAGTTAGTCGAGGGGTAGCCATAGCACAGACTGCTCTCTTGCTAGTTGGATCAGGAGCCCGTAAATACTTAGCTTTATTAAGTCAAACCTGACTCAATGCAATTCTATACATAATTCTTCATGGACAGAAATTAATATCTTTATGCTGCCAGCACCCAATCATCTTCAGTCACATTAACGTGAAGCATGTCGATTTCCATGATGGTGTCGTTAGGAGTCATCGGGTAGCAAGTAAGAGCAGCTATGTAAGTCATTTTTGTCCTTGGTCCATACTCTATGTCGAAGTCAAATTCTTACATGGTGAGTTACCATCTGCCAATGCGTGAAATTAGATCTTGTAGGGTGGTTATTAAAAAATATTAATTCCACTGGGCGAGACTCTTTTTTTTTATTTTTCTTCAGGGTGGGTGAAGTTACAAAACAAAACCGAATAAATAACCTATTGAAATTTACTTAGGACTATGAAAACAGTGGAACACGACCGTACACAACAGTGCGTATCCGAAAGGGGTTAGGAGTGCACACACGGACTCTACGAATGCTAATTCCCTACTAATCTATTTACGCGGTAAACGGTGGCTTCTGCCGGTATGCGCGATAAAACATATTAGTCATCCGCTGGTGTCTTTAGGTAAGCGCGGGAAAACAATACCAGGGCCAGGGGTGTACTTAGTATTAAATTTTGCTACACTCTCCCCCTTTGGATCACACGTACGTCTCGTGGGTGATACAAAATAAACAAGAGCAAAATTTGCTAAACATCAAATACAGATTTTGGGTGGCGCACACGAGTAGATCTGCGCGGCACATTTGACGAATCATTTCGCGGCACTTCACTATGCGGCACCTTACGCGGCACTACACTGGGCAGCTGATCGGTGGTTCCAGGTGAGCTGGTGGGCAGATGCTGTCCGGGTCGATCTGGAGTGCTGAGGCCAGGTGAAGCGGATGTAGACTGCGGTTGAAGTCTGGGTCGTCCTCGGGGTCGAAGAGGGTGTACAGCAGTGGGAATCACGGCTTCATCGGTTGGTGGCACGTACTTGGTCAAAGCAGATACGTGATACGTTCCCAAGGGCACAGTCGGGTTTGACGGATCGCGAATTTCGTACGAAGTAGGACTTACGATTTTTGAAATCTGATACGGTCCATCACGGCGAGGCGCGAACTTTGAAGTAATACCCGATTTGGCGTTACTTAAGACATGCGTATCGACTAATACTAAGTCCATGAGTTCAAATGACAAATCGCGACGTTTACTATCGGCGTATTTCTTTCGACTGTCTTGTTGTCTTTCGTGCGTTTCACGGGCTTGACTTAAGGTTTCGGATAAAACACGTAAATACGGAGTTATCTGCGGTACGAAATTGTCACTTTCGATGATTCCTCGGAAATCACGGCGAACATCGTCCGGAGTTCTCAATTCTCTTCCGAAGGTTAGGTATGCAGGAGTGTATCCGGTTGATTGACATACCGATGTATTCATGGCGAAACGTACAGAGGGAATTTTGTCTTTCCATCTCGTATGGGTGTCGGCAGTGAGAATTGCGAGATGAGACTTCTGATGTCTGTTCATCCTTGGTGGGATCAATTGGCAACGTACATATTCTATACGCCTTTTCTCGTTTTCCTCCCCCTGGAGTAAAGCTGCTCCTAAGGCATAGGCACTTGCGTCTGTCCTTATTATGAAAGGTTTGGAGGGGTCGGCCTGACGAAGTATTGGTGCAGTTGTCAATAGTTCTTTTAACCGGTCAAAGGCAATTTGCTGAGGAGATATCCATTCCCATTTCGAGTTCTTCCTGGTTAACTGGCTTAAAGGCCTAGAAATTTCTGCAAAATTCGGCACAAATCTTCTGAACCATGAGCAGGTCTGCAGAAAGCTGAGAACTTGTTTTGCATTCTGTGGTGCGCGCATATCCTTGATAGCGGATACCTTCTCTGGACAAGGTTGAAATCCATCCTTGGTGATTATGTGTCCCAGGTACTTAACTTTGTCAGTACAAAAAATGCATTTCTTCCGATTCATGCGAAGCTTGAAATCCTTCAATCTAATGAACACATCGTTCAGATCGGCTAAATGCTTTTCAAAAGTCGGAGACATGATAATCAAATCATCGAGATACGCCAAAATGGATATTTTTGGAAGGCCTGATTTGAAACGGTCAGCAAGACGTTGAAACGTTGCAGGAGCTGTGCGTAAACCAAACGGCATAGAATTGTATCTATAGGTTCCAAAAGGTGTGATGAAAGATGTCTTATCTCTGTCCTCTTTCCTGACTGGGATCTGATGATATCCACTTTTTAAGTCTAAAGTGGTGATGTAAGATGCATTCGACGTAGAGTGTAATAAATCGTCTATTCTCGGCAGTGGGTATTGTACTGGAACTGTGATTTCATTGATTCGACGATAATCCACACAGAGTCGTATGTTTCCATCATTCTTGGGGACTAGTACCACAGGTGCGGCATATGCGGATTCACACTCTTCAATTATGCCATCTTGTAACAATTGATCAATTTCCTTTCGAAGAAGTTCCTTTTGAGGTGGTGCAAGTCGATAAGGTGGTTGAAAAATTGGCGTGTCATCCGTTAACTGAATTGAATGTTCTGCATAAGGTGTAAATTCCTTACTTTTCTCAAATACCACCGAATGAGCTTGAACTAATTCTTCTAGTTGTTTCTTCTCTTCCATGGATAAATTCTTTCCATCGTTGCTGCTCAATTGAAATTCCATTTGACATGCGTCAACTGTTTTTGGCGGGTTTGTTGTCAAACATTCTTTGAAAAAAATCAAATGTCATGAAGGGGTTATCCTCAAAATACCAATGCCATTTAGGAATATTTAAAATAATGCGAGCATTAGAAATTAAATCGATTCCTAAAAGAGTTTTGCTATTGGTGTGTTCTGGTATAGCTATGAACGTCGTCGGAATTTTCCTTCCTTGCAAAACTACAATAGCTTCGAAAATTCTGGTCGAAACTAGACGTGGTTGTCCATCGGCTAAAACCATTCGTTGAGATTTTTCTTTGTAAGGCAGGTTCATTTCACAAAAGTGAGTGTACAACTTGTACCCTGCAATGCTATTCCTAGCACCGGAGTCAACATAGGCAAGACCATGTTTTCCTTCAATGTTAACCTCTATCAACGGCCTAGAGGTATCTGAAACTGGTTGAATTTCCGTAGAAAGTACATCTATACACGAGGTATGAGTTGTAGTTTCTTGAATTCCATTTGAAGAAGAGCTCACAACATTACAAGTACTGTTTGTTCGGCAATTAGGGCATTGAGATCGAATGTACCCTGGTTTACCGCATCCAAAGCAAGTAATGGTAGTTGAAGTTGTAGCAGGCTTCTGGTCTGTACTTGTCTGAGGTTGCTTCCCTTGTTGTACAGCATGTTTTCGACATTCGGATTGAACATGACCAAAATTCTTGCAAAAGCTACATTTGGAGCGAGTACGCGAAGCTTTGTTCTCCTCTGAATCGTGATTAGGCTTTGATTTACCCTGAATTGAAACATTTTCAGCAAAACTGTCTTCAATGGATCTAGCTTTTTGAATTAGATCAGCGAAAGAAGTGACTTGATCTCTTGGTAAACGGTGTCTAATCCGTTTGTGAAGTAAGCCATAAATCATGTCTAATTTATGGGTTGAATGTAACTCTGGTGTTTCAGGCAAACGAGCTAAAAGTGCGCGACAAGAATTTACAAAAAGATCTGTCGACTCTTTGTCACCTTGTTCACGAGAAAATAATTCCTTGAAAATTTTGTGCGGTGGTTTATTGAACCCAAAAGTATGCCTAAGTGAGGTTAGAGCATCATCCCATGTTAGTATAGTAGCTTTGATTCCTTGCCACCATGTACCAGCATTTTGATCCAGCAACATAGGTAATCCTCGAATTGCATTTTCATCGGAAATGTTAACGCAATCTTTGTAAACCGTTATGGCATCTATAAACGCTTCCACATCTTCATCTTTATTTCCCGCAAATCGCGAAGCACATTTCGAAAAATTTCCGTCAAAATTCGAAGTTCTGTTTGTATTGCTTAATGCTAACGTCATGCCACTTATCAGAGATTGAAACTGTTCATCGGTCATTACTATTTGGTTCGTCATTGTTACGCTTTCCGGTTCACGAGAATAGTTTTTTGAATGACTTCTGAGGTTCATTAACCCGAAATACAAAATGTGCTGAAGTTTGATGAACGCGTATCATCTACGAAAAGTTCACTGAAACCGGCTCTGTCCAAAATATTTAATGTCCGAAACGATCAGTGTCCGAAAATCTTGATTGTCTCTTACTACACTTTCGTGCGAAAATCACAAATGTCTTTGGCAAAATTGCAGGTTGAAAAAGTCCGAAATCAACAAATGAAATAGCACACAACGCGTTTGATTCGACGTCGGCGTGAAACAGGCAGTAAACAAGAAGTTTTACTTACAGTTTGATGTCCATTCGCAACAGGTTACCTTGCTTCCAGTATTATTTTTCACCTCGGGATTCACTTGCAAACAATCACATAAAGTCACATTTCCCGTACTTTCTGCGAAGTTCGAAGGCCACAAGTTGGGCGACAAATTTTGTAGGGTGGTTATTAAAAAATATTAATTCCACTGGGCGAGACTCTTTTTTTTTTATTTTCTTCAGGGTGGGTGAAGTTACAAAACAAAACCGAATAAATAACCTATTGAAATTTACTTAGGACTATGAAAACAGTGGAACACGACCGTACACAACAGTGCGTATCCGAAAGGGGTTAGGAGTGCACACACGGACTCTACGAATGCTAATTCCCTACTAATCTATTTACGCGGTAAACGGTGGCTTCTGCCGGTATGCGCGATAAAACATATTAGTCATCCGCTGGTGTCTTTAGGTAAGCGCGGGAAAACAATACCAGGGCCAGGGGTGTACTTAGTATTAAATTTTGCTACAATCTTCATTTATTAAGGTTTACAGTGAGTAACTATTTTAAAATATGTTAAAGAACAAACAACGGCAAGTATTACCAGTTCCTACGAATGGTATACTTGCACTCCTTTTGTTGTTTTGAGCTATCTTCGGCCACTCGGGCACATACATGCTTTCCGTTTTTGGTCGAAGCATAGTATTCTACAGAAATCAGGTTTTGTGATGGCTCCGAAGTAAAAATGTTTTGAAACAATTACATACTATGTAATAGGGAATGGAGACTGCGGTAAAGTGATTATATTTTTACTCAAGTGTTCACCGAAATTCCTCGTGTTGTGTTAATCAAAGCCACAGATATATGTATCTGCCGTACAATTATAATTTTTTTCACTACATTCAAACAATCTCTAAAACCCACAGGAACACCCCACGTAAAAATATAATGTAAATTTTAAATAAAAGTAGTTATTGTTGTTAATATTGGTTAATTATAATGAGTATAATGACTAATAGCTAAGGTAAGCACAATAGTTTATGCATTAATAGACGAAAATTAAAAAAATATTTTTGAATTATAATTGAATCCTTAAATCTTGAGATCTCATCCTTAGATTTTGTTCTAATCAGTGCAATGTAGAAGCTCTTGTATTTAATGCTGATTGGACCAATTTGTCCTTCAGATTGAAATGCACCAATAAGTGTACTGGATTCAGGGAAATTCGTGTAAACAAAGTTAATAGCAAAAGAATGGACCGACTCATTAGTTTTAATATTATCTTTGTCTAAAGCTATAAAAGAGAAAATGATAAGAGATATAAACGGGCATCACAGAAATATTTTTCATAACTATCGCCATCTCGTATTACAAAGAGAACCATCTGCTACATGACTAACTTCTGTCTGTTCGAAGCGCCACCTTGCGTTGACGACGATTATCACTTAACGCCATCTACATTTGGACGACGGTTGTCAGTCGCATTTTTTACTATGGAGATGGTCAATATGTATATAATATAATAAATGTAAATTTGCTTCCTACGTAGTTTTCTGCATTTATTATAGTTTTCTGTAAAAACATAAAAAAAAATGCATTTACAGAAATCTGTAATTATTCATTTTCAAGAATTTTCATCGATCTGAAATAAGAAAAATATATCATAGATGACGCCTGTGTGAAATAATCAAATTGTATATTGGAAAATTTTGGTTAGGTTAGGAAACTTAGGAATAGAAATTGAGGTGTCTTGTGCCTTGTCTAGTCAGTTAAAACAGTTTCACATTTCGCAACGTTTTAAAAATTAACGAACATAATAAGGAGTAATTTGGCTTTTGTGCATAAAAACGTTAGCAACTGAAATCTCTTCATTGATTTACCAAAAAAATCTAGAATGGTTATAGAAGGTAAGCGAAAAGCCGAAGAATCGTCACTGGTTCCGGTGACTAAAAAGTCTAAAAATGAAGTCGCTACGAAAAATAAAAACAGTTCGGTGTTACAAGCTGTAAGTAGAAAATAAATAACCACAGAAAGTTTAATAATATATGTTTGTTATTAATATTTAAGGCTCCGGCAAGAACATCAAACTTGTTTGCTCCAATCATGCTGCTAGAAGGACATGAAGGAGAAATATTCACGGTCGACTTTCATCCAGAAGGGCAATATTTAGCTTCATCGGGATTTGACAGAAAAATATGTACGTATTTCAATATCATTACTATTTCCATAAGCTTGACAGTTTTGTTTTAGTTCTGTGGAGTGTATATGGAGAATGCGAAAATATATCAGTGATGACGGGCCACATGGGCGCAGTCACAGAATTACATTTTACAACTGACGGTTCACACGTGTTTACTTCGAGCACGGATAATACCCTTGGTCTCTGGGACGTCGTTACTGCTCAGCGTATTAAGAAATACAAGGGTCATACTACATTCGTGAACTGTGTTCAGGGAGCAAGGAGAGGACCTCAGTTGCTCTGCTCCGGAAGTGATGATAGCACAGTGAAGATATGGGACACCAGGAAAAAGCAGTGTGTCTCAACTATAAATACCGTGTACCAGACAACGGCTGTTGCCTTCAGTGATACGGCAGAACAAGTATTCAGCGGTGGCATAGACAATGATATAAAGGTAAATATTCTATTGATTTAATCGGCATATTCACTGTTCTTCTCCTTGTAGGTTTGGGATGTTAGAGAAAACGAACTGCTCTACTCTTTAAGGGGCCACACAGACACAATAACCAGCCTGTCCTTAAGCAGCGATGGCTCCTACCTGCTCAGCAATTCAATGGATAATACTCTGAGGATATGGGATATCAGACCGTACGCTCCCATTGAACGTTGTGTTAAAATTTTTACCGGCCATCAACACAACTTCGAGAAGAATTTGCTGCGTTGCTCTTGGTCCCCTGACGGGACAAAAATAACAGCTGGTTCCGCTGATCGGTTCGTTTACATCTGGGACACGACGTCTAGGAGGATTATTTACAAACTTCCGGGACACAATGGTAGTGTAAACGATGTCAAGTTCCATCCCAACGAACCAATAGTTGTTTCGGGTTCCAGCGACAAACAGATTTACTTGGGGGAAATAGATTGAGGGCAAGAATGTAGTAAATATAAGGAATTAATGTAATAACTAATCTAATAAATATTTTTAATGTTTGATTCATACCCATTTGTTATTAATTGGACAAAAGCAAGAAGACTGAAACTAAGGAGACCGAAGTCGTTCGGGTGTCATAGTCTCATATCTGTCCACCTCCAAAAGACGCTGTAAGCAGTGCTGTGCTCGACGTCACGTGATCTGCGAAAGTCACGTGATGAGCAGCGGACCACATGTGACTGTGTATGAATGTAGGCTGTCAATGCCTATGCTTACATGCTGTTTGGCTTTAATAAAAATACAATACGAATGGAAATAAATATGGTTTGAAAGTGCTGTGTTGCACTGTATGATACAAGCGTTCCAAGCGTCAGAATAACCGGACATTATTTCAAATTACCGATACATGATACACACACAGATCAGTACGGAACGACACTGCTTACAGCGCCTCTGGAGGCGGACATATTCGAGCCCCCTCGCATTCAGAGGGCAGGAATTGATTAAATCGACCAATCAGAATCTATTGGTAGAATCTACCACACCAAAACGTTGAAACACGCCCATATACTATAAATAAATGAGGCCTTCCAATCAATGATTGAAAGTTTTAAAGTCGTTTCCACAATGGTGATAGTAGATACCTGATAACAGAAAAATTTGATGATTACTTAGTTCTAGAATTTCCAACTATGACTATGGGTGTATAAGGTAATTAAGTCAAACTAAAATATGGTATATATAAGTGACAAAATGCGTACTTTGACTATTGACACATTTACTACGAATTGGCCAAGAAAACTAAAACTAAGGAGACTGAACTACAGCTTTTCGCTGTATAACGCGACGGACTCGAATATGTCCGCCTCCAGAGGCGCTGTAAACAGTTTTGTACCACGGTTGCCACAGTATACAAATACGCATACCGTGGTTCTGTCATACCGTGGTGTTGCCAGATCTACTGATAAATCAGTAGATCTACTGATTTTAGGTTTCGTCTACAGATCTACTGATTTCATCCTTAAATCTACTGACAAAAATCATGTTAAGTAATTAAGTAAAAATATAAAACCAAGCTACAATAGCATGTACTTCTGCGCAAAACTTGTTCCTGGTAGCCGTGGATTGAATTAATAAAATCTTCTTTTTTATGCATTGGCCGCCATCTAGCGCTTATTTCACAGTTACACAAAGTTTGTTGGAGAAGATATTTTAAAATATCACAATTTCAAGATGTACGAAAAACAAATCGAGGAAGGGCTTACAGATGACGACTCGGACTCTAATAACTAAATACAAAAATTAATATGTTTTATTAAATATTTTTTACTTCAAGTTTTGTTTACATATTTATCTGGTAGTTTATTTACATGCCTATATTTATAATATTTTTTGTTAATTTGTTATCTTTGCAATTACAAATTTTCGTAATTATCATTATGAAAATAATCTCAAAACATTTCATGTTACTTGCTACAACGTTAACAATACAACAAAAGAAAATATTTCATTTCATACATACATCAGTAGTTTGAAATAATGTAGGTTATTCTGACGCTTCGGAACGCTTCTTGTATCATACAAATCACATAATGCAGCACAGCACTTTAGAACCATATTTATTTAACATTCGAATTGTATTTTTATTAAAGCCAAACGGCATGACATGTAAGCATACTGTGACATTTGTGGAGTGTCATTAGTGACAGCTGACAGTTATTAAGTTTTATAGTTTACATACTTAGTCTATTCAGTTTATACACTAATTGTTAGTAAATAAAATTGTATGGAATGACATTTAAATATTCTAGATGTCAAATGAATTTCTAGAACATAGACATTTGTCATGATTCTAGAACATTTAAAAACTATAAATAGTGTTGTTGCTAGAATAGTTAGTTGTGATTCAAATGTTACACAGTTAAGATCGACGATTTCACGTGACGTCGAGTACATTACTGTTTACAGCGCCTTCTGGAGGCCGACAAATTTGAGCCCATGATACTGAACGAATTCGGTCTCCTTAGTTCTAGTCTTCTTGGTATTGGCTTACAACTTCAGTCATCGCCATCTACTAATAATAAATCGCTTTTAAGATTCACAATTGATCGGCAGATGGCACCGATTGAAATTTCACTATCTATTGATAAGAAATTGATCGTAAGTTTAACCACTGATCTGGAGATGGCACCAACCACAGATGCCCTCCAATCAGAGGTGATACTTATCTGATAATCCATTCTTTGTTCTGATCAAGTTCTTTGGAACTTGATAGTACCTTACTAATTATTGAGAAAAATTATACAAAAAATTATATTTAATGTATGTTTACCCTGTGCGTACACCAGACATCGGTCTATTATGAAAAAGGACAAACAGAAGTAAGACGATAATAAGAAGCAAAAGCATATGCATCGATGGTAGTGAGGGAATAAGAGTGGCCCTCCCTCCATCTGAGCTAGTTGTTAGAACGAGAAGTGTAGCATTTGTTCAAATAAATGAAAGACAAAAGGAAATACTGCAACAACAAAAATGAATTTTATTTTTACATATTTACATATGAAAAGGAAAGAGAACATTATTAAAAATACATTTAATCCTCTTTAACTCTTAGAAAATAGAGGACCTATTACAAAAATCACAAAAGGTGCAATGTAAATGCTTTAAATATTGATCTAAAATATACTTATAATCACACTTCTTCTGTAATGAATTGAGTCTTAATTTTTTTAAACATGACGATATACGAGAACTTCGGATAAAGTGGAGAAAAAAATTAGGTCAAAAAATTAAATATATTGCCTTAAACTAAGTAAATTTCTCTTCAAATTAATTTATATGAGAAAAGGTAAAGTTCTGCTTCACCATTTCCGCCACAATTATTTAACACTAAAAATGTGTAGCTAGAAGAGTTTGTGATTTAATCACTTTATTAGGGGTTGGTTTGTTTTTCATGCATCTAGATCGTTTACGAACAACACCTCCCTGTTTTTCAGGCCGGCCTGTTCCAGGGTCTCTATAAGTTCAGCGTTTTCTGGCTGACACTTCAACACTCTCTTGGGGAAGTTCGTGGTTATTTCGAAGGAGTCCGGCGCATTCGGGTGACAGAATACAAAGTAGAAGACAGCCTAAAAAAATTATAATGGCAATATGCACATACATTTTTGACAAAAAAAATTATTACTACATTAAATTTATGCATTACATTTATATGAACGCCGCAACATACAAGATGATTCTAAAACATGAGGTTAAAATTGGAGGATATGTGAAGTGAAATGCCTTTTACAAAAAAAATTTTATTAAGGTTATCCTCATAATTTTACTTGCTCTACATAACGTATAATATCCATATGTTTTAGAAAGACCTTGTGTATAGTTTATAGCAGCAATCTTATTAATGTAATTACTGATTCTTTTTTTTTGTATTTGGTAGAATGTAGATGAATAGAACCATGGAAAATGAAATAACCTACCTCTAGGGAATGTGTTTTTAAGAACCGCCTCTCAAGTCTGGTACCACAAGGTAGCTTAAAGACAACGTGAACAGCATCCGGATGATTGGCAGCTGGTTCATCAGGGACTCTGGTAACAGCATCAATTTTTTCTCTAGCGATGGATTGTCTACGTTCTTCTTCGGCTCGAGCTTCCTATAGAAAAATTTATTGGATACTTATATTTACCACTTCTAAAACTAAAGCATAAGATCGAAAGGTTATTACCAAATAATTTTTTTAAGATGCAGGGTGATTCCTGGAGTAACCAGTTATCTGAATAAATGTCTATATGCAAATGAAATTACATTATAAGAACATAAGAATAAGAATATCTCAAAAGACTATTTATTATACAATGCCTTGTTAAGTTCAATGTTTACTATTTATAAATCAATGGTAAAAAGATCATTAGAACATTTTCCTAAGTTACGGTACAAGGTAAAAATTCCTAAATCACAGTACAAACAGTAATGTGTCTTGGGCATGGATTGGCGAATTTGGGTTCTGGTAATTATGAAAAAATATGTTATGAACCAGATTTTTGTGCAATAAAGTTTTCCATATTGGGAAAAATTCAGCTAAGAAAAATATTTGTTTCATGTGGATCGACTTTTATTGGGTATTTTTTTCTGATTAGAAAGTTATAAAGACACCTGGATTTATAACTTTTTTATAACATTTTTGGAATTTTTACATGAACCCTATCCACTAATGTTGACTGAAAACAACATAGCCTTTTTAACTGTTAAGAAATTAGATGACCTAATACTGATACCATCAATATATACTGCTCATACCTTTTTGTTTTTTTTTTAAAGGTTAGAAACAACAAAAAAAAAACAATGTAAAAACCTTACAGACGTGACTTGAACATACATTTGAAATTTTTAGAGACTTGCTGCGTTTTTAAAGAAGACTGGCTGCATTAGTAATGTCCTGAGTTCTCTGGGTTTCCTCAAGACTGTAAATCAAATGTGTTATCGAAATCATCTTAAGTCACACCCAGAGTGCCATGGCAAATAATAATAGGGGCATTCCATAGTGACTGGTGGGACATTTGACTAACTATGAGCTATAATTATGTCATCGAAACTTATACAATAGTGAAATGTATCTTAAATCATAGGTGAATAACTAATGTACAACATCCCTTTAAAAATAAAAACGAATACCTTCTAAGTTCTTTGTAATTATTACTTAAACGAACGTGACTGGTGGGACACCTAAAAATCCTCCTCTTTTACCACGGTGTACTTGAAGACGAATTTCAGTTCGACCATTTATCGTTCAAGTGAGATGTTTTCCTTAATTTAAAATCTATTCTATATGCTTCCATTTTTATCAAGAATTAGATTGATAGCCTACGTAGAAGCAATAAAAAAAATTAAATTGTGACTAGTGGGACGAGTACAAAATATGTGAATATAGCTGTTTATTAAAACCAGTTTTATGATTTTTACATCTTACTAACGTTGTTATTGATAAATTTTGCCGTAAAGTAGTTAAAATAAATAAGAAACTACAAATAAACACAACGCGAATAAAGGATCAAATATACTAATAACAAAATCTCAATAAACTTTAGTTGTTAACAAGAAAAACAAAAAAAACCTGTTTTTAAACTACCATAAAAGAAAATGACGATGTCTAATTTAAAAAAATCTATAACTATTAATTTAGCTTTTCAAAAATATTAACATTTTCTACAAATCGGTAGAACATTCGTTTTCCCAACCGCTTTATTACAGAATCAGGAAGGATTTCAATTATTTGATCCGCATGGACATAAGACACATCACTATCAGATTCGTCTATGACAAAAAGCTTTGGTTCATTATCTGGTGTCAATTTTAAAAACATGACTTTTATTTCGTCGTGTTCGTCTTTCTCGTCTTGACACACTGCTACATATCTGTGCTCTTTCTTTTGACCTCTTTTCCCTTTTGCCTCTAATTTAACTATGATATAAGTTCCATCCTTATATATTTCGCCCAATTAAACTTAAACACTCAAGCATACAATATCAAAGTTAATCTGAATATAAGCTATCGCCAAATTAGTATTTATTTTAGGCTAAAAACATTAAAATCATTCGATTGAAGGTCATAAAGAGAAACAAAGCTACAATCTGCAGTATTCAAACAGAATTCCATGATATATTAACTGTGAGCCAGAGTCCCGCCAGTCACATGTGACTGGTGGGACATATTTAAAAAAAGTCTCAAAACTATAATATGGATTTTTTTAACAATTATAAGAAGCTTAAATAGTTTGACACATGTGTATTATTACTTATAAAAAGAATCAGAATTGATAAAGTCATATTTGAGGTTCAAATATATACAAGAGATAAAAACAACTTTTATCTCTTTTTGCGTGACTGGTGGGACATGCGACTCAAACAAGAAATACACAAAAACTAAAATACCTTTTCATTTGAATTATATGTAGTTCCTTAGTTTATTTAACTCTTTCTCTGAAATACAATCGCCAGCTTACTGAAATTATTTAGATGGCTAAAAATAGTGTATTAAACCTAAAGAACATTTGCCCACATTAAAGGATTTTTAAAATTTATGTCGTTTTCCTCTTTTACATGGAATGCCCCAATAATAGCCATCTTTTTCCTCGCACAGACCCTAAAGGGGACTTCTGGAATATTCACCCCATATTACTCACATTACATTTGGTGTAATTATTATGGTAGGAATATTATTAACATTTCTGGCAATTTAAATCTTTAAGATACATAACAAGTATTCTTAATTTTGTTTACGAACCTCCTCTTGACGTCTCCTTTCCATCTCTTCGGCCTGTCTCTGTTGCTCCCTACGCCGCTCCTTCTCCTGGTCAGCCCGCAGGCTCTCCAGGAAGGCCTCGTCCTGCTGCGACCTGATCGACCTGTTGAGGCTGGCCTCAAATCGATCCGCCCCTGGCTGACACCAGGTTGATCTCGAACTCGTTCACTATGGACGTAAGCCTCTGCACCAGCTGGCCAGGGTCTGTGTAACCTCCCAGACGACCCACGATCGTCATGCGGTTGTCCCTCAGTACCAATACGCCAACAAAGGGGTAACAGTTGGGCTTGATGGCGTTCAACGTCCTACGGCCCTCCTCAGACTTGACAGAGCAGCCCCAGAAGAGGAAGTTCTGGTTGATGTAGCGTACCACGTCGGGATTCGAGAGAGTGTCTCTGCAGAAGATGTCTGTGTCGGGAGCCTCCACATCGTGAAGATACAACAGGAGGAATCTGAGCTCGCGCTTGGCATCGTTCAGCACCTGGGAGAAGGTGCCCTGGTAGAACACAGGGTGAACGTCAGAGTACTTCTCCTCGTAGGTTCTTATGAACTCCATGACCTCCCTGGACGGGATCCGTCCGAGATCTGAATTCAAGCCCTAAACAAACGAAAAATTGCTAGATGCAAATTTTAATAAGCTCAAAGAAGCAAACTCATGTTTACTATATTTTGCAAATCTTTTTTTTTTTATAATTGTTGAAAGATTAACCTTTTTTTGTATTCAAGTAATGTATTAAAATTCGAGTGAACTTACTTTAAGAAAAAACTATTCAAAAAACCTTTTTAGAAATAATTTTACTTTCATCTTCTGGTTACAAAAAAAATTATTTTTAAACATTTTTATTTTTGTAGATTTTTTTTGTGGAAAGTTCTTCATGGTAGTTTTCCATTAATTATACACTACAATGTAGTCCAAAGCTTCATTATTAATATACAACCTTTAAATCCTACTAGACATTAGTGCAGGCCTCTCCAACTCCGGTGCTATTGCCCCTCCGGCCAAGCGCCGGCCAAGCGCTGGGAATTAAATGCACGAATATGATGCTGTCTGTCTCTGTCGCGCAAAGGCGGCTGTGCTGCGGACGAGTGAGAAGGCAGTGGAGAGGCACCGGTGCTATGAAGTGCAGCACGGGTGCGCGTCTGCACCCGAGTGCTCGTGTTAGAGAGGCCTGCATTAGTGTATAATAGCTTTTTAATGGTTCATAATTTTATGGAGAGATTTTTTGTTATGAAACTAAATTTAGGTAACAATTATTACTCTGTAAACATATCAAATTTGCTTAAAGAATTTATGAGATGTTATTACTATATGCATTCCATCAGTTTAAATATCTACTAAAGCAGCTGATTGCAAAAGAAAATTCATAGCAAGGAAAAGTTTTCTTGCTGAGTTTTGTTTCAGTTTTCAAACCAAAAATTAAAAATGGAAGATCAAAGCGCATATGTAGAAATTCTCTATTATACTTATTATAAAATTATTCATAGATGCAGGATTCAGTATATCCAAATAAAATAAAAAATACAAATTTGAAAAAGCAGGAGTCAGATTAAAAAAAAGAAATGTGTATCATTGATGGTTCCAACTATCTGTGACATGGTAAAATCAAGATTTTCTTCTGATACGTACGCGTGTATATAACAAAAATCTTTTCTGTTAACGATTTTTTTAAACGTTTCAAGTGTTTCATACATAAATTACATGAATGCTAGTTTATTTTTTCCCAGACCCAGACAGTATTTTAAAGAAAAAGACAGAAACACATTTTAATGAATAAAACTGCATGTTAGAAAGTAAACTCGACTATTTCCCAATGTGATGATATTAACTTCTATAGAAGAGGGTAATCAGCAATGACATTTCCCATTTATTTATGAGTTTTTCTTATCACTTCTTAAGACCTTTTTGAAAAAGACAGTATGAGAAACATAATGACACTGATAACAATGACAGTATAATAATAAAAAGGAATTGTACAATGGGAAACTTCAATGTTTTACTAAAATATACCACGATGGAATGTAATTATCAGGTATGAATCAAGACTCCTGATATTTAAAAACGTTAATATTAAAATTCTGGTAATTTCTTATTTCTCTAATTCTCTAGATTTCCTTTAACCTCCATAAATTGTAAACCCGATCTTTTTCTCATATAATAATGATTGATCACATTTAGGACCAGTTAAACAAACTTTAAACAACAGAAACAGAACTATAAGAACTGTACAAAAGATGTGTGTTTATGTTTATATTATCCTTGCAATAAACAAGCAAGAATGGCGCACTGCTTGACGAATGTCGCAACATTTTCCTTAAAATATTGGAAAAGCTTAGTCAAGCCATACCTAACAGTCTTCGGCTTAGATGCAAGGCTGTCAATAATGTATTGTAGCACATATTCCAAAAAAAGCTCAACACGGTTTTGAGAAAGCCCTTCAGTCCCGCCCCCGAGCCGTCTGTGGGGGGGCGTGTAGTACACGTGCTGGCCGATGTGGTCGCTCACCACCGCCGGGGGTCGAGATTCCGTGGCATAGACCGGACGGGCGGCCCTCCCTGATATTCAGCTGCTCCTGGACGGCGACCTCCAGGTTCCATTGGTGTCTCTGGAGGACGTCTCGGCATATCGTCATGTCCTCGATGCCAGTTAAATCTTGAAATTGCAGCACCTTTTCTGTTTGGTCGGACGTAAGCCCAAGGCTCTCATTGTCACCTAAATAGTTCATTGTCGAAATCTACGAATACGTATCACTAACCCAGCGTTAGTTCAGCTGCTCTAGAAGCGAAAACATTAATTACGGATTGGGAAACAAACGAGATGTTTATTTTTTTTCCACAAAACACAAAACTTCACATCACTCTCAAAACGTCTTATCAGGTGGCGCAGGGAATTTTCGTCTGTCACGTTGGTCATTCGTTTACGTTAAATTTGCATATGTACATTAAAGTTGACGACACCGTTTACAATTACAAATGTTGTGTTTCTTTTACCTGAAATACATAGAAAACCATGCTACACATGGTTTTCTATGCCGAAATATCAGTTTATCTCAGTTCAGTTTAAAAATGGGTGTTTCATTATGGCATCTCATTTTGAGGATATCAGTTCCTATTGAAATTAAAAATACCATGATCAGTTTCTCATTTCACTTAAGATTGTGATAAAAGTGATGTTACAGTTGTTAGGTTTCTAAAAAAAGTTAATCAAAACGTGGTTTTCCAAATATCTGAGAGTCCATAGCAGTATAATTTGGGCTCCACAATGGATATCTACAATTTTTTTCAATGTTAGCTGTCTCATGTACGATTTTATCAGAAGAAAGATCATTCTCGTCATTAGTTTTATGTGAAAATATACCATATATCTTCACAATAATTGGCTTTGCGCAGTTTTCTCTTCTATTTTGTAATTTTCTATATAATCTATTACTCTAATAAAAAAAATCATCCTAACTTTGTTTTTAGGTCTTTCATTTCAGTTCATTTCACGTCACCAAACTCAAATTGAAATGAAATGTTGGGTAAAAGAAACATAACTAAACGTGTTGGAAAATGATTTATTTGAAATGAATTAATTATTGAAGAGTTGAAATGTTTGTTCACAATTTGTATTATAACCTTTTGGGAGATTGAGTGGACATGACCGGTCGCAAATTAACACCGATTGACTTTAATAATCAGGCAAAACGATTATTTAGAATATGTTCGGTTGTACATTTCCCAAAATAAAGGATATAAAGTGAGAAATGTATTTAAAATGTTTGGAGGATTATGAACACATGAAATAGTCATAAAAACAATGACGATTATTCAGAGGACATTAAATAAATAACGAGAATTAAATATTTATTTTTACCAAATTTATAACAATTTTTTGTGAACCTCAATTATGTTTCTGGCATGGATTTTGTATTCTCTTAAGGTAGGTATTTATTTGCTCAAATGAATACCTATCTTTAATTTCTATACTGAAAATCGTCCAAAAAAAAAACGTCATGGCTATGAACGAGAGATAGAAATAGCGGTCATGTCTAAGCACCGAGATTTAAATCTCGGTGTGTCTAAGCTTTTCGGTTATGTCAAACTTTTGACAAATGACTGTCACAATTTGTAAAATAAACAATAGTGTCATATGATGTGACGGTTTTGACAAGTAAATACGGTTATAAATTCGAATAAGATAGAAATACGTCTTTTTTTTCTTGGCCAACTTTGATGACGTTTTTTTTTGGATGTACACTCAACATCCACATTTCCGAACTTTTTACGTTCCGCAGACTTCCACATTTCCGAACTCTCGTCACCTCGGGATTACCGAACTGCTGACGCATGCGCAAAGGGTTTTCTGGCTTATTCTAGTACTTTTCTTTGTTTTCGAGGTTTTTATGCAAATGTAATACATACATACATGTGTACATGTTAATAAAAGAACGTTTATCTAAACAAAAAAATGTAAGGTGCAAAGGAGAGAGTGATGCAGGTAATTATTTTGTAATTCAAAGTAAAGGTTTGTTTTATTGAACATTTTGTTGACGTAACGTATAATAATTTCAAACTGAAATGAAAAATTATGAGGAAATATGTATTTTTAAGAAAACCGTGATACAAAACAAACATTATTGTACTGTTTATTTGCAGAGAAAAGAGCCTGCTAAGAGGCTAACCTTGGAGCAAAAGCTGGATTTGATAAATCACGCAAAAAATGGTGTTAAAAAAGATGTACAATATTTGTAAATCGTCAGTGGCATAAATTCTTGGGAAAAAGAAATTTACTTTGAAAAAAACTGAAAAAAAGACGAAAATTGAGTGGACGGATTGACACAATAAAGTGCACCAGTACTTATGATACGCCATTTGAAAGAAGTGTTTTTCACTGGTTTGTACAAAGAAGAACTCTTGTCTCAGGTGTGCTGCTGAGGGAGGGCGATTTCCTCGTTGCTGAATTCTGTGACAATCGAAATGTTTGAATACAATCGCATTATTGTGTTTACATTTTTGTTCTCATTTCAAATTTCGCGGTTTTTTGTCGTCAACCAATCAGCGACAAGTTCGGTTATGTGGAAGTACAAGTTCGGAAATATCGTGAGAAAAAGTTCGGAAATTTGGAGTTCGGATATGTGGATGTTGAGTGTATATTCTCTGTTAATAACACGGCTAATAAAGGACAGAGATAATGCAAGCATCCGCCGAGTGAAAGAATAACGAAGTGATTCTCAAAAAAACGAACAAACCAAGGCCTTTTCTGCCATCTCTCATTTAGTAGTTACAACTTTTTAGTAGCGCCATCTACACATTATTATCTAATCATGAGTCATCTACCGTTCGAAAGTTGACTAAATACAAAGCCTCCGAAAACAAAATTTCAGATTTCTTTAATTTTTGTCAAAAATTTTATGCAAAAGCTACTATTCACACTTTTGTTAATGTCTACACCGGTTTGATTTTTATTGGTATTACTAAAGAAACACAGAAAACGATTCTTTGGGGTTTTTATATTTTATTTAGTTAAATTATAAAATTACTGTTCCTTAACTTCTCTAAGACGTCTCACTGCTGACCTAACTGAGGCCGCCGCTGTTGTAGAATAGACCCAGGCACCCCGGCTACAACACGCTTGCAACGTTTGCAAGACCAGATTCCTACGCAACTCCTTTTCATGGCATCCTAAAAAAAAAACAGATGAATAATGGTCTTAACAAACGAGATACTTAATGGCATTCAAAAGCAAATGTTAATTATTGGTGTAATAATAGTCTTTAACGTTATATAAAGTACATGTTTGTCCATGTATTTACGAAGTGTATAAGACTATATTTAAAAAATGTATAATCACATCTTTCTGCCAAAAATATTTGTTATATCAAATAATTTCAGTAAACTACTATTACTAATCGTTTTAAAAAGTTCCAAAATTATAATACTATATTTTGCTATGTAATGGTGGGTTCATGCAGAAATTTTTAGTAATAAGAATAAGAATAGTAATAAGCATAAAAGTTAAACCTTCGTTTTATAATGACCCAGTTCATGCAGCAAATCCTTATTTTTAAAATTATTACTAAAAATTATGTTTACTGCATGAACTGGGTCATTATAAAACGAAGGTTTAACTTTTATGCTTATTACTATTCTTATTCTTATTACTAAAAATTTCTGCATGAACCCACCATAAGTTATGAAGAGCTTTAAATTGCTCTTTGAAAAGTGTGTAACCTATAAATTTTACCTTTCCGCAGAAACTGCAAGAATATTTGCTGTGTTGCGTGATTTCCATTTTCTTGACCATCTTACGTAGGGAGGCGCCATAACGGGTACCATATTTACCAGTAATTCCTACCTTCTTTGTACGTTTTGCCTAAAATTTAAAATGTGAAATTAGATCATAGACGAATACTTCAATAACTTCTTGAAACCTAAACACTTACTCTCCCAACAGAATTAATTTATGCATTTGTACAATATATTAAAATTATATTAATTGTAATTGCAATAGGTTAATAATTTTGCAACAGAACGTTTTTTAGTCTAATAAAACTATTGTAAACATGACATAACATAACCTCAAACTAAAACTTAAATAAATTAAGGATCTTTCACTGCATTTGTATTAGTAAATATTTCTGGAAATAGGAATAATATCTGTTTGTTTCTTGAAATCGACCTATTTAACCAGTATTTACATTTGGATGTGATAGATATTTAAAGATTTAATTTATGCCTACCATTTTTCCTTCACCTCACGTCACTTGCACAAGCAAAAGAAAAAGAAGTGTCAAATGTCAAGCTCCAGCGCCCTCGCACCGAGATGTTCTAAACTTTTATTTGAAATAAGCTCTAAGCGCGTGATTTAAAATTTTGTTTTGTTGTATCTTTAACGTTGTTTTTTGAGCATACTGTCATTATTTAATTTAATAGAAACAAAAACATTTACGTACGTTATCTTGTAATACCTCTTCTAGATCACGATGTGAAGGCTTATTCAGAATATGCAGGGTGTCCGTGAATTACTATACACGATTATTTTTTTATATTGACCACCCCATTTTATTCGTTATCCAAATATCTTTTTTTCTTTAATATTCCCATTTCTTAAAAAGTTATGAACAAATAAGTATGATTTATACTACATCTTTATGTGGCAAGAAACAATATTGGGGTAATTCTGCATCGTGTCTAATTAATAGGTATTTCGTTTACAATACAATTGATACTTACTTAGATACAATTGTGAATAATTATTCAGTTTGCTTTTATTTTAATTATACGCCGAGAAAAGATTGGGGCTTATATCACATATATATGTAATTCTATTACATAATTGTGCATTTAATTTTTGGTTACATATGTAATCATATATTATATAATATTTAGTTTATTTTACGTAAGTAATTAGGTATATCTACGCATTGTTTAACATCTTTCTTTTTCATGTCACAACAGAAGAGTTTGATAGTGTGTATAATTATCCAGATTTTCTCAATTTTCCTTTCTACTACGTGAATTTCAGGCGTATACAGATAAGCGTTAAAAA
This sequence comes from Aromia moschata, assembly GCA_029963805.1. Classification (NCBI taxonomy): domain Eukaryota; kingdom Metazoa; phylum Arthropoda; class Insecta; order Coleoptera; family Cerambycidae; genus Aromia; species Aromia moschata. The sequence goes on along the minus strand of JAPWTK010000028.1, from coordinate 2,894,922 downwards.
ATATACATGGATATCAATGCACTTCAGTCTGTCTGTAGTAATACTTAGATATTGATTTATTATTCTTAATCAATACAAGTAGAGATTCTAACAGAAAAGAAAACGATTACCGAAAATCGATAAGAGTATTAAGAGTTTACTAGAAATTTCCATTTAAAGATAATTTTTAAGCACCTGCGCATAATTCAGATTATTTATCAAAAATAAGAGAAGATATTATCTGCGTTCTATGAATTTCAAGGCTTGACCATTAATTAAATTTATTTTAAAACCCGTATACGTTTTTTTTTAAGAAGTAAAAAATTGAAAATATTTACCCTAAAACAAATGGTTAAAAAAATATAGGAATTATTCCAGATTCTCGACCATACTTGTTGAAAGTATTGATAAACAGATGCAGTATTTAGTGCTGTACTATACATATAGAGGATGTTTCTAAATGAGGTAACATAAATGATAGTAGTGAGTCTGGAGGTCAAAATAAGTCGATTGAACTAAATATACCTTAGTCCCATGTTGCACGTACAGATACAGAGCCCTAAAGGATTCCAAGCCAACATACATTTGTATTAATCAATCAAGAATGCAAAATCGTAAGTTTATATTTGGTATGAGTACAATGTGAAAACAAATATGTTTGGTTCATAGAGGGCGCGACAGTTGACAATGAGCATGGTTATTTTCTTTGAAACTTTTTGATCGTTCACTTCACGGATCTTATTAATTTGGATACATCTGTTTAACCTGCAATTTTTGTATTACCTTCATTTTTTTGTTTCGAGACGGTTTCCGGAATAAAAGCATAATTATTAGATCATCTCGTCTCCCTTGTTTGAGGCGACAAGCTTGATGTGTTTTAAATACCACAGGATGTTGTGAAATATCAGTTAACAATAAAATATATGACATTTGCAAAAGTGTTTAACCAAATAAGAACTTAATAGGATTTGTTGTGTATGATGTTCTAGAAGCTTCAATTTTAGAACTCCATTCTCCTTCTTTTCTTCACTGGAGGGCACAGAAGTAACATCACCCATGTGTGTGTTTCCGTGCCAACGAAAATAAATAAACTGTTTTTTGAGTACTAACGAAAAATAATAAACTTTGTACTTTGTTATAAACGAGATTTGTTATTATTATTTATCTATGCCCCACGATATAACAGTGGTGTCAGAAGTGGGATAGATAAATAAGATTGTGCCTCTATAAGAAGATCAGTGAACAACGTGCAGCATCCTAACCTCAACGCAAACACGTGCACCGAATTTAAGTTCATCGCCCTGCGGGTTAGTGGTACAGTTCCTGACTATTCTTCACCATGGCAGCAGTATCACCTGAGTTACTCTCAGAACTCTCTGGGATGATCGCCGACGCTCTTCGACAGTCCAACGTTTCTGCATTAGAGTCGTCACCCACACATTCTCGTCTACCACAGTTCTCCATACAACCATACCGCGCTTCCGACGGTACCACAATCGCGGACTACTTCACACGGTTTACCTGGGCACTGAACCTGAGCAAAGTTCCTGAAGATCAACACGCACACTATGCACGTGTCTACATGGGTGCTGAGCTTAACGACGCCCTGAAGATCCTAGTTAGTCCCGGAAGCCCGGAAACTCTCTCATACAGCCAGATCCAGACGAAATTGACAGTTCATTTCGACGCCACTCGTAACAAGTTCGCGGAGAACATCAAATTTCGGAGCATTATGCAGAAGCCAGGAGAATCTATCGCCAGTTTCACCTTGAGACTGCGCCAAGCTGCGACCCACTGTGAGTATGATACATTTTTGGATCGAATGCTTATCGAACAAATGCTCGCGGGTCTGGAATCAAGGGAAATGTATGATGAGATCATCGCCAAGAAACCAGACAACTTCACCACGGCGTACGAAATCGCTTACTCACTGGAAGCAACTCGTCACACCGCCGACGAGGTTAAAACTGGAGCTGCAAAATCCGAATCAACCAATCGGTTAGGCTATGAGAAACCGCCATCTCGGAAGAGCAGCAACCAGTCACGCAATAAATCAGCACACCGACACCAAGGTTCCTCGAGCCAGTCGAGGAACCACCAGGGAATACGTCAGGCAGATCAGAGGACATCCAAGGACGACCAGTCCCTTTGCGCAGGCTGTGGCGAAGCGCACTCGCAGTCAATGCAGGTTCCTGAACTCCGAATGCCTGAAGTGCGGCAAGAAAGGTCACATCAGCAAAGTTTGTCGATCCAAACCAACAAAACGAAGAACAAACCAGCTGACCGAAGAGCAACCAGCAGAGGACATCGACGAAGTGCAGTTCTTGAGCAGAATCGAAGTCATCGGAGCAGTCAAGGCTCCAACCAGGCCATTGATCGATGTCAACATAGAGGGAACCACCGTCAAAATGGAACTCGATACCGGTGCCCCCTGCTCAACCATGAGCAAATCAAGGTTAGCTGCAATCACTTCCGATTATATGTTGCAGGAAAACGACCGTAACTTTGCCAGTTACACTGGCCATCGCATCAATTGCATCGGCAAGACACTCCTCAGCGCCACCATGGGTGCCACCACGAGAAATGTCTACCTCTACGTGATCGACGCCGAAGTTGAGACGCTCCTCGGTCGAGAGTGGATATCAGAGTTCTTTGAAGAGATCGACTTCGCGAGCCTCTTCGCCAAACCTGACCCGATCCACAAGCTCTCTGTCACACAGTCGTTACCCCTGGAACAGCAAAGACAGCTCGACAGCATCCTAACTCGCTACCAGGAGGTATTCAGTAGCACCCCTGGGAAGGTTTCAGGCCCGCCAGCGAAGATGCACCTGAAAGCTGGCGCCACGCCTGTCTTCTTCCGAGCACGCGATATACCAGTTGCACTCCGTGATGCTTACGCCAAGGAAATCGACGCTAAAATAGCATCCGGTTTCTACAAGAGAGTGGACTACTCGGAGTGGGCATCAACGACGCACGTCGTCACCAAGAAGAACGGCAAATTGAGAATCACGGGCAACTACAAGCCTACTCTCAACCCGCGGATCATCATCGACGAACATCCGATTCCCAAGATGGAACATCTATTCAACCGAATGCGCGGCGCAGCTCTTTTCTGCCACCTGGATGTCACCGACGCATACACTCATCTCGAGGTCGATGATGAGTTCAGTCATGCGCTCACCCTGAACACTCCAACTCATGGCTTGATCCGGCCAACACGAGCAGTCTACGGAGCATCCAACATTCCCGCTATCTGGCAGCGGCGAATGGACACAGTTCTGCAGGGTCTTCCAAATGTAGTAAGCTTCTTTGACGATACAATCCTTTTTGCTAAAGATTTTGAACATCTGATGCAAGTCCTCAGTACCACTCTGGAACGATTTCGGCAACATGGTCTCAAACTCAACCGAGCCAAATGTGCTTTCGCCCTTCCAGTCCTGGAAGCCCTTGGCCACAAGATCGATGCTTCAGGGATCCACAAGTCTGATGAGCACGTCCGAGCCGTTCGAGACGCTCCGAAACCAACTACTCCAGAAGAACTCCAACTGTTCTTGGGAAAAGCAACCTACTACAGCTCGTTTATTCCTGATTTGTCCACAAGGGATCGACCACTCAGAGACATGCTGCTGAAAGACCCCCCTCATCTGGACACCGGAGGGCGACAGGGCGTACAAGGATATCAAGAACGCCCTAACCTCGCCGCAGGTACTCATGCAGTACGATCCAGCGTTACCACTCCTGCTGGCAACGGATGCCAGCAAAACCGGCCTGGGCGCAGTACTGTCACACCGGCTTAGCAGCGGACAGGAACGTCCAATCGCTTACGCCAGCCGAACGATGTCGGCTACAGAGCAGAGATACCCCCAGATCGACAAGGAAGCGCTTGCAATCGTGTGGGCTGTACAGAAGTTTTTCAACTACCTGTACGCTCGCCACTTCACGCTGATCACAGATCACAAGCCTCTCACGCAGATCTTGCACCCGGAGAAGTCGTTACCAGTCCTGTGCATCAGTCGCATGGCCAATTATGCTGACTACCTGGCACACTTCAACTACGACGTCGTTTTCAAGACCTCTAAAGCCAACGCAAACGCCGATTACTGTTCTCGAGCACCCTTACCATCGACAGTTAACCTCAACCGGAACGTTTTTTCCCCGCAAGAGGAAGAGACAGACGGTTTCGACGATTTTGATTGTTTCACAATCCACCAGGTGTCATCTCTTGAATTGGTCTCAAACTAATTTTAACTAATATGGCGGATGGCGCTATATTCAAAAAAATATTTAAAAATAAAATACAGTTTGCGGACTTAAGAGTTCCATTATGGACAAAACGTATGTATATAAGAATAGCATAATCATACTTGGTTACATAAAGTTTTTTATTCTTATCTAGCATAAACTAAATATGATTTTGCTATTCTTGTCATATAATATATATATATACGTTTCATCCATAAGGGAACACTTAAAAAAAGTCCACAAACTGTATTTGAAACCGTTCCTCAAGAAATAATGTCTAAAAAATAAATTTTAAAGACATGCTGTGATGAAAAATGAGGATATTTGAGATATTGAAACCATTTAAATACCAAAATCAATTGTTTTAGATGTAAGATTCCTTTATTCACAACCACATTTATATGCATTCACAATCACATTTATACACAAGACACAATCACATTTAAGTATGAATTATTTCCAACTAGCCATTTATATAAACTAAAAAAAAGTAAAGGCATAACTTTCTTTACATGAAGTTTCATTTATAACACACATCTGGTACCAGTTCTAGTTCTCCTTCTTTTAATGTAATATTAACTCAACTAATTTCTGTCTCAAATAATAATATATAATACCCAATAAACAAATAAAACACAAAATAAATTAACACATGGAAACAAATTAAACACAAAACTACAAAACTTAGGTTTGTTTTGGTTTTACTTAGAACCAATTCAATCGATATGCCCAGATAAATATTGACGTAAAAACATAACGCAAATTATAAATATTAAACATTTGGGCGCATGGACTGAACTAGTTCTTCAGGACTACCAATCTCTTTTTTTTAACAGTACCAACTATACATAACTAACCAAGCTGGTTGCGCCATCTATGGAATTGGTCTCATACTAAATATCACATTTCAGGTAGGCTCATAAGAGTGAACAGCCCCTGGTGTTGGTCCATTGGAATCAAAACCTTATTTCCTTGACGTTTGGCCGCTTGAGGTTAACTCGACGGTTTAAAAATATTCGTTTTCTTGAAATCACAATTGCTGACGTCAACCTTTAAATACGGTTTGAAACATACGTTGAATACGGTTAACAAGAAAAAACGCCATTAATGTGACTAGCTTCGTTCATTCAACCTGTAACGGCTCGGCTATGTTCGGTTTAAACATGGCTGACACAAAATATCAAACCTGTATGACATGTTGTGCGCGGCTTATTTGAAAATCAACATTTGCATTCGCATTCGCATTCGCAAATATTGGATATGAATATTCGCATTCGCGAATGTGAGAAATTACGGATTACGAGTCCGACCTTGCGTTGTAACACTTTGCGGACCTTAATCATCATCATAACATATAATATAATATAATATAACATAGTATAAAACAAAGTCGCTTCCCGCTGTCTGTCCCTAACTACCTATGTATGCTTAGACCTTTAAAACTACGCAACGGATTTTGATGCGGTTTTTTTTAATAGATAGGGTAATTCAAGAGGAAGGTTTATATGTATAATACATGCATAATATAGTAGAGAAACACTGATAATTTTAGAGGTTTCTAATGTGATGTCGTAAATAAACACATTTTTTTGCGCTTACATTGCAAACGCTGGCTGAACCCGACGAGATAGATCAAAATAATGTACTACAGTATTGTACACCTTAAAAAGGTCTACAAAAAAGTCCGCGATGGTATATGTCTATCTCTTGGGGATAACCCACAATAATCATTTTTTATCCTTTACTTTTTACGAGAAATATTCGTAAAGCGATTTTAAGCAATACAGCATTAATCCTTATCCAATTAGGTACCTTAAATACATTGTGCATTTAATATAGATCAATATGGCCCTTTACAGCATGTAATTTAAATTCATATTTTCGAAGATATTACAGATTTAAAATACAGGGACATGGCGGTTGCGGCGGTACCGGCCGGCGACTCGTGCCTATAAATGGCGCGTCGAAGGCCTGCGTTTTTTTTAATAGATAGAGTGATTCAAGAGGAAGGTTTGTATGTATAATACATGCATAAGATAGTAGAGAAACAATGATCATTTTAGAGGTTTCTAATGTGATGTCGTAAACCGTGCGAAGCCGGGGCGGGTCGCTAGTAGTGATATAAATTTTTGGTCTGGGTTTTTACCCTCTGTGCAGCGCGACTACAAAAATATAGATTACGAGAATCGCAAAAAGTTGCACCTAATTCTTGAATTTTACAAATCAGAACGCCTCCCCTTTATATTTTAATCGAAAACTCAGAGCTAAACTTAACTAAAACATAATACGAGTAGTAAACTCGTATTATGTTTTTGCAATATGGTATTATAGTTCGGGGTGGCTACTTCCCTTAATTATTCCCCATAAATTGTATAATTTTGTTTATTGTTTACGAGTATGTAGGTTTAAGTGTAATAAATGAGGTTTTCCACTAAACGGACAAAACAAAAATAAAACACAAACTCGTGTCAAATAAAACAAAACTGTAACTGTTCGCAAACTTTTTTTAAGACTGGCGTGTTTTGCGACAGTTGGAGTTTTGTTTTTCGGGTCCAACTCGGAAGCAGTCACATCAAAAGGTTTCGACGTGTTTTGAAACTCGAGTCTGTTTAGTGGAAACATAGACCAGGCGACCTATGTCAAAAAGTATCAAAAAACGACAAAATAGTCCATAAAAGAAGTCTCAACGGTTTCATATATAGGAAACCGTCCTGATCAAAGATTCGAGAAGGCGGAATCACGCAAGTGCCTGCATAATGTTTTAAATCAACAAATTATTTCTGAAACACCATTTTTTTCGAATTATCTCGAAAAGTATGCGTCTTACGAAAAATATCAAGAGACAAAAGTTATTTATTATTAAATTTCCCATCGAAAAATGTGGTTTCGATTATGCAAAGTTAATTTTTTAACGAGAAATCGAGCAAAATTTGCGAAAAACCCGTTTTTAAACAAATTTAGTTATCTCGGTTAATAATAATAGTCTAGTCATGCAACTTTCCAAAAAGTTGCTTTTTTTAAATTGTTAATAAGCTCCCGCAATCGGCATTCTGTGCGATAAATAGTTCCCGAGTTATAATCAATTGAATGCAGAAAATAGCTAATTGTTAACAATTTGTTATAACAAAATAGGGGCTTTTCGCAACTGCCAACATTTTTTTACACATACAGTTGGATGTCCTTTATCATATGCCGTATGCAGAATATCGATAAATTAATTATAGCGTTGTTTATAACAAATTTTCTAGTAGAGGTATAGTTTTTTACGCGACATATAAAACCTCGTACATAGCAGCAAAAGGAAAAATCCGTAGTGCAAATGATTTGCAAGTAAAAGTACTTCAAAAACCACATTTAAAAAAAAAACATGTCGCTAAGTTATTTTATTGTTGAGATACTCAACGTCAAATTTTTTGGCTCATATCTCCGCTCCTAATAAACTTTGTTAATAAGCTTTGTTAATAACGCGACTGCGACTTAATTAATGAATGCAAAATTTTCAAATTTTAGGAGTAGATAGCTCATGAGTTAAGCTAAAAGTTGCTTCAAAGCGCTAGTCGAAAAGTGTATTAGGAGCGGAGATATGAGCCAAAAACTTATAAATGACGTTAAATATCTCAACAACAAAATAACTCAGCGACATGTTTTTTTTAAATGTGCGTTTTTTGAAGTACTTTCACTTGCAAATCATTTGCACTACGGATTTTTGCTGCTTTTGCTGCTATGTACAAGGTTTTATACGTCGCGTAAAAAACTATACCTTCAGAAAATTTGTTATAAACAACGCTATAATTAATTTATCGATATTTGCATACGGCATATGATAAAGGACACCCAACTGTATGTGTAAAAAAATTTTGGCACTTGTGAAAAATCCCTATTTTGTTATAACAAATTGTTAACAATTAGCGATTTTCCGCATTCGATTGATTATAATTCGGGAACTATTTGTCGCACAGAATGCTGTTTATTAACAATAAAAAAAGGCAACTTTTTGGAAAGTTTCATGACGATACGATTATTATTAACCGAGATAACCAAATTTGTTCAAAAACGAGTTTTTTAATTTTGCAAAAATCGAAACCACATATTTGGTGATGGGTTTAATAATAAACAACTTTTGTCTTGATATTTTTTCGTAAGACGCATACTTTTCGAGATAATTCGAAAAAAAATGGTGTTTCAGAAATAATTTGTTTATTTAAAACATGATGCAGGCACTTGGGTGATTCCGCCTTCTCGGATCTTTAATCAGGACGGTTTCCTCTATATGAAGCTGTTGAGACTTCTTTTTATGGACTATTTTGTCAGTCCGAAACATAGATCGCCTGGACTAACAGGGTGTTGTGTTTTATATTTTCGCCTTGTATTTCGTTTTGCTAGTCTGAATATGAATTTTGTACCAAATTGATAAATAAGTAAATAATGTATTTTTTTATAGATAAGAAATGAGTTTAAGTTTCATATACAGATAGGGAATTCGCGGAGAAAACTTTTTCCTGCCTCTCCTCAAACAACGCAACTTAATAAAGAAAAAGTTAATTTTCTCTTAGTGAAAACAACCAATGTATCAAAAAAAATTACCCAGTATACGCCGAAAAAGGTCAAGTATGTTTGAAGAAAAAAATGTGTTCTGAATTCCTCACGACAACCAGTGGAAAAGGGCCGAAAACAAAAACAAAACTCGAACAAAATGTAGCCCGCTTGATGGAACGAGAGTTTTGGGATTGTTTCAGTTTTGTTTTTGTTTTTCAGGTTCTAGAAAACACAAACACAACATAAATTCAACTGTTCGTTTAGTGGAAAACCGTGGAAAGCCTTAAGATTAGTCTGTTATTAAACTTGTGCCTAAAAGCGGTTATTTACTTTACCTACCAATTTGGTACAAGATTCGTATTCAGACTAGCAAAACGAAGTACAAGGCGAAAATAAAAAACACAATACGACCGTTTCCACTGAACAGACTCGAGTTTCAAAACACGTCGAAACCTTTTGATGTGACTGCTTCCGAGCGGGACCCGAAAAACAAAACTCCAACTGTCGCAAAACACACCAGTCCTCAAAAAGTTTGCGAAAAATTACAGTTTTGTTTTATTCGACACGAGTTTGTGTTTTTTTTTGGTTTCGTCTGTTTAGTGGAAAACCGCCTTAATGAAGACCATTTATTATTATTATTATTTCGCCGACTTTATAGTCACACTTCTCAGCGTAAACGCTGGGAAACATTCACCCATTCCTGCTGCAGACAGTGGATGCTTGATATCTCATCCCTGCCTCCAGCAGAAATTAGGCTCAGGCGAGGGGAGGAAATGCATCCTGTCCCAAAACCTTTCTAACAATGTGACATGTTTGTAGTACAACTGCCTTCTGGCCATTTCAAATAATATTATAGGACAGTCCTAATGCCGCGATGTTCTTAGCGAATCTGGTCGTCATCACGCCCTCCGCCGATATTACTAGGGCGTACGCCTCCACCTTCTCCAGTTTCCATAGGCGCTTCAGCTCGATTGATAGATTTTCGTATTTCGCGATCTTCTCCCGTTCAGTCTTCTGAATGTTGTGAGTAAGTGGCACTGCGATGTCTATGATGATTCCTCTTCGTTGTTCCTTGTTGATCAGCACAATATCTGGTCGGTTGAAGTCCACTGTTCGGTCGGTGATGATTAGCCTATCCCAGTACATCACTGCTGTTTCCGATTCCAGCACGAATTATTATTATTATTATTATTATTATTATTATTATTATTATTATTATTATTATTATTATTATTATTATTATTATTATTATTATTATTATTATTATTATTGTTTTTCAGCGGCCCCAGGGTTTCGCATAGTGGGCGGCGATGACGCGGCTAAGGGGGAGTTCCCCTACCAGGTGTCCCTGCAGTACTGCACATCTGGAAGGTGTCAGCACTCATGCGGGGGGTTCCATAATCAGCCCTAGTTGGATTCTGACGGCAGGTCACTGTATCACCGACGTACCTTCGGTGGGCAATTACCAGGCTCTGGTTGGCGTTTTAAAGTTGGACGACAACAACGTCGAACGTCAGATTATCCAAGTCCAGAGCTCCATCGTCCATCCGGATTATGAGGGGTAGGTTTCGAGTAAAATTTAAGGTTCAGCATAACTGTTACAGCCCGTTCACACGACACGGTACGGCACGGCGATTTAATCGAAACTGTATTGTCGCCGAATCGTATTGAGTGTTCACACGATATAAAAATTATGTCCGGGTATTATTTCTTTTTACACAAAACTACACAATTGTGCGTATATGACACACATTAATACTACACAAAATTTCTTGCCAGTAGTTGTTTAGTATCAGTTTTATAATGGATGTAAATATGTTTGTGGTTATGTATTGGTACTGGACTTTTATCCCATAAAACGGGCCTCGCTTCTACTAAACTTATCAATAGCTTCGTATTTATTTTGTCCATCGTCTTTTTACCACCAATACTAGCAAATTAAATAGATATTGAGAAAACAACTGCCCGTTCTGCAAAATAATCAAATCGTGTCACAACGTGAACTCGTTGAATACACATGTATGTGTCACTGGCGACCGATTCGGGTTTTTTCCCGAATGCCGGCATACGGCTGCCAGTGGCGTCAACCGAATGCAAGTGTGAACGAATCGGAAATTTTTCCGTATACGGGAACGACCGTATCGTGTGAATATACAGATTTAAAAACAATGCGCCACTATGGGATTCGATACATTTACCGATTCGATAAAGTTATCGAAACCATGTCGTGTGAACGGGCTGTAAGCTTTCTGTCGCCCGACTATACTCTAGGCATTCTTCGCTGTGCATTTCTGTGCTTAAAAATTTTTTTTTTTCTCGTAAATATAATACAAGCGCTGTATCTGTTGGTTGTATCGCCAACCACGTTGTTATTATCAGTAGACCGTCACTAATAATAATCTAATAATCATCCAATGACGTCAACGTGCTTGATGAAACGCGCACTTTGAATACAATATGAATGAATGAAAAACGTGTTAGGTGTCAGGAGTTTGATAATAACATAATTCACTAATAAGTGTCAGATACATTATAACGCTGATGTGGTTTAAATAATACAAGATTTATCCTGGAGTGGGTCCAGTACCCAGAAGGTTCCAGACCTTCGGTCTAGAAACAAAAAACTGGACGTTTTCCACGAAACACCTATAACTGCTATACTTTTCTCGACGCGAGTTTCGCCAACTAAGTTGGCATCTTCAGGAGAATATTAAAACTGTGTTTTTTTAATACAAGATTTACTAAAAGATACATTCCAAATTTATTTAGCAAATCTATGAGGTTTTTATCATCCTATATATAATCCTTCTATTTTTAATTGAAAATGATAAATACGCCTGGGGAACAAAAAAAGCTGTGCAAATTTATGATTCCATGGGCGTGCATATATCGTTTATAAATTCGAAAATTGTGAAATAATTTTATTCATTCAAATCAATACAGGAGATTAAAATTAGCCTGCATACAAAACGCTTAATATTTGTAATATAATTTGCTGTAAATAATGCTCATTTAGCCAGACAATCTCAAAAAAATGTCTGTGTTAATAAACCTCGCAACAAGTAGAATTCGAAATGTCGTAAATCATTTTAATGACGTCGTAATAATTTTATGGCACAGTGGACCGAATAAGTATTCAAGGAATGTATTAGTTAATACAAAGCACAATAGTATACTGGATCGGCATTCCAGCAGCCGACACGGCACGGCGTTGCCGGCTTTTCAAAATTTTCTTAAGTATAGTAAATAAAGTTGTTTTAATTTATAATTATTTTTTCCAGCAATTTTAAACGCTTTATTTTAATGCTAACTAATAAATTTATATCTATGTATTTTTTTTAAATATTTCCAAACTAGCTTTCTGAGAACGTCACGAACTAACAGTTTACTGAAGTATGAAGTATACTTGTATAGTGAGCTTAGCAATTTTAGAAAATATATCTGACAACCTTGCTTTTTTCTACCTATTTTCAATTTAGAATGGAAATTGTATACCTATATATACATATATATTATCTGAAATAACACGTTCCTTTTTCATTGGTATATTAATAATAATGTTTTTCTTTTTATTAAACTCTTAGATATATTGCAAATAAAGGAAATCGAAATTAATGGTTTTCATGTTTGTCATGTGAATTGATAACGATATACAAAATAGGTTAATTGATAACGATATACACTTTAAGATGAGTATTGAGTATGTATATAAATGATGTATCCGCTCAAGGTATTTTAAATTAGCACTATCGTACTTTGAATTATACCCACATTTGTGGAAATATGGTAATGGGCATGTTTGGACATATACACTTACCATAATACGAGTATATAGCATCAATTTGGTATCAGCTGTCGAATAACGAACACTAAGCTGATGTGGTATGTCGTATTTGAGTTTTCTGCTTTTTTCATATGAATATACTACATATTTTATACCTACTTCAGCGGAGTGAATCCCAACGATATAGCTCTGCTCAAACTGTCTTCTCCTGTCACCTACAACAAGCTGGTGCAACCAATTTCATTACCTGGGAAGGAAGAAGAAACATCTGGCGAAGTGGTTCTGTCAGGCTGGGGATCTACAGGGGGAATTATTTTCCCGTCCATGCCAAATAATCTCCAGAAAGTCAACATTCCAATAGTTGAAATCAACGGTAAACTTTCAAAATTTCACTGTACTGTTTCTAGTAGTTGTGGGGTCTATGAAAAAGTTTATTTCGTATTTTACCTGTTGAATTTAAAATAACTGCCTTATATTTGACAACACATTGAATAGAACGAGATTTGGATCGAATCGAATAGAATATAACGAAAAAAAAAACTTTCAACGGTTTCAATACCAATTAATTTTATAAAGTACTTTAGTTTACCCATCTTGCAATACAAGATTGGTTTTAAAACATGTATTACAGTACTCTATTTGCAGAGTGTAAAAGTGCCTTGGACGCCCTTTTATCCAGCGGGACTTCACCCTTGGACTTAAAAGCTAACATCTGCACCGGTCCCCTAACCGGAGGTATTTCAGCATGTTCCGGAGACTCCGGCGGACCATTGGCGAGCAAACAAGGAGTGATTGGTGTGGTCTCGTGGGGCGTCATGCCCTGCGGATCTGCAGGAGCCCCTTCAGTATATACCAAGGTCAGTCACTACGTGGACTGGATAGAGAAGAATGTTGACGAACCTTTGGCTTAAAATTAGAGCATGGTACCAAGAATTGTAATTATTATATTAATAAAATATGTCGTCATATGAAATGTTAAGTTTCCCTTTAATTTACTACTAGATAATTCTAAATTGGCAGACAATCAATTTTCAATTCATTTAATTTTACTGTAGCGCCGTTGATTAATACAACGGAGCTACAATACATTACAAACATATAGTTTCTTTATTGTCGGTAGTTGTAAAAACCTGTAGTATTTCGAAATATGTGTGGTAAAGAAACCAACATGCCAAGAATAGAAGATATTATGATACTTGTTTTTATCTTGACACTTACAGAATTTATTAGAGAGACAGAAGAAAATTCTTTAGATTTATAGTAGATCTTTACTGGTAAGTAGAGAAGAAAATGGTCAATAAATTAAAATGTAAGGGAGAAAATTTCACATCCAAATATTAAGAAATATTGACATTATTTTGACCTTTTCATTATTGAATACAATATAGAAGAAAATTACGAAGTAGGTTGAGTATGCTAACAGAAAAGTAACTATTCGGAAGGCCGTCTGGTATTTTTAAACTTCGAGATTTTATGCATAATAAAAAAACGACATAGAGACAAAATAAAAAAGGACATAATATATAAAGAATTATGTATGTACATTAGGGTCCTTAATATTTTTTTTTCGTTATTTCTCAGCGGGCCGGGTGAAAATCAGTTCTGGGTACCTAAAAACTTGTGCGGAAACCAAAAGTGCCGCGATCGGAACCTTTTTTCCCGTGCCACAAAGCGCCGGAAGTTTCTTATGGGATTTACATGTTAAAAATCACTGAAAACGTTCGATACGCTCAAAAACTATAAAAATCATCAAATCTGATAGTCGCAAGGATATATTTCCATGTATCTTTTCCTCCTGAATTAGATGGAATCGTCAGATTTCGTTTATTTGTTGAGTGAAAAAAATTATGAGCGAAAAATTGCGAAAAAACACCAAATTAAACTAAAAAAAATTTGAAAAAAGACGAAATAATTTATTATGGTGTTTGTATCTGACTCTGAGGAGTATTAAACATATCATGAATCAAAAGTAGAGGTAAAAAACCTACAATTTGACGTCCGGTTGAAGTCTGTAGGTGCCTCTGAACCGGAGTTACGATCATTTCAAGTTTTACGCAAAATTCAGGAGCGTATATGGCGGAAGGTGATTTTTCTGTTTTTTCAATCCTGATTCTCAAACGATAGATTCTCCTGCATCGACTTGCATAATTTAACGATAGTATGAAATGCTCCATATCATACGAATAATTCATCATCTTAATATAATATTACCTTTAACTTTCAGATTGGAATATACTATAGTGTCCGACGTTCGTACACGTACTTGTAACGTTAGCATCATACTTTGGAGTTGGGGAGCTGCGTCATGGTATAATCGGGTAGTAATACAAATCTCTACGTTATGTGCTTGTTTAACCTTAAACTACTCAACAATCGAGTAGTTTAAGGTTTATTCAAGCTTGAGCAAACGAAGCACGGAAGAATGAATTCTCGAAAAAAATACGGTTTTCCTCTTAAAGTTGGTAGCTTCATTCGCTCTGACATTAGCCGCCGAAATTTCTTCATATTACTACCAACTTCAAGAGAATTCGAGAGAGAAGAAGTTTCGAAGAGAAGAATTAAAATTGGCGACGGTCGTAAAGTGGTCGTTTGAATAGATTCGTTCGGGAATGCGCCTCGGAGCGATCCGAGCAATCTGCGCAGTTCACCCGAACACGCGTTTTTGATTCGAGCACTCCGAGGTCTCCGAAGCGCTCCGAGCGCGCGCCAAATACAAATAACCTGAAACTAATTTATTCCGTTCTTATTTGTACAGTTTAACAAGTACATCGATTGAATTTTGTTGGATTTGACTTAATTAAGTCAATTCAATTGATGTAATTACTAAATTGTACAAATAAAAACAGTTTAGATTAATTTAATGTTTGTTTACATTCATGTGTACGTCCGAATCACTTGAAGTTGGTAGTAATACGAAGAAATTTCCGCGGCTAATGTCAGAGCGAATGAAGCTACCAACTTTAAGAGAAAAACTGTATTTTGTTCGAGAATTCATTCTTCCGTTCCTTCGATTGCTCAAGCTTGAATAACCCTTAAACTACTCGATTGTTGAGAAACAAAAATTATGCAAGTCGATGCAGGAGAACGTTTTCAGTGATTTTTAACATGTAAATCCCATAAGAAACTTCCGGCGCTTTGCGGCACGGGAAAAAAGGTTCCGATCGCGGCATGTTTGGTTTCCGCACAAGTTTTTAGGTACCCAGAACTGATTTTCACCCGGCCGGCTGAGAAAAAACGAAAAAAAAAAAATATATTAAGGTCCACCCTAATGTACATACGTAATTCTCCTTATTTTTATACTTCTCCGTTTTTCGTTTTCGTTTACATTTTCCAACATTCCTAAACTTATTGTTTCGTATCAAAAAATGAAATGCATTTCCATGCATAAAATACATTTCCGTATTAATGATAATAATAATACTGTTCAATCAAATTAGAGTATATATTTATATAAATATGTGTTTCGTTAATTACTTGGTACCTGTGAAATTTTCATATTTGCTCTAGTGTTCCTTTTTTCGTAAAAAAAATATCCTAAGATGGGACGGCTACCGTCGGTTTAGGTAAACAAAAACTAGACACGTTTTCCATAAACCTCGAAACGTTTACGTTTTGCCAACAATATGGACATTATCAAGAATGTCGTTTCCTGATGATGCCAACAAGATTACTGAATCGCGTACGTTGGATAAAATATAGTGCTTCTGTGGTAGTGTACAATGTGTCCGTATTTCGTTTTATTAAAATTTGATAAAACCGGTTACCGAATCACGTACCGTTAAAAAAAGATTAAAACAATTTATTTACTTACTTCAAACTAAATATAGATATTACTTAAAATATTTAAAACACATTAAAGGACAAAATTCTCCTTTACAAAGCAAATCTGAATGAGGCTTTCGTCATTCTAAGTACTCGAACGTATCTATTATCTAAAAAAATTACTAATAAAACTGTTTTATTAAAAACATTTTGTCCAAACTGTCAGAGATACTGAAAAAAGACAGGAAACCGCGTTGATTGGAATGATAATGATATACACCGGCAAAATATATACCAGTGGCGGCCGGTGGAATTGGACATGCTTGTTTTTTCGTAACGAAGCATGGGATCCACACCATATTTTTAAGGGGTTGTTACTAGACCTAAGTAGAAGGCTAAAATGGCAAAAAAATCTTCAGGGGAAACTTGCGAAAATTATTTTCCAAAAATGGCTGCCTCCGGACAGATCGTGGAAACAGCTTGCAAAATATTTTTTTTTATAACCACCGAGTAAATACAAATTTTTTTAAACTTATGATTTTTTCAAAATTCTTATTTTGCTTAAAGATACAACTATTGTAAAATTTGTATGGCGAAATGTTGGGATCAAATAAAAATTCAAATTACCATAACTTTTACAGATCTCAAAATATCAAGAAAATCACAAGTACAAAAAATACTTAGCAAATATTTTGCAAGCCGTTTCTAGGATCTGCCCGGAGGCAGCCATTTTTAAACAAAAAGTATTCCTTGAATATTTTTTGCCATTATAGCCTTCTACTTAGATTTAGTAACCATCCCCCTAAAATATGGTGTGGGTCCCATGCCTCCTTACGGAAATACGAGCATGTCAAATTCCATCGGCCGCCACTGGTACACACAGTTTATGAAGAGTAGGTACCTAGGTACCTATTGTCTGTAATTAAATATTTGTGATGCAACCTGTGAAAAGGTACCAGATGTCGGAAACACTATTTTCGGGTGGGGGTTAGATTTCGATAGAGCACACATTTCGCTTCATTTAAAAAAAAATGAAGTCTCTAGCGTTAATATAGCTCGAACTGAAAGCAGGTAAAGTTTCAGTATGTAAAATCGTAATTTTGAGAAAAACACATTTAAAGTTTTGGAACAGAACTCTACACGAAAAAATCGATATCTAGTATTTTATTGCTCCAATCCAACGACTTATTTCTACTGTACATGGTTGCCAGATATATCTAGCACCTACATATAATATATCCGTTGAAATCCGGAATTCGTATTTTTCATCAAATCGGCAGACGTTTTGCCGCTGATAAAAAAACTTTCGGGGGTGAGTTTTGACCGGTGGAGGGGTTGGTGGGGGTCGGAAATAATCTTCGACACCACCATCGTGCTCAGCATCCTCGAAAACGGGGGGGGGGGCGACATTTTGCCGCTGATATAAAAACATACCCCTTTCGGGGGTGACTTTTGGCAGGTGGAGGGGTTGGTGGGGGGTCGTAAGGGATATTGAACACCACCACCGTGTTCAGAATCCTCGAAAACAGGGGGACAACCCGTCAAAACTCACCCCTCGCGGGGGTGAGTTTTGACGGGTGGAGAGGTTGGTGAGGGTCGAAAGTCATTTTCAACACCACCGCCGTGCTCAGCATCCTCGAAAACGGGGGAAAAGACGTTTTTTTTACAAGGAAATGATGTAGGGGGGTGGTTTCTGGCCGTTTTATGGTGTTGCGCAATCCCAAAGAGACATTCTGACACCGGCATCGTGTTCAGCATCCTCGAAAACTGGGGAAGGAGGTACTCTCGATCCGGGTAAATCGAGATAATTTTTTTAGGGTTTTTTCCGACTCACAGACGTCACTATGTGACAATTCAGTAAGGTTATAAACTTAAGATTGAGAATAGAAATACGTCTTTTTTTTACTCAGACAACTTTGACGAAGTTTTTTTTAATGGCTCATTATATCTGACTACCTAAAAAGTTTCTGCGGCGTAGGTAACATTTGTTTTTATTCTTTTTCGACTGAAACTTCCCTCACAGTAACTAAATCCAATAGAACAGTGCCGTCCAAAAAAAAAATTTATATAAACTGTTGTATCATAACTTTATCGAATAAAGTTGTTCAAACTTCAAAAAACGATAAGAAAAAGTAACCCCACCTTTAGCTACGTCACTGTTTGACAGGTAGGCTAAAATTACGGTAAAGGACTAGACCCATTTAGCCTAGGAAAGATAGACAATTTTTTCAAAAAATTCTTTAAGCGTTAAAAAAAATTGATAACTAGGTTAAAAATAGTGCAATTTGAGTGCAGTAGTTTTGGATCAAATTGGTTTGTAGAAACATAATAAAAAAAATTCATAAACGTGTGAAAAACCGGTTTTTCATCGGTTTCGGGCGCTCGAGCGAAGGGGAAAGGCCGCACGGTGGGGGAACTCTCTCAATTCGAACGCACGAAAGCAGTCGCGCCAAGCAGTCGAGAGTTCTCCCACCATGCGGCCCTTCCTTTCGCTCGAGCGCCCGAGCGCCCGAAACGCAAAACAGCCCGGTTTTCAATGTCGTTTTTGAGATACTTCCCTTGATCCATTGAATGATTGTAGAGCACCTCTTCACGAACCAAATGCACTTTGAAAAATTACCGTAGGACTGTTATTGACAATTGCCGGGCCATTTTTCTAAAACACCTTTTTTACATTTTTTTGAATTGCGCCAAAAGTTATGAATATTTTTTGATAACATTTTTACTGTAAGTAGCCGCCGAAAAGAGTTACAATTTGGTCACTCGCCGGTCGTCGGAAGTCCCTACGACTTTCGTAGGCCGAGTAATTAGATAGTAAAAAATAGGTCAATTTTCGAAGGTTTTTATTTTTTTTGCAAAAAGTTGTGAACCGATTTTAATTTTTATAAACTGATTTTCTTCGTCTTTGTAAGCGCTATAAAGTGCTATTTTTTGTTTTTCTCAATTTTTTTTTGTACTTAAAGTGAAAAAGCCGGTTTTTCACACGTTTATGAATTTTTTTGGTTATGTTCCTACAAACCGATTTGATCCAAAACTAGTACACTCAAATCGCACTATTTTTTTACATGATTATCAATTTTTTTTTAACGCTTGAGGAATTTTTTGAAAAATTTGACCTCTTTGGCTATCTTTCCTAGGCTAATTAGCTGGGCTGGGATAATGTTCCGAAAATAAAAATAGTTGACATTTGAGAAACCAAGTGAGATGACATTTTATTTATTTTGATAAAATTGATAAACCGATAAACTTGTACTATGAATCACGATTCTATGAATTATTTCTTTTAATGAATGCAAATCCATTGAAGATTAACTAGTGTCCTGCTGAAATCAATAAAAATCCCGTTTCACTAGATTTTATTGTTTTTCGTGACATTATCTACAAAACTATTAATCTATGTTCTTCTGATAAGAGAAAAAAAGTACCTCACAGTAAGGTTCAGTATTCGTCAGTTTAATTCCATGGTCTTTCATACAATAAGATGTATAAATAAAAAAAAGAAATATATACAATAAACACTAATTTTTAGTCGACATTGTCTATTAAATTAATAATATAATATAATAATATAATAATAATAATATAAAATAATATAATAATATAATAATATAATAATATAATAATATAATAATATAATAATATAATATAATATAAAATATAATAATATAATAATATAATAATATAATAATATAATAATATAATAATATAATAATATAATAATATAATAATATAATAATATAATAATATAATAATATAATAATATAATAATATAATAATATAATAATATAATAATATAATAATAAAATATAATAATATAATAATATAATAATAATAATAATATAATAATATAATAATATAATAATATAATAATATATCATTTATTCGTTAAAATCTTGCAAAAGGACATGGAACGCCACTACTACAACGACAATTAGAATAATTCGAATACATTTTGTATATGGTTATACATAAATTATACACATAAATACATTTATTTTTTACATATTCTTATGATGTCACAACCACATGACATCACAACAATTACTTATATCGAGTTAACATATACTCTAAGATCATAAAAACATTGCTCCACAAGAAACGCTCTAAGATCCTTTTTGAATATATGTTCACAACTATTGTTTTTTACTGCATCCGGTAATTTATTATATAGGGTGATTACATACCTATGAAAAAATGTTTCGAACAAAAGTTCATGATCGATCAGTCGATCTTCAAGTTCATTTGAATGTCATTATGATAGTTTTGAGTCCAGATTTTAAAAGAGCGGAAAATTTTACGCCCAGAGTAAAATTGGTCCTCACACCATCAAAATGTTTGGTCGTCACACCCTAGGTTATCATGACCTTTACTACAGATCATTTGAAGGTTGACAATCACATTTTGGTGCGAAAAAGTGAAGCCCGGGAAGCCCGGGATGTGATATCACGATAAATAACCAGTAGGTATATTGGACATTTTAGGTCGCACCCTATAATTAAATGAATGGCGTAATATGATACAAGCACATACTCTTAAATCATCTTAAGTGATTGATATCAGTGTTATAAAACACTTGTAATATAATAAAACAATATTTCGATAAAATTATTTCATTTAGTCGCGTCCATCATGAAGGTTCTGGTGTGCTTCTTGGTTTCACTCGCTGGAGTTTTAGGTAAGGCGTTTCTTTCGCTACATAGAGGTGTTCAATTAAAGTTTTAATGATAATTAAATTTTAATCATATGATAATAAAATGTTTGAGGCTCAAAATAACTCTTTTGGGTTTTCAAAAAAACTTTTTTCAATGACATAACTGTCTTGTCGTTATTAACTTTCAATAAACTAAATGTATTAAATATAGTATCCTTATAAAATGAAAAAAATTAGGTGTCGTCACAGGTTATATTGAGTTATTACAATCTTCAAATTAAATGATAAGAAAATATTACAAGTTCATCATGGAATACTAGATAATAACTTCTTGAATAACTCGACAATTTCTAATCTAATTTTCCTGATATAGACTGACAAGTGTTGGAAAAATCGAACACTTTAGTTATAGCACTGTGGTTGTAGTATATGAGTTATATCTATGACAATCTAGAAATATTATTTTCGGTTGAAATCAGTATTTTTGTTTCTAACTTACGTCACAATATTATATTCTTAAGGTGCAGACATATTTGTGCGTTGAACATTTGCTTTAATGTAACAATGTGGCGAATGGTACGAATAATACATTATACCTAAACAAATAATGCCGGAAATGTGTGCTGCAATGCAGGGCTCGGCACTATAAAACTCTATAATAATAAAAGTATAAACCGTATTTTTAAGCACGTTGTACATTACATACGCGTGTATTTCTTGCCCTGCATACCTACGTCACTGACCGATCCTGCCCAAGCGCCGGGACCCGCGTCTGCGAGGTAGAACGCCGATCTCTTGCGGAAGCGTTGGAAAGTTAAATAAAGGAAACATAACATCGATGATGCTATACTATGGATGGACAGATTTATCAAACCGAACATCGAATATTGAAACGATCGTCATGATTGGGGTCATGATTAGTGGGTTGCAAACTAATATCTTATGAGATATATATGGCGTAACTAAAAATTTTTGATTGTTCAAGATCGAACGTGGAAGTTAGAAATTTTTAAGGTTTTAAAAATATTTTTATTTATAGTTGTGTACTGTTCACGTTTTTTTGTTATTATGTTATTTTTAACATAATAATTGTTTATTATTTTTTTAATTTTATTAGTTTTTGGTTTGCTGGATTTTAGGTCCGGGAATAAACAACTGTTTAATTTTTGCCAACGTTTCGTAAATGTATTTCTCCTTCTTCAGGGCTTAATCAATGTTGTTGTTACTGTCACATTAGGTGGTATGTTACGAACATTGGCAGTTCTATTTATATACATATGTAATGAACGTAAACAGATAAAAACACAAACTATCTACAGGACAGGACAATATGCTTTAAAAATTACCTACGATAGTAATGACAACAGTGCTATATTGGCATTACCTAATATGATAATACCAACAACATTGGTTAAGCCCTGAAGGAGAAATAATTATCCGAAACATTGGCAAAAATCAAATAGTTGTTGTTTATTCCCGGACGTAAAATCCAACAAACTAAAAAAAATTATAACAATGTTATATAGTGTAAAGCGCAAACAGGCTTCTTTTATTTATTTAGTAATGTCTTCTTATGATACACTTATGTGGGCGAGGGTGGAATGGAACATTCAGTGTACTACGGGTATCGACGAATACTCGTTTAGACATATATTACACGTATGTAGATATAGTGTCACAAATGAGCTACTTTCTACATTTATTACAATTGTAATTTAAAAATAAAAATGTCGTTTTAAAAATAAAATACTGAAAAAAATTTCCTGCCAAAAGTTATTCAACCAGAACGTACTTGTATTTTGTAACACTTCATTGCTGAACGTTTCACGATTCATACTGACCTCAGAGCAGTGCAATCAAGAACAATTTATCGTTAGATGTTCATAACAAATACAATAGATTAACGAAATTAACAAAAACCAATGAAATAATCTAATTCCAAACTGTATACCAAGTTTAAAAAAATCTATATCAATTCGGAATGGATCCTAATTTTTTTTTGATAGATTTACACATCGTGAGATCAAGAAAAACGTCCTCAACTGGTCGAAACTAGTCCCACTATTTGTGGAAATTCTATCTGAAACCCCTGAAAGGCGTTCCGTGTTAAATAAACCCACTGTTTGTCAAATTTGCGATCATAAAATATGTTTGTTCCGCCGTGATTATCATACCTAACACAACAAATGATCGCATTCTTTTTTAAGCTTCTGTCGTCAAGTTGTATCACCATTTCTATAAAAAAATATATATATTAACCCTATCTGGATTCTTTCAGAGTAACTTTCCACAAATATTGTCGCGCTATTGATTCAATCTCTGAGTTGGTGACATTTTGATATGTGCTATTAAAAACTAGGCATATTGCAATGGAATTCACACTTCACATTTCGTAAAGTAGAGACAACGAATGTTTTTTAAGCTTTTTTGGCGCAATATTTTATGTGGTTGATATAAAACGGTTGATTATATAGCGTGGAACAGCCAAATGGAATAAATTCAGTAGCTCCATTATTATGCATTTTTTTATAAAAAACCTGAGACACGACAGTTTCTAAATCTAAAATGACATCTTGCGACGTAAAAATGTCATCCCTAAATTCAACCCCCTTCAGGTGACAGCTACAACCCCTAAATTTTCAAATTGGAAGTAGGGGCTTGTGATACTTCATTTGAAATGTCTTTTCATTCTCTATTCAGAACTGCTATGATTTTAAATTTTATTGCAGAAATTAACAAGAAAAAAAGATAAGTTTCTCCAGCGTAGGAAATTCGTTACATTAAAATAAAACTTTTATAAGTAATACTATTTGTCAATTTTAGATTCTGAAATGTTAATAATAACAAAAAAATAAATGGCTGTATACTTATTCCATTTTAAATTGAAAATAGGTACTTATACGAGGTAGGATAAGGATATATCAGTTTACTAACACTTTGTATGGAACTAAATACGCGTTTCTATGCTGATCTGTACCCATATATGCCGTATCGCAGTCCACGCGTAGCTGACGAGACTTGTCAGAGTTGGGAAGTGGGCGGAACCTACACGCCATTGGTCGGCTGGTAGCCACGAGACATTCCACGGTATTCGACCCAGTCGACCGAGTTCAGTACGTTGGCGGTAAAACACGGGTTATAACCACGCTATCTTTGACCGACTGTATACAAAAAAACGTTGTTTTTGTGAGTGTTTTGATGTCTTAAATTCTGTGGGCTACATTAACGGAGGAGTGGGGTTTTAAAAGGTTTAAATTATACACTTTTATTTTATTTGCGTCATAAAAAATATTTTTAATCAATACCTCTTTCATAAGCATGGCTTTCTGGAGGCCTTTCGAAACGGATGAAAATAACGTAGCTTTAGATATAACCAGCGAAAATGTCGAAACGGTCGAGTACGATGAATTAAAAAATAAAGACTTACATTCTCAAAGTCAAATTATTTTAAACATATATGAACGCCTAAAACGTGAAAATGAGAAAATGACATACTGAAATTATTAATCGAAGTAATAAATTAACTAAAATTTCAATATCCACAATTTATCGCGTTGTTAAAGCTGGGACTGTTATAGATCACTCTGAATTACGAAATCAGAAAAAGCGAAAATTCAAAAATGTCGACGAGGCGACGCGGGACGTAATTAGGCGAATAATTTATGATACGTATAAAGAAAACAAAGTCCCGACTTTGGAATTAATTCAACAAAAATTACATGATTACCCTGATTATAAGTATAAATCTCTAGAAACATTACGTGGCATCTTAGTAAACTCTGGTTTTAAATATAAAAAAATTAATAATCGAATGAGTATAACGGAATCAAGACGTATCGTTATCCTTCGAGTAGAATATTTGGCCAAATGAACATTAGTATAATATCCAAATAAATATAAATAATACATACATGTATTATACTGACTTTTTTTATTTACATACATATACATATGTATGTATGTAACTAAAAAAAAGTCATGATATAAAAGCGACGTTAATTATTTATTATTACCTATCCCTAAAAGTTATTATTCGAGCACGCCCATGGAATCATCAAGTTCCACCGCTTTTTTTGTTCCCCAGGCAACAATCGAACGACAAACACATGAGAAAATCCTCACTGGATGAGGAAACTACACACGCAAAACCATGAGAAAGTTAATGTTTTGGCAGGAATAATTGGAGAAAATATCATTGGTCCCTTCTTCATTGACGGCAATTTGAATGGAGAAACTTATTTAGCGCTGCTCCAAAATAATGTTGTACCAACGATGGCAAACTTGTATCCAGCTGAAGGAAAGCCACAACTTACAGGGAATGAATACAATATGGTTCCAGCAGGATAGTGCACCAGCACATTACGTCAATATCCGGCAATATCTCCACACAATCTTTCCAAATCGCTGGATAGGGAGACGTGGTTCTATAGAATGGCCCGCACGATCACCTGATCTCACGCCGTTAGACTTCTTCCTATGGGGTTATGTAAAAAGTATCGTCTACAAACCCAAACCCGACGATTTAGCTGACTTAAGAACTAAGGTAGATTGTCCCACAGATGTTAACTAACGTTAGAAGACATTTCTATTTACGACTAGGATGAACATCTGACCATGATTTTGAACATCTGCTGCATTAATAATGATTTGTTTTTTTACTTGTATTTTAATGTAACTAATTTCCTACGATGGAGAACCTTTTTTCTTGTTAATCTCTGCAATAAAATTTAAAACCATAGCAGTTTTGAATAGAGAATGAAAAGGCCTTTCAAATGATATATCACAAGCCCCTACTTCCAATTTGAAAATTTAGGGGTTGTAGCTGTCACCTGAAGGGGGGTTGAATTAAGGGATGACATTTTTACGTCGCAAGATGTCATTTTAGAATTAGAAATTGACGTGTCCCAGAATGTTCTAAAAAATGCGTAATAATGGAGCTACTGAATTTATTCCATTTGGCTGTTCCGCACTGTATAAGCGCAGTTACTTTGCTAACTATTCTTCCACGGATGTCTTCCAGGTTCGCCTCTCCGCCCCTAATGGCCGAATCATAGGCGGCCAGAACGCCACCAGGGGCCAGTTCCCTTACGCGGTCTCTTTGCAGTACTGCAGGGGCGCCGCCTGTCAACATTCCTGCGGCGGTGCTCTCATTAGCCCCAGCTGGATAACGTCTGCGGGTGTCTGCATCACTGAGGTGCCCAGCACGGGTAGTTACAAGGCAGTGGCCGGCATCCTCAATCTAGACGACACCAACGCCGAGAGGCAGGAAATCAGGATCAGCCACGCGTTCATAGCCCCTGACTTCGAAGGGTGAGTGATCTACACATAAGTCTAGATTTATACAGGGTGAGTCAGAAAGAATGGGCCCACACTAAACTGGAGATACTAGACACCAAAATATTATGATTGAGCTCAATATGCCTTATACCAATGTCGCTGGTTTAAGAGATACAGCGAAGGTTTAAATTTTATTCTGAAATTTCTCAATAATTGAGAAATTCTTGATAGTATAAATCTGAAAATTAGTAGTTTTATGTTTTTTTGGTGTGAGAATGACGAATTTTAAGCTTATTTTGACGTTGCTCCTAGAGGGCGCTAGTTTCACCGTGTTATTTTGGTAAATTGAAACATTTTTTTTATCTGTTGAGCCATGCCTAAAATAAGTAGAGAATCTAAGAGAACGCTCAATTCTACAGAGAAAAGGTATTCTTGTTTAGGCCATCTAAATCTATCGGTTTTTTAAGTTATTTGCATTTAAAAGGTTCAATGTATTTTTGTTGATTTAAACTTTGAACACGCTATATCTCTTAAACCAGCGTCATTGGTATATGTTGAGCTCAATCATAATATTTTGGTGTCTAGTATCTCCAGTTTAGTATTATCCCATTCTTTCTGACTCACCCTGTATATCTACATACGTACGCTTATCGTTTTGCGTTAGAAGTCATTGCAGAAAAAAAGATCTAGGGTATATAAATTAGGTGAGCAAGTGGGTCATTCATCAAACATCTTTCCAGTTGCTGAGTTTTGTGTTGCTTACCAGAACGTTCCTTTTTTATTGAATAAATGGCATTGTCACATTTCCAAAAGATATACATTTTTTTCCTAATGTTTATACTTATTTTCTAGTGGTGCCGGTCCTCACGATATAGCAGTCTTCAAAACGTTGACCCCATTCGAACTGAACGACTACATTCAGCCTATTAAGCTGGTGAACTTTGGAGCAGTGTACCTCGGTACCGCTGACCTCTTGGGTTGGGGATCCACAGGTGGGCCCGTCAACCCCATAATGCCAAACACCCTTCAGACCGTTAATGTCCCTATTCTTTCGGCCGATGGTAAGCGCAAAATTCCTTCTTGTAGAAGACAACATCCGAATAGCTAGGCAGTATTTGTTTTGTAAATACATTTTTAATCCTAGTTTATATAAATACTTTATTAAATGACTTAGTTTTCAGTATTTCAGTACTTTACAAGAATTTACGTATTTAAATATTTCAAGCATTTTAATACTGGAAAGTATTTAGAGAGGAAAAATATACAAATACTTTATATTTATATCTGTAACTGCAAATACTTACTATAAAAAGTTTTTAATATTGTGTAATACTTGTGATCTAAATAACTAGTTTTGCTATGGTATTTAAGTAGTATTTTACAGAGTAAAGCATTTTAAGGTCTGTAGATTTACAGATACATGCGATCCCTGTGAAAAAGCGATATTTGAAAAACTACAGGGCATCACTATAGTATTTAGGACCACGCCCCCCCCCCCCCGGGGATGCCCCGATAGAATGCCCTTGAGTAGAGGAACGTATTGGTGGTGGTCGGAGGGCGAGGAAACCTCCCGTTGAAAGGTTATGGGCAATAATGTGTTACGCCCTTTGCCATTGACTTTATATGGAAGAAGGGCTTAACTCATTTATCAACTTAACCTAACCTAACCTAACGTAAATAACAAAAAAATTATTTTATTCTAAATGAGTATTTACAACTATTCAGGTTTAAATTGAGATTTCATACATTTGATGAGTTCTTCAAACGGATCCAAATTCTCCTGTTTGATTTCTTTGCACTTGTGCGAGTACTTGTGGCACAAAGAAATCAAACAGAAGAATTTGGATCCGTTTGAAAAAATCATCAAAGGTATAAAATCTCAATTTAATTACTTGTAAATACTTAATTAGAATAAGGGAATATTTTTTTGGGATTTAGGTTAGGTTAGGTTAGTTTAGGTTAGTTTAAGTTAGGTTAGGTTGATAAATGAGTTAAGCATTTATTCCATATAAAGTCAATGGCAAAGGTCGTAACACATTTTTGCCCTTAACTTTTCAACGGG
Source organism: Aromia moschata (assembly GCA_029963805.1). NCBI lineage: Eukaryota > Metazoa > Arthropoda > Insecta > Coleoptera > Cerambycidae > Aromia > Aromia moschata. The sequence continues at coordinate 2,866,629 of JAPWTK010000028.1, read as the reverse complement.
GTTTCCTCGCTCCCCGACCCCCACCAATATGTTCCTCTACTCAAGGGCTTTCCATCGAGGTAGCACGCCTCCTGGAGGGCGTGGTCCTAAATACTATAGCGCAGCCAACTACAGACCTATAAAAAGCTGTACTCTTAAAAGCTGTAAAATTTCTTTTTTGGACAGCCTCGATGACTGTTCATCGAGGCACCATCCAGCTCTATGTCAGGCCACTTCCGGTGTCGAATCGGCTTTGCTTATCTACTAATGCATAGAAATTATTAAAAACGTGTTTTTTTCCAGCTTGTAGAGAAGCTCTGGACTCCATCATCGGCAGTCATCCCCTGGACTCCTTAGCCAACAGCTGCACCGGCCCGCTTACTGGCGACGTCAACGCCTGCACCGGAGACTACGGCACGCCCCTGGTTCAATACAACATTCTCCTGGGCATCGTCTCGTGGATAATCACCCCTTGCGATACGGTGAACGCTCCCACCATCCAGTCCAGAATATCCTACTACAGAAACTGGATCGGCTCCGTGGTCGACGAGAATTTGCTTTAACGAGATTTATTTTTAACAAATTGTACTTGTCCTCTTGTTACACGAATATAAATAAAGTTCAGTTGGGACAACCTTGCTTTTATTGGACGTCGGTTGAAATGTTAAATCTTTAAGCAAACACTTTCGCGATTTCTTTAAATCCAAGTGCGGGAAATATCAATTCGGAAATAACTGTACCTACACTGTACATAGAAAAAAAGGTAAACCTATTGATGTTGATTTTATTTCTGGTGGAGAGGTAAAAAGAGTGCTATATAGAAAATATTTGACAGTGACAACAAGTAGCACCGAAATATGAACATAAATAAGCATTCTCAAATCCTCAGTCACCCTTTCATTATGGAAAGCAGTTAATGTAGGTAATGTTTTACAAGGGAAATATATCTTGCAATCCATTGACAGCGTAATCCATTTACATTTACATTTTCACATAACATATTTTAGCATAGTAATTAATAATAACATAATAACTCATTTTAATTTTTAAGAAAAATTGAAATAATTCCGCCATTTTTGATCGAACCGTCAAAAACTGAAGTAAGCCATATAGAAATTTTTATGCAGACTCAAACAATGTAACAATATACGGTATATCTCAAATTTTAAGTACGTTGCACTTTTGGTAAAATCGTAAATATTATTGACGCATGACGTCTCGTATAGATGTTACAAATTTCACTAGTAAAGATGTTATAAATAAAAAACGGCAAACTGATATATGGTCGCATTGACACCAGTTATATCTTTATTTTACAAAATTGTGTATTATTAAACATTGGCGTATTAACAACAAACAGTGAAAAACAGTATTTATATTTTCAAATTCAAATTACAAAGTCCAAATGAGCAAAAAAAAAAAAATTGAAAGAAAGTAGTCATAATGGTTTACTTTGAATTTTTTTTATATTCATTGCGATTTTTAATATGATCTCACATATTGATTTCTACAATCTCAGTATTGTTATATAAATAAACTTTAAAGACTCAAATATTACAAATACTCAAATCTATTCTCAGATGCTTGGTGAAATCCAATGTATAGCGTTGTTACCAATATATGTGCTATGAAAAAAAGTATGGAATTGTTTATTAGCTTTAAAATTATTAGTAAAGTATTCTAATTTTTGGCGAAGGTGCAGGTAATATAGTAAAATAAATTATCTATTCACAACTATTACTTGTTTCTACCATAATATAATTATAATAATAATAGTTCTATTATAGGTAATACAGGAAAATATATTAGATCTATCTGATATACGTAAATTATAAATATGGCAAAATTTTTGTTAAAAAGTGATACTGTGCATATTTTAAATCTATGCGGATATCTGCTGCTATATTCGAAAAAAAAATATTTCTAAAATACATAAAATTAATTTTGGTTTATTAATTTTTCTTTACTCAAAATTCGTACCTAAAAGACATTGCAATGGCCTTTAATGAAAAAACAGGAAAAACATTTCAGATTTATTCTCATTTGAGAGCAAAACTTCCTTTCCTAGAAATATTTTAATCAAACATAATTCCAGATGTTGTTCAAAATGTTCAATTGTTTTTTTGTAGCATGTTATCGTCAAGCAATATCTGGTGATCCTATTATCTATAAAACTTCTAATGTATCCTGTAATCTCTGTATCTCTGATATGAGGAGAAACACAAACGGTAAGTATTTATTTCAAATCTATCTGATTATTTTTGTTTGTACAAGGTGTAAAAACTAAAAGGGAAACATTATGGTGAGTTTTGATGGTATATAATATAACAAGATGGTAAATTTATATATTTTAATATGATTCATTTCTATTTTATTTTTGGATGTCAATGCTATGTGAAATTATATGTTAGTTAAAAATAAATTAATTTTTATTTGTAAAATTCATGGATGCAATAATTCGTAAACGCGTTCCGCGTCTTTGTAATGTTATTCGAGGTACCGTCATCCTCAATTAACACAAATTATTGAGACTACTGTAGTTCATGAGTTGGTTCCTTATTCTATATCCGTCTAATTGTGGCTAGTTACTTGTATAAAAAAAGTTCCTTCAATACATATTCCAATATTCTTTTCAATAAATCCTCATTTGACTGATACGTGGGATTACATTCATTCATTACTTTTTTTTAGATTATTATAAAGAATTCTTGAAAACACCCTGTAATTTGCGTGATTGTGTAACATTAACTAACTATGTATTATTAAATCATCCATCTTAGGTGACTGATATCATTATTAATAAGCACTTGTAATATAAAAAAACAACATTAAGATTGTTATTCCATTTGAATTGTGACAACCATGCAGGTCTTGGTGTGTTTTTTGGTGTTGCTCGTAGGGGCCTTAGGTACGATTTAATTTAATTTAAATATCTAGTCGCGACAGTATATTAGCGCATATTATGAATTTCCCTCTAAAAAGTCATGGAATTGTATGAATTTCTTAATGCGTATTTTCTTTTTAATTTGTCTATTACTAATGTTGGGTAATTGTTGCTTAATTTGCTCTTCTCTAAGCTAAACAAACGCCTAATTGAAAAGAACAACTCACTCAACGAGTGACGTAAATCATTGCAAATACTTTTCATTTTGTTTTTTCCTTTTGTTTCTTTTCTACATATGTATGTATGTATATATACATCAAATTCGATACATATTCAATACATACTTCGCTACTTCTACTAGTTAGTAGAAGTATACATGTAAATATGGTAACTTTGGTTATTTGATTTTCAAACAAACCTATTTATTAGCTTACATGGGAAACAAATTTGATTTACTCAAAAACTAGTAAGATGTCTTTGAAAAAAATTACTAATGAGTGTTTCTCTAAGGTAAAAAAATTGGGAAAGTGCTATATGTACTTGAAAATAATGAACATACTATTGTAAACACAGTCAATTGAATTTTGTAGTAGATTACCGAACTGTTTCGATCAGTGGAGTGCCCAAGAGAGGGGTCTGGGCCATATTCAGATTATTTTTGTGCAAATGGGTGTAATGTTGAACTTGTATTGGGTTATTAATGTTAAACTAGTGTAATATTGAATAATAACAATATTAATAAAACAATAAACAAACATAACATACCAGAAAACACGGTTCTACAGAACGACTCTTCTGTAAAATTGAAATTAGAAATTAAAAAACTATTGCCCAACTATTCTGTAATCGTCACATATCGTTGATATAAAACACCAATAGGAAGTCGTAATGTCGCTAGTCCACGTTGACGTCATCACTGAACTTGTCAGATTACCCATAAGTTGCTAATATGTAAATCAGAACAATAATTTCAAAAAAAAATTTTGAAATAAAAGTAATGTAATTTACATATTAAATAAAAATAAAATGATTTTTATTAGGTAGGTACAATTAGTTTGTTTTTAATTAAATTAATAAACTAACGATGATTTAGAAACGAAAATAAACTTTTTTTTGTGTTATTTACGAATAACATCAACACCTTCTTGTGTTTTCGGATAAAATACACCCATTCTGAATCACATAGTTCCAAAAATGACATTATTAACCCATCTCTCTGAAAGACGATTAATCTTGTGATTGCAAAGAATTAATTCTGTAATTACACATCAGTTCCGTTTAACTCTCCTTTTGATATTACAACATGTTAGAATGCCAGCTTCTATAGTACGAAGCAAAAATCGATTACACAGTTCCCAACACCGAGATTAAGAATAGACTAGAGAGAATGCGCGTATTGTCACATTCGCATATTTAATGTCATGCGGCCATATTGGTGTAACTGCGTACGAAACAAAGCGGCTTTTTTAATTTTATTTGATTTCGTATACTAAAATTACCATTTGATTGTAATGGTTATCTGTCTTTTTAAGGGCTAAACACTATTATATAATAAAAACTAACTGTATAGTGTATCAAGGGAGTGATATTTCATAGGTAATTTGGCATTTGATTATTTTAGACTTTTATTTTGTTTCAAATATTTGTTATAGAAAGATTGATTATTATAAGGTATTAATTGGATGATTGGACAGAGAACTACTCTTGAGGCAATGGCCTATGTAATGAAACGTTTGAGGACCGATTTCAAGTTTCTGGTGAAGTCGCCATATGAGTATCACTTTGTTTACATCATTTTTCACGCATGGGGCAAATTAAATGCATTCCCTCTAGTTTATCCTAAACCTCGGTATTGCCCAACATATTCTGCTTTTACATTTTCTCTGTGGATGCTTTCCAGCTTCACCCCTCGCCGACGTTAACGAACGCATCCTCGGCGGTACAGACGTCACCAGGGGCCAATACCCGTTCATGATCTCTTTGCACTACTGCGGGCGCACCTCCTGTCAACACGCCTGCGGTGGCGCCCTCATCGGCTACATGTGGATTGTATCGGCGGCCATCTGCCTCACCCAGGTACCTAGCACAGGCTACTACGTGGCCATCGGCGGCATAGTCGACTTAAACGACACCATCACCGAGAGGCAGGAGATCAGGATCAGCCACGCCTTCATTGCTCCCGACTTCGAGGGGTAAGCCTGGGGTTACATTGTTACCCTCGGATCGACAACGGCCACACTTTAGTTTAGTAGAATGAATCAAGATATGCTAAATTATTATAGTCCTTCTAAAGTGAACGTGAAGAGATAAATTTTGAATTCCTTTGATGGCTAACGCCGCCCAATGGCGTGCATATATCTTTTATAAATTCGAAAATCGTGAAATAATTTTTTTTCATTCAAATCAATATAGGAGATTAAAATTAGCCTGCATACAAAACTCTAAACTGCAAACTAAATATTTGTAAAATAATTTTCTGTAAATAATGCTCATTTAGCCAGACAATCTGAAGTTTTAATAAACCTAGCTGAAATCAACTTCTAACACTTCACTGGCGGAAACAAGAGGGGAATTACTAATGTCGTAAATCATTTTAACGACACAGTGGACCGCATGAATAGCTAACCAACATATTCGATGCAATGCAAAATACCCTAATTGGGTCACTGTAGCTCACAACGTGAATGCTGTATGTTGCCGGCTCTTCAAAATTTTAAGTATAGTAATATACATAAAGTTGTTTTAATGAATTATTATTTTTTACAGCAATTTTAAACGCCTTATTTTAATGCTAACTAATCAATTTATATCTATGTATTTTTTTTTTAAATATTCCAAACCAGCTTTCTAAGAACGTCACGAACTAACAGTTTACTGAAGTATGAATATAACATTTGTATAGTTATTTGTATAGTATTTGTATAGCGAGCTTAGCAATTTTAGAAAATATATCTGACAACCTTGCTTTTTTTTCATGTCTTCACATTCACATTAGAAATACTATACTAGAGATCGCGGATCGGGTATTCATTCCAGGTCAGGATTCCACAAATACTTATTGGCGCATATAGGGTGTTACTTAATGATATGTACTTATTTTAAGGGATGATTCCTGGACTAATGTTAACTCGAAAAATTCATCGTATGTCTTAAAATAATTGTTTTCGAAATATAAGATACTAAAGTTGTTGAGTAAAGCTTACCTTAGATTATTTACTTAGTCCAAAAGTTAATAGTAACTAAGATAGAGGGTATCAAAGTTATAGTTTTATTTTCGATTTTAGCAAACATTTTCGAGTAAAACAAGCCAAATAAATTGCTTTCAAACCCCATTCAAAAAACAAACTCAAAAAATATCTGCTTACTTCTTATTACGTTCCTGTTAGGTGTCCTGCATTCCGCAACTGTACTGATTACTACATATATGCCTTTTAGTGGATTTGACCTTCACAAAACTACAAATGTAGTGAGATGGGTGCATTCTTTCAAATCATGGGTTCACAATTTCGTATCGTAAATTAACGTTAATTGTTAGAATCAACATACAAACATATTTATAGTCCTTCTATTTTTAATTGAAAATGATAAATACGCCTGGGGAACAAAAAAAGCGGTACAACTTTATGATTCCATGGGCGTGCATATATCTTTTATAAATTCGAAAATCGTGAAATAATTTTTTTCATTCAAATCAATATAGGAGATTAAAATTAGCCTGCATACTCTTAAAACTCTTAATATTTGTAATATAATTTGCTGTAAATTGTCATTTAGCCAGACAATCTCAAAAAATTGTCTGTTAATAAATCTAGCTGAAATACATGTCACTGGCGTCTTAAACAAGTAGAATTCCTAAAGTCGTAAATCATTTTAACGACGTCGTAAAAATTTTTTGGCACAGTGGACCGAATAAGTATTTAAGGAGTATTATATACAAAGCAATCCAATAGTATAATGGATCGGCATTCGCTCGCGGATCGCGGCATCGCGTTGCCGGCTCTTTGCAAAATTTTAAAGTTGTTTGAATTTATAATTATTTTTTCCAGCAATTTTAAACGCTTTATTTTAATGCTAACTAATAAATTTATATCTATGTATTTTTTTAAAAATATTTCCAAACTAGCTTTCTAAGAACGTCACGAACTAACAGTTTACTGAAGTATGAAGTGTACTTGTATAGTGAGCTTAGCAATTTTAGAAAATATATCTGACAACCGTGCTTTTTTCTACCTATATTCAATTTAGAATGGAAATACAGTACATACTTTTCAACTCATTACGCCAAGTAAAGTATAGCCAAATTGTAACTTTGTTTATATGTGCCCCATAAGTATTTTAATGCCCTTCTAGAAACACAAGACCTGCCGTATCGTATCAGCTTCTCCGTTTATATACCCACTTCGAACAATCTATCAATTTTGCGATTTATCTTCCAATTTTGTTAACAATTCCCCTCAATACGCGATGGAAATTGAACACACTCGTGATATACGGTTTGTGACTGGTCGTGTTACAGGTCGCGCGACTGGTCGCGTCCAGTAGGCAGGGAACTAATTCATCAAAAACTGTTCTTGGAAGATATAAGGCTAGTTATGACGGTTCCCTATGTATTTTTTTTGCGTAGAATACAGTGCGAGGGGTCCGTAGAGTTGAAACCGTGCGCTAATTTTTTAAATTAACAATTTGTGAAAAAAAAATAAAACATATTTTGTCACCTTTCCGCTTATATCTCCGTTTCTTTGCATATTTTATGTAGCATATGTATATAAGAAGTTGTAGCCTATTGAATTTCCAGAATTTTAAGCCAACCCGAAGTCTCCAAGTGTTATTGTTAACTTGCAAATGCTGAAGTTGAAAAAGTGCTTTTTTCTTCACTATTTTTTAACTTCGAAAGTAGGGCGACTATGATGAACCATGAAATTTCTTGGAGGGACTGCTGTTTTTAGTACGAAGTTATAAAAAAAAAATCAGCTCGATCCGTTAATAACTTTTCGAGTAATTAACGATCGCATTGTTTTGTGCCTTAATTGACAATGACGCCATTTCTTTGTTTATTGTACGATATTGACCGGGTTGGGCTAGAAAAATCATAAATCTCTTCAAGTTTGCGAGACTTTTTGAGATTTCCCTCCAAGAAATTGTCCAGAATCAGTCCCTCCAAGAAATTTCATGATCATAGTCGCCCTACTTTCTAAATCAAAAATAGTGAAGAAAAAAGCACTTTTTCAACTTCAGCAGTCATTTGCAATTTAACAATAGCACTTGGAGACTTCGGGTTGGGCTTAAAATTTAGGAAATTCAATAGGCTAATATGTATTCAATAGGAAAATGTGAAAAAAATACGTTTTTTTTTTACAAATTGTTGATTAAAGAATTAGCGGACGGTTTCAGCTCTACGGACCCCGCGCCTTCTGTTCTACGCAAAAAAATACATAGGAAACCGTCTAAACTAGCCCTATATCTTTCAAGAACACATAAAAATCTCTGACTACTGGACTATTAAGGCAAAAAAAAAAGAATATACAGACACTAGTCCTATTTTATATAGTCCACAAGTCCTATTGTTACCAGCACTGTATTTTTTTAGCGGCGCCGGTCCTCACGACCTCGCTCTGTTTAAGACGGTGACCCCGTTCGAGCTAAATCAGTACATCCAGCCGATCACTCTGCTGTCTGAGTCGGAAACGTATGATGGCACCGGTGATCTAATCGGTTGGGGATCCATTGGAGGCATTGTATCACCGATAATGCCGAACACCTTGCAGCAGGCCACTGTCCCAATCATTTCGTACGACGGTAAGTAAAAAAAATAGTTAAATATTACAGAGTCAAGGGGTATTGACAAGTCAATTTCTCTCTTACATAAACGTGAACCAAATATGAGAGTGAGTAGTGAAGCATTCTCCAACGATATGGTGAGAAGGCATATGACATCGCAGTTCGCTGTTGCCATATTCATCGTCAACATCAACATAATTGAAGCCGTATTAGCTAAGGTCTGGGACAAAATTAACGAACAACCAAAAATTTACTACACGTTTTTGTTACTTTTTGTAACATATAAGTGCGTTACTTGATAATGATCCCGTTAATAACGATAAAACGAAAAACTATAATAAAGTTTATGAAAAAAGTTCAAATTACAGTTTAAATAGAAAGAGACTAACGTGTTTAATTAAGAAACCGGAAGTTCAAAGTTGATAAGAGAACAATAACATTAAGGAACAATCTTTCAAGAAAAAAATCTTTCAAACGGCCCGTTAGAATTTAGGTTCAGAAAAAGTAGTATTTATGATAAAATTTTCATAATTTGGCAAGGAGTTTATTTTAACACTGAAAAATTGTTTCACCTTGGGTTTTCCAAAGATAACGCATAAGTACGTATATAGATACTTAAGAAATAACACATTTAAGTTCGCTTACGTTGAATAGAAATCAGCTTAGGAAAACATTATTATCTTAAACAACTCGAATAATTGATAACGTTTGGATAATACATATTGTTTTTAAAGTGCGAAAGACTGATATCGAGTTAAAACGATCAACATATTTTTCCATTCTTCATTGAACAACTGATTTCCTGTCATTTAAAATGAAATACAATGCCACTTATATTTTTTTATCGTTTTAATATAAATTCACTTTTTCTCCAATCCAGTCATTTTCATCCATTCCATCATTCTCCTAATCATTGAGCACACGATTTTCGATCCTTAATATAGTGTTTTACAGTGGTGCTAAATACCTTAACATTAGATACAGGCAGGAAATCACCCTTAGTGACATTCGTTCATTAAATATTAACTACATAGTTATGTACATTGTTAACGTTTATACGCTGTAGTGCGTAAAAAATATGACATACTTTACGTACGTATTTTACGAAGTATGTGATTAGTAAGTATTTACATACGAAGTATTGCTTTTAGACATAAAAGCAGTAAGCATAAAATTTTCCTTAAGTACAATATCTAATCAACATGTCATAAGAATCCGAGCATCATTGAGAAAGGTATGCGCGTTTAAAGTACCTACGTCATATCCAATACACTCAACATCCACATATCCGAACTCCAAATTTCCGAACTCACGATATTTCCCAACTTGTACTTCCACACAACCGAACTTGTCGCTGATTGGTTGACGACAAAAAAACGCGAAATTTGATATGAGAAAAAAATGTACTATTATGTACTGTACATATATAATGTTATAAAACACAATAATGCGATTGTTATCAAACATTTCGATTGTCACAGAATTTAGCAAAGAGGAAATCGCCCTCCCTCAGCAGCACACCTGAGACAGGTTCTACAAGAGTTCTTCTTTGTACAAACCAGTGGAAAACACTTATTTCAAATGGCGTATAATAAGTACCGGTGCACTTTTTTGTGTCAATCCGTCCACTCAATTTTCGTCTTTTTCCGACTACTTCCGACAAGTAAATTTCCTTTTTCCCAAGAATTTCTGCCACTGACGATTTACAAATATTGTACATCTTACATAGATCGACATTTTTAACACCATTTTTTGCGTGATTTATCAGATCCAGCTTTTGCTCTTAGCAGGCTCTTTTCTCTGCAAATAAACAGTACAATAATGTTTGTTTGTATCACGGTTTTCTTAAACATACATATTTTCTCATCATTTTTCATTTCAGTTTTAAATTAGTATAGGTTACGTCAACAAAATGTTCAATAAAACAAACCTTTACTTTGAATTACAAAATAATTACCTGCCTCACTCTCTCCTTTGCACCTGACATTTTTTTTTGTTTAAATAAACGTTCTTTTATTAACTTGTACACATGTATGTATGTATTACATTTGCATACAAACCTCGAAAAACAAAGAAAAGGACTAGAATAAGCCAGAAAAACACTTTGCGCATGCGCCAGCAGTTCGGTTATCCCGAGGTGACGAGAGTTCGGAAATGTGGAAGTTTGCGGAACGGAAAAGTTCGGATATGTGGATGTTGAGTGTACGCTCTACTCCTTGGCATGTTGCTTGTGTCTGTTCTAACCGCGCAGTTGCAGCTGTTTAATAAAGCAACTATTATATCCCTCCAGCGCCCACAACAGCACACTCCAAGCTGTTCCCAGTATAAGATGGTTTAAATAAGAAGAAGTTAGTTGTTTTCCCTACCTGTACTGTTTAAACTGTACTGTAAAACTTTAAACGCGTTTTTCGTGAACACTCATTTTTAAAACATACCGAACACACAGAAGAGCATGATCTCTCAAAAATTCTGAATCCTTTGTTTTCTTCAGATTTTGCACACCTAATTGTCATTACGGACCCGATCATTTTCGAAGTATTTTATTAAAAATCAAAATTTGACTAAACCCTTATTTCAAGGACTGAATTTTGCCTCATACTAGCAGAATTTGGTTCTAGAGTTATCGTGCTTATCAATTAGAGTTATCGTGCTGGAATCTGAGAAGCTCATATTTTCGTAAGGAAGTATGAGAACATCATATGTTAGGGGGCGATTGACAAAAAAAATAATAACAAAAAAACTTCAAATGAAACTTGTGCAAAAAAATGTCAAAAAACGTCTGCCTCACCAGAAAATATTAGAAATGGCTTGCAAAATATTTGCGAAATATTTTTTTTCAGAACTAGCAAGTGAATAAAAAAAACTTTTCGTTCTTGTTTTTTGCAAAATTTTCATTTTGCTTAAATATACAATAGCCATTGTAAAATTTTAAAAACGAAATGCCGGGATGAAATAACAATTAAAATTACCTTATTTAGATCTAGAAATTTCCAAAAACCACAAGTATCTACTTATAAAAAGACTTTGGTTTTCTACTTGGGTCTAGCAATCGCCCGTAAAATATGATATGAGCCATAAAATAAAAGGTAGAATCCTAAATTCTACTGGTGCTCACCACTTATATAAGTACTTGAATACTAAATTATGATGTATTGCTGATTCAAATAAAATCGATCAGTGAAAATCGCCTTTGTTTTCGTGACCCATGGGGGTAACCCCTTAAAAAACTATTTATCTGAAAATGACAAATTTTGAAACAATGTAACAAAGAGCCTTTTTTCTAGATTGTAAAGCGACTCTGGACAGGCTTTTCGACAACCACACCTTCGACGCGGAGGCCAACATCTGCGCTGGCCCCCTCAATGGTGTCAGCAATGCCTGCACTGGAGACAACGGCACGCCCCTAATCAAAGACAACCGCCTCATAGGCGTTGTCTCGTGGCTCATCACCCCTTGCGACAGAGTGAACGTGCCGACCATCCTGACGAAGCTTTCGTACTACAGAAGTTGGATCTTGAGCACCGCTAGCGTTCTCTAATTCAGTCGCTCTGTACATTTCTCTCTTATACAGGTACAATGAAATTAAATGAAACTGAACAAAATAAATATTTTAGTTTTATGTACTCTTATTCCATTGTAAATTGAAAATAGGTACTTATAAGAGGTCGGATAAGGATATATCAGTTTACTAACACTTTGGATGGAACTAAATACGCGTTTCTATGCTAATCTGTACCCATATATGCAGCATCGCGGTCCACGCGTAGGTGACGAGACTTGTCAGAGTTGGGAAGTGGGCGGAACCTACACGCCATTGGTCGGCTGGTAGCCACGAGACATTCCACGGTATTCGACCCAGTCGACCGAGTTCAGTACGTTGGCGGTAAAACACGGGTTATAACCACGCTATCTTTGACCGACTGTTTACAAAAAAAAACGTTGTTTTTGTGAGTGTTTTGATGTCTTAAATTCTGTCGGCTACATTAACGGAGGAGTGGGTTTTTAAAAGGTTTAAATTATACACTTTTATTTTATTTGCGTCATAAATAATATTTTTAATCAATACCTCTTTCATAAGCATGGTTTTCTGGAGGCCTTTCGAAACGGATGAAAATAACGTAGCTTTAGATATAACCAGCGAAAATGAGGAAACGGTCGAGTACGATGAATTACAAAATAAAGACTTACATTCTCAAAGTCAGCGTATTATTTTAACCATATATGAATGCCTAAAACGTGAAAATGAGAAAATGACTGATACTGAAATTATTAATCGAATTAATAAATTAACTAAAATTTCAATATCCACAATTTATCGCGTTGTTAAAGCTGGGACTGTTATAGATCACTCTGAATTACGAAATCAGAAAAAGCAAACATTCAAAAATGTTGACGAGGCGACGCGGGACGTAATTAGGCGAATAATTTATGATACGTATAAAGAAAACAAAGTCCCGACTTTCGAATTAATTCAACAAAAATTACATGATTACCCTGATTATAATTATAAATCTCTAGAAACATTACGTGGCATCTTAGTAAACTCTGGTTTTAAATATAAAAAAATTAATAATCGAATGACTATAATGAAATCAAGACGTATCGTTATACTTCGAGTAGAATATTTGGCCAAATGAACATTAGTATAATATACAAATAAATATACTTAAATAATACATACATGTATTATCCTGACTTTTTTTATTTACATACATATACATATATGTATGTAAATTTTTTTATGTACATATACATAAAAATCAAGGCATTCTTTGGGAATTTTTTTCTGTTCTACTAATAAAGCGATCAAAAATTTCACTTTAGGACTTTATTAAGTACGTAATGAGGTATATACATATATTTTTTTTGTTCGATAAAAAATACAAAATGATGTCATAAATACACATCGAACACATACGCTTTTTTTTGTTGACCATCGGTGGGCAACACAGCAATTTTTGAAGAGCTACTAGAAAAAACAAAAAAATGATTTCAGTATCTACGTGAGTTTTTCCAAAGCGGTGCACAAGATTATTGTAAAATATTGATTTTTCGCAAAATGCCAGCAGTTTTAAAGAAGAGAAACAAATTTTACGAAAAAGACGATATTAATTTGTTTATAAAAACCGTAATTTTTAACCCATCGATAAAATCGTGAAGACTGCTTTAGATAATTTATTTAAGAAGCTACAGTCAAAATTTCAAGTCGATCGGATTATAATTGCGCGAGTTATACTGCCCACCAATTTGAAAAGCATATTTTCGAAGAAAACGCGTTTAAAGTTTCAAGACGTGTTTGCTTCATGAAATTTTCAAAATACAGTCATTTTGGATATTATTCTTGGGATGTTTTTACGACATTTAAGCAAAAAAAAAATCGAAAAAAAATGTTTTCCAGAGGGGTCTAACCCCTTAAGTGGCACTTCTTTTCTTGGGGACGTCTGCGGCCTGCAAAAGAACTTTTTGCAAATCTTGCCGTACAACAAATACTAAAATTGCTAATTAAAATAAATTACATTCTCCAGAGAAGTACAAAATATTATTCAAAAATATTAATTTAAAAAAATGGCAGTTCCAAAAATTTTTTTTAAAATTAATGTTTTTTAATAATTTTGTGTATTTCTCTAGAGAATGTAATTTATTTTAATAATCAATTTGAGTATTTGTAATACGGCAAGATTTGGAAAAGTTCTTTTGCAGGCCGCAGACGTCTCCAAGAAAAGAAGTGCAAGCCACTTAAGATTTTGGAAATAATTTTTTTTTTATGTAGGCTTCAATACATATTATTAAATTATAAATCATACCTATTAAATTTTATGTTGTAACATATTTTGATATTTTTTAATTTCATTTACGGCGATTCTTGTTTTTACCACCTTTTATGCTCTTTAGGGGTTGAAACCACCCCTAAAGAGCATATTCAGGAACAAAAAAAAACAGGGGTTCAATATTTTTTAGTATTCTATGAGTGTGCAAAGTTTCATTTAAATCGGTGAGTGACAGTTGGGTAGTGTTACTTTAAGAGTAAAGTAAGTAGATACGATACATATGTATACGGTATGCACTCTGAAATTAGTAACCAGCCAAAAAAAAGAAAGGAAGTAAGACCTAACTGAAGGATTGAATATGACATATATAATTGCCATACTTATCAGGCATGGGCCCCAGTGATTATGAGGTGGGGCATTTGTTGGCGATTTTATAGCTTCCCTATTGAAGTGGTTTATATTTCACAAGAACGTTTTAGAAATGGACTGCTTCTTGGAGAAAAATAACGTTTACACAAAATTTTTTACGAACGGTTTTTTAACACACGCGAATTAGTTCATAAGGACCTACATCAATGTTTTTCCTTGTCTTTGTTTTCTTTCGTACCTTCGGTGGGCAATTGTGGGAAGTAAACTCCAACTGAGCAACGAAGTTAAGTACTTAGGACTAACATTAGACACTAAACTAAACTTTGGGGCTCACTTGGAAAAAACTGCCAACAAGGCTACCCGGGCCCTATGGGCCTGCATAGTTGGTAAGACATGGGGATTAAAACCAGCAATGGCACTCTGGATATACTCCAAAGTGATAATCCCCATGGTAACATATGGCTCTCTCATCTGGTGGCATAAAGCTAGAAAAAAGGGAGCCATAGCAAAACTAGGCAAACTGCAAAGACTTGCCTGCTTAGGAATAACAGGGGCCATGCAAACAACGCCCACTGCAGCCATGGAAGCAATGCTATGTCTTCCGCCTCTACACATTGTGTTGGAGGCGGAGGCTCTGATGGCAGCTTACAGGCTAGAAATTTCCGGAAATGGAGTAACCACCACAAAACGGGGACTCCATACAGAGATATTCGAAGAACTAAAGCAAAACCGTATATTAAACATGCGGTCGGACAGAATTGGTCGTGACATAATCTTCCACAAACCTTATCGTGTGATCGTACCGAAGGAGGGAGAGGAAGACAGTCACATACCAATCCAGCAGAATGGAACCACCTGGTATACAGATGGGTCCAAAACCGAACAAAGTACTGGAGCGGGGGCAACAAACAGAGACCCAGATTGCGAAATTAGCATAAATCTGGGGAACTATGCAACCGTATTCCAGGCAGAAATAACTGCAATATCCGCTTGCACGCAGGAGATGACTAGGAGGTCTTACACAAATAAGAGGATCCAGATCATCTCCGACAGCCAAGCAGCACTCAAAGCCCTGGGAGCTGTAGAAATACATTCCCAGGTAGTTAAAGACTGTATGGATTCGCTAACGAAACTAGCAGAACACAACAGCATCACTCTCAAGTGGATGAGAGGACACCAAGGCCATGTAGGGAACGAAAGAGCGGACTTTCTTGCAAAGAAAGGGGCGGAAGTTCCACTGATAGGGCCGGAGCCCACCTGCGGTCTGGCTTATCGGACAGCCAGGAGGGTCATGAAGGACCTATTAAGAGAAAAACACATATCGCACTGGGCGAAAGTCCCAGGGTTGAGACACTCGCGGATGTTCATTGGTGAACCATCCTGGAACAAGTCAAAAGACTTCATAAAACTGGGTAGAAACCAGCTGAGATGGATAGTAGGACTGTTTACGGGACACTGTCCACTCATGCGACATCTTACGACAATCGGGGTGAAAAATGATCCCGATTGCAGAAGGTGCGAAGAGGAGGAAGAAAGCTCCCTCCACATATTATGCGAATGCCCGGCGCTGGCAGCTGCCAGGTATTCGAACTTTGGGGCTATAACAATAGAACCAAAAGAAGTGACAGACGCTCCATTAGAAACTGTCCTTAAATTTCTTAAGGAAACAGGACTAATGGAATGACTAGACTATGGGGGCACAATAAGCATCGCTTAAGCGCACAGGGCATGCACCTACCCCATACGCAATCAATCAATCAATCAATCGGTGGGCAATTACCAGGCTCTGGTTGGCGTTTTAAAGTTGGACGACAACACGTTGGACGTCGAACGTCAGATTATCCAAGTCCAGAGCTTCGTCGTCCATCCGGATTATGAGGGGTAGGTTTCGAGTAAAATTTAAGGTTCAGCATAAGCTTTCTGTCGTAGAAGCCCGACTATACTCTAGGCATTCTTCGCTGTGCATTTCTGTGCTTGAAAAAATTTTTTTTTCTGGTAAATATAGAGCCATCCAAAAAAAGCGTCATCAAAGTTGGCCGAGAAAAAAACGAGGTATTTCTATTCTTAATCGAATTTATAACCTTATTTACTTATCAAGATTGTCACATCATATGACAGCCATTGTCTATTTTACAAATTGTGACAGTCACTTGTCAAAAGTTTGACATAACCGAAAAACTTAGACATGACCGCTATTTCCATCTCACTCGTTCATAGCCAGAGTTGATGACGTTTTTTTTGGATGTCTCTATATAATACAAGCGCTGCATCGGTTGGTTGTATCGCCAACCACGTTGTTATTATCAGTCACTAATAATAATCTAATAATCTAACTATCTAGTAACTAACGTCACTAATAATAATCTAATAATCATCCAATGACGTCAACGTGCTTGATGAAACGCGCACTTTGAATACAATATTGTTACGAACGCTGGGCCAGTCCGCCCCTGCCTGTTTTGACGCCGGCTGACCAAAGCAGCCGATAACCTGTGCTGACGTAGGACGCCCAGAAACGCCACGAGTATTCGCGGCGGTTCGACTTCGCGCGCTAAAGGTTTCTGGTAGATACGCGACCCTTCTATAGGTGTATATAACGCGGGGTATCCACGCGCGACGAGAGTTCCTATTTGAATATCGGCGCGGCGTTCCGTACAACTGTCTAATATAAATTGTATAAAAATAAATTAGTGTAGTTAAATAGTGTTAGTCCGTAGTTGTATTAATTAAATAAATAGTGTTAGTTTAAAAGTGCGAGTTTAATTTTTCACACCTCACGAACCCGAAATAAATAAAACGTTACAATATGAATGAATGAAAAACGTGTTAGGTGTCAGGAGTTTGATAATAACATAATTCACTAATAGGTGTCAGATACATTATAACGCTGATGTGGTTTAAATAATACAAGATTTATCCTGGAGTGGGTCCAGTACCCAGAAGGTTCCAGACCTTCGGGGAAACAAAAAACTCGACGTTTTCCACGAAACACCTATAACTGCTATACTTCTCTCGACGCGCGTTTTGCCAACTAAGTTGGCATCTTCAGCAGAATATTAGAACTGTGTTTTTTTTTTTAATACAAGATTTACTAAAAGATACAACACATTCCAAATTGATTTAGCAAATCTATGAGGTTTTTGTCATCCTATATACCTATATATACATATATATTATCTGAAATAACATGTTCCTTTTTCATTGGTATATTAATAATAATGTTTTTTTTTTTATTAAACTCTTAGATATATTGCAAATAAAGGAAATCGAAATTAATGATTTTCATGTTTGTCATGTGAATGGATAACGATATACAAAATAGGTTAATGATAACGATATATACACTTTAAGATGAGTATTGAGTATGTATATAAATTATGTATCCGCTCAAGGTATTTTAAATTAGCACTATCGTACTTTGAATTATACCTACATTTGTGGAAATATGATAATGGGCATGTTTGGACATATACACTTACCATAATACGAGTATGTATATACCATCAATTTGATATCAGCTGTCGAATAACGAACACTAAGCTGATGTGGTATGTCGTATTTGAGTTTTCTGCTTTTTTTATATTGTGATATTTGTAAAAGTGACATTTGTGACAGCTGACATTTATTAAGTTTTATAGTTTACATACTTAGTTTATTTAGTTTATACACACTAGCTATTAGTAAAGAATTGTATGGAATGACATATTGAATATTCTGGATGTCAAAAGAATTTTCTAGAAATGTAGAAACTATAAATACTGGTGTCGTTGCTAGGAGTTAGTTAGTTATGTTTTGAATGTTACATGGTTAAGACCCACGAGTTGTAGATTGTTAAATAAACGTGTTAGAATTGAAGAAGTGATTAATTTGAAGTGAAATTCGTAACAATATGAATATACTACATATTTTATACCTACTTCAGCGGAGTGAATCCCAACGATATAGCTTTGCTCAAACTCTCTTCTCCTGTCACCTATAACAAGTTGGTGCAACCAATTTCATTACCTGGGAAGGAAGAAGAAACATCTGGCGAAGTGGTTCTGTCAGGCTGGGGATCTACAGGGGGAATTATTTTCCCGTCCATGCCAAATAATCTCCAGAAAGTCAACATTCCAATAGTTGAAATCAACGGTAAACTTTCAAAATTTCACTGTACTGTTTCTAGTAGTTGTGGGGTCTATGAAAAAGTTTATTTCGTGTTTTTACCTGTTGAATTTAAAATAACTGGCTTATATTTGACAACACATTGAATAGAACGAGATTTGGATCGAATCGAATGGAATATAACGAAAAAAAAACTTTCAATGGTTTCAATACCAATGAATTTTATAAAGTACTTTAGTTTACTCATCTTGCAATACAAGATTGGTTATAAAACATGTATTACAGTACTCTATTTGCAGAGTGTAAAAGTGCCTTGGACGCCCTTTTATCCAGCGGGACTTCACCCTTGGACTTAAAAGCTAACATCTGCACCGGTCCCCTAACCGGAGGTATTTCAGCATGTTCCGGAGACTCCGGCGGACCATTGGCGAGCAAACAAGGAGTGATTGGTGTGGTCTCGTGGGGCGTCATGCCCTGCGGATCTGCAGGAGCCCCTTCAGTATATACCAAGGTCAGTCACTACGTGGACTGGATAGAGAAGAATGTTGACGAACCTTTGGCTTAAAATTAGAGCACGGTACCAAGAATTGTAATTATTATATTAATAAAATATGTCGTCATATGAAATGTTAAGTTTCCCTTTAATTTACTACTAGATAATTCTAAATTGGCAGACAATCAATTTTCAATTCATTTAATTTTACTGTAGCGCCGTTGATTAATACAACGGAGCTACAATACATTACAAACATATAGTTTCTTTATTGTCGGTAGTTGTAAAAACCTGTAGTATTTCGAAATATGTGTGGTAAAGAAATCAACATGCCAAGAATAGAAGATATTATGATACTTGTTTTTATCTTGACACTTACTCACAGAGTTTATTAGAGAGACAGAAGAAAGAAGAATTCTTTAGATTTATAGTAGATCTTTACTGGTAAGTAGAGAAGAAAATGGGCAATAAATTAAAATATAAGGGAGAAAATTTCACATCCAAATATTAAGAAATATTGACATTATTTTGACCTTTTCATTATTGAATACAATATAGAAGAAAATTACGAAGTAGGTTGAGTATGCTAACAGAAAAGTAACTATTTGGAAGGCCGTCTGGTATTTCTAAACTTCGAGATATTATGCATAATAAAAAAACGACATAGAGACAAAATAAAAAATGACATAATATATATAGATCTATGTATGTACTAGGGCTAGAACCAAATGGTACATGCCAGGGTCGAACTTGAGCATGCATGCTGCAGTGAATAAATAGTGACTTACTAAGTAATATTGTTTTCTCTTACTCTTCCCGCATCTGTTGTCACACTCTTACACCTCGTCGTCCTCATATAGGAATTCACTTCTTGGGATTCCATTTCTTTTATTTTCTCGGTGTTTTAGCGACTTTACGTGCTTTTCACATTGTCCTTTTCTGTAAACATGAAAGTAACACTTGCATATTTCACAGTACACAGTGGTAACTTTAACACTTCAAATCTGGAAAACCCTGCACATTTTTTTTTAATTGATAAGCAAATGGGGCTGGCGTTTTAACCATCGTTATTATATCAATTAAATATAACAATCAGTAATACACAATTACAGGCGCGCGACTTTCAAAGGACTAAATAAATACGGAACCTGTTTCGTGTCGCAGTTTTCCCGGCCCCCGCCCCGCTGGCCGAGCCACAGCCACCTGGAATACGGGATACCGATACGGGGCCGCCTGGAAGACGGTCGGTATCCGAGACTTCTTCTAGCCCTAGTATGTATGTATGTAGTCCTTCTATTTTTAATTGAAAGTGATAAATACGCCTGGGGAACAAAAAAAGGGGTGCAACTCTATGATTCCATGGGCGAGCATATATCTTTTATAAATTCGAAAATTGTGAAATAATTTTTTTCATTCAAATCAATATAGGAGATTAAAATTAGCCTACATACAAAACTCTTAATATTCTGTAATATAATTTGCTGTAAATAATGCTCATTTAGCCAGACAATCTCAAAAAATTGTCTGTTTTAATAAACCTAGCTGAAATACACGTCACTGGCGTTGTTTTTTTCGTAACGAAGCATGGGAGCCACACCATATTTTAAGGGGTTGTTACTAGACCTAAGTAGAAGGCTAAAATGGCAAAAAAATCTTCAGGGGAAACTTGCGAAAATTATTTTCCAAAAATGGCTGCCTCCAGGCAGATCTTGGAAACAGCTTGCAAAATATTTTTTTTATAACCATCGAGTAAATACAAGTTTTTTTAAACTTATGATTTTTTCAAAATTCTTATTTTGCTTAAAGATACAACTATTGTAAAATTTGTATGGCGAAATGTTGGGATCAAATAAAAATTCAAATTACCATAACTTTTACAGATCTCAAAATACAAGAAAATCACAAGTACAAAAAAAACTTTGTATTTACTCGGTGATTATCAAAAAAAATACTTCGCAAATATTTTGCAAGCCGTTTCTAGGATCTGCCTGGAGGCAGCCATTTTTAAACAAAAAGTATTCCTTGAAGATTTTTTGCCATTATAGCCTTCTACTTAGATTTAGTAACCATCCCCTAAAATATGGTGTGGGAGCCATGCCTCCTTACGAAAATACGAGCATGTCAAATTCCACCGGCCGCCACTGGTACACACAGTTTATAAAGAGTAGGTACCTAGGTACCTATTGTCTGTAATTAAATATTTGTGATGCAACCTGTGAAAAGGTACCAGATGTCGGAAAAACTATTTTCGGGTGGGGGTCAGATTTCGATAGAGCATACATTTCGCTTCATTTAAAAATGAAAAAATGAAGTCTCTAGCGTTAATATAGCTCGAACTGAAAGCAGGTAAAGTTTCAATATGTAAAATCGTAATTTTGAGAAAAACACATTTAAAGTCTTGGAACAGAACTGTACACGAAAAAATCGATATCTAGTCTTTTATTGCTCCAATCCAACGACTTATTTCTACTGTACATGGTTGCCAGATATATCTAGCACCTACATATAATATATCCGTTGAAATCCGGAATTCGTATTTTTCGACTTGAAACTGCGTTTTGGGCTGTAGCGCAAAATTCACTTTTCCGACATCTGGTACCTTTTCACAGGTTGCATCACATTATAGTTAAATTAGCATATTTTTAATTATTCAGTTATGGAAATATTGGCAAAGGACTCGTTTAATCATTGCCATTCTTGTGAAATGAATGATTTGCACTGGTTTATATTGATATGTATTATTTGCCAATATAGTTGCAACATATGGATTTTTTTATTAACGATTTCTTAGAAAATTGTGTTCTTGAAAATATTTAACGTTTCCCTAAAAATAAAGGAACACAAAGTGAACGAAATATCAGAGATATTGAAAAATTAACGAGAGAGATGGAAATAGCGGTTATGTCGAAGTGAAACTTTCTTGTCTTTTGACAAGTGACTGTCACAATTGAAGGGGTTAGAATAAAAAGGGTATAAGTACAATTTTTTAAAATTATGGGATAGCTGCGTTTTCTTATAGGTGAGATGCCTATTTATTGGAATAAAAATGGTGCAAGTGATTTTAAATACATTTATCGACATATATTGCGTAGTAGAAAAATCTGGTAAACGAAAGTACAGATTTTGTTGGCATAAAAAGGATACAAATGCAATTGCACCCTTTTTATTCCAACCCACAATATACTAAACAATTACTTAGTTTCAACCGATCCAATAATACCTATTTATTCTTTTCAGTTTTGTGCTATATAAACACGTAATGGAAAGTGACGAAGAAATAGAAAATGCTGAAGGTAAGTTTCTGTGTCATATATATTATTATGTTATAATAAATACCAACAAAATCTGATGAACGCTAAATTTAAAAAAAGGTACTCAACTCGAAGAAATACACCATAAAATTTTTGGAGCCGGGCCACACAAACATGGAGTGTAGTAGGTCATTTGGACTAATAGAAAAATGTAAAAGGAAATTTCCGCAAGTATTTACACTACAAGATTGGAGTAATGTAATAGGATCAGCTTCTAAACACCTCAAGATACGAGAAAAGAAGATTTTCATTCATTTGCTCATCTCAATGCCACAATAGGACATAGAGAAACAAAACTTAAGAGAAACTTCCGAGACATATGCTTTCCAGTTTAAGATTACTATTGATGATGATTTTCCTTTTAAACATGCGAGTGCCCTTTTTTGGGTAATGGCCGACCACCAAGAGATTTGCAGAAAATATTTTGCTCAAAGTTGAATGAAAATCCTATTAATATTTCAGTAGAAAAATGGAAAAATTTGCAAACACTTCTAGAATATATACCACCTGTATACCATAGCTTTTATAAAGATCTGAAGCATAAGTAAGAAAACTAAAACCAAAGGCAAGAAAAAAAGAAATCAAACTTCCAAAACCACAGCTTCTACGTCAAAAAATACACATACGGATTCTGAGTTTGACGACGACGTGGATGATATACCTATACTGAACTCTGATTCTGACAGTAGTGAATAGATTTGTTTTCTTAATTTTGGGAATAAAGTTTGTTTTTTGCACATATTCTTGTTTTATTTTTACTTTATTAAAAAAATGTTTGGAATAAAAAGGGTGTAAGTTCTTTTTTTTGAAAAATATGAGTATTATCCTAAACAACTTTTGAGATAAAAATTCTGCCATTTTTTAATTAATCAAAATAAAATTAGATTTTACTTAAATGTTTTCCTTACTTTTATATAGTTACTTAACTTTAAGCTCAAATTTCTTCAAACAATGAAAATGTTACTTATACCCTTTTTATTCTAACCCCTTCAATTGTAAAAAAAATAATGGTTGTCACATAATGTTAGTGGCGTCTGTGAGTCGGACGAACATTGTTCCCCCCCCCACCCCCGTTTTCGAGGATGCTGAACACGATGCCGGTGTCAGAATGTCTCTTTGGGATTGCGCAACCCCCCAAAACGGCCAAAAACCACCCACATACATCATCTCCTTGCAAAAACAAGTATTTTCCCCCGTTTTCGAGGATGCTGAGCACGGTGGTGGTGTTGAAGATGACTTCCGACCCTCATCAACCCCCTCCACCCCCGAGAGGGATGGTTTTTTATTTTTTTTATATCAGCGACAAAATGTCTGTCCCCCCCGTTTTCGAGGATGCTGAACACGGTGGTGGTGTTCAATATCCCTTGTGACCCCCCACCCACTCCTCCACCAGCCAAAATTCACCCCAGAAAGGGGTGATTTATTTATTGATTTGGGGATTGAGGGATTTGGAAAAAAATCATCCACCACCATCGTGTTCAGCATCCTCGGAAGCGGAGGGGGACAGACGTTTTGCCGCTGATAAAAAAAACCTTTCGGGAGTGAGTTTTGACCGGTGGAGGGGGTTGGTGGGGGTCGGAAATAATCTTCGACACCACCATCGTGCTCAGCATCCTCAAATGCGGGGGGGAGGGGACAGACATTTTGCCGCTGATATAAAAAACATACCCCTTTCGGGGGTGACTTTTGGCTGATGGAGGGGTTGGTGGGGGGTCGCAAGGAATATTGAACACCACCACCGTGTTCAACATCCTCGAAAACAGGGGGACAGACGTTTTGTCGCTGATATAAAAAAAATAAAAAACCCCTGGCGGGGGGTGACTTTTGACCGGTGGAGGGGTTGGTGAGGGTCTAAGTCATATTCAACCACCACCAGCACCACCGCCGTGCTCAGCAGCCTCAAAAACGGGGGAAAAGACGTTTTTTTACAAGGAAATGATGTAGGGGGGTGGTTTTTGGCCGTTTTAGGGGGTTGCGCAATCCCAAAGAGACATTCTGACACCGGCATCGTGTTCAGCATCCTCGAAAACTGGGGAAGAAGGTACTCTCGATCCGGGTAAATCGAGATAATTTTTTTAAGGTTTTTTCCGACTCACAGACGCCACTATGTGACAGCCTTGACAATTCAGTAAGGTTGAGAAACTTAAGATTGAGAATAGAAATACGTCTTTTTTTTACTCAGACAACTTTGACGAAGTTTTTTTTAATTGCTCATTATATCTGACTACCTAAAAAGTTTCAGCGGCGTAGGTAACATTTGTTTTTATTCTTTTTTTGACTGAAACTTCCCTCACAGTAACTCCAATAGAACAGTGCCGTCCAAAAAAAAAAATTATATAAACTTGTATGTTTCCAATTTAGCATATTATAACGCATTAGACGTATTTCATAAACGCATGTAAAATTTGTAGTGAAAAAGGAAAATTAATAGCGAAAATATAAACAGTGCAATTTCATCGTAATACAACGTACCTACTTTCCGTTTAAATTCAATATCTATGGGAAATAGGTTACATACAAACCACTTTTTTTTTGCAAATGTTTGGTACTTAGGTACTATTTACATTTTTAATACCCATAACTTTATCGAATAAAGTTGTTCATGCAACTTCAAAAACGATAAGAAAAAGTAACCCCACCTTTAGCTACGTCACTGTTTGACAGGTAGGCTAAAATTACGGTAAAGGACTACACCCATTTAGCCTAGGAAAGATCGACAATTTTTTCAAAAAATTCCTCAAGCGTTAAAAAAATTGATAACTAGGTTAAAAATAGTGCAATTTGAGTGCAGTAGTTTTGGATCAAATTGGTTTGTAGAAACATAATAAAAAAAATTCATAAACGTGTGAAATACCGGTTTTTCATCGGTTTCGGGCGCTCGAGCGAAGGGGAAAGGCCGCACGGTGGGGGAACTCTCTCAATTCGAGCGCACGAAAGCAGTCGCGCCAAGCAGTCGAGAGTTCTCCCACCATGCGGCCCTTCCCCTTTGCTCGAGCGCCCGAGCGCCCGAAACGCAAAACAGCCCGGTTTTCAATGTCGTTTTTGAGATACTTCCCTTGATCCATTGAATGATTGTAGAGCACCTCTTCACGAACCAAATGCACTTTGAAAAAATTACCGTAGGACTGTTATTGACAATTGCGGGGCCATTTTTCTAAAACACCTTTTTTACATTTTTTTGAATTGCGCCAAAAGTTATGAATATTTTTTGATAAAATTTTTACTGTAAGTAGCCGCCGAAAAGAGCTACAATTTTTAGTTGACATTGTCTATTAAAATAATAATAATATAATAAAATAATAATATAATAATATAATAATATAATAATACAATAATATAATAATATAATAATATAATAATATAATAATATAATAATATAATAATATAATAATATAATAATATAATAATATAATAATATAATAATATAATAATATAATAATATAATAATATAATAATATAATAATATAATAATATAATAATATAATAATATAATAATATAATAATATAATAATATAATAATATAATAATAAATAAAAATAAAAAAAAATAATAACATAATAACATAATAATATAATATAGACATCCAAAAAACATCATCAAAGTTGGCCAAGAAAAAAAAGACGTATTTCTATTCTTAATCGAATTTATAACCTTATTTACTTGTCAAGACTGTCACATCATATGACAGTCATTGTTTATTTTACAAATTGTGACGGTCACTTGTCAAAAGTTTGACATAACCGAAAAGCTTAGACATGACCGCTATTTCCATCTCTCTCATTCATAGCCAGAGTTGATGACGTTTTTTTTGGATGTCTCCATAATATAATAATATAATAATATAATAATATAATAATATAATAATATAATAATATAATAATATAATAATATAATAATATAATAATATAATAATATAATAATATAATAATATAATAATATAATAATATAATAATATAATAATATAATAATATAATAATATAATAATATAATAATATAATAATATAATAATATAATAATATAATAATATAATAATATAATAATTAATAATATAATAATATAATAATATAATAATATAATAATATATCATTTATTCGTTAAAATCTTGCAAAAGGGCATGGAACGCCACTACTACAAGGACAATTAGAATAATTCGAATACATTTTGTATATGGTTATACATAAATTATACACATAAATACATTTATTTTTTACATATTCTTATGATGTCACAACCACATGACATCACAACAATTACTTATATCGAGTTAACATATACTCTAAGATCATAAAAACATTGCTCCACAAGAAACCTATAATTAAATGTATGGCGTAATATGATATAAGCACATACTCTTAAATCATCTTAAGTGATTGATATCACTGTTATAAAACACTTGTAATATGATAAAACAATATTTCGATAAAATTATTTCATTTAGTCGCGTCCATCATGAAGGTTCTGGTGTGCTTCTTGGTTTCACTCGCTGGAGTTTTAGGTAAGGCGTTTCTTCCTAACGAATTTCCTACGATGGAGAAACTTATCTTTTTTCTTGTTAATTTCTGCAATAAAATTTAAAACCATAGCAGTTTTGAATAGAGAATGAAAAGACCTTTCAAATGATGTATCACAAGCCCCTACTTCCAATTTGAAAATTTAGGGGTTGTAGCTGTCACCTGAAGGGGGTTGAATTAAGGGATGACATTTTTACGTCGCAAGATGTCATTTTAGAATTAGAAATTGACGTGTCCCAGAATTTTCTAAAAAAATGCATAATAATGGAGCTACTGAATGTATTCCATTTGGCTGTTCCGCACTGTATAAGCGCAGTTACTTTGCTAACTATTCTTCCACGGATGTCTTCCAGGTTCGCCTCTCTCCGCCCCTAATGGCCGAATCATAGGCGGCCAGAACGCCACCAGGGGCCAGTTCCCTTACGCGGTCTCTTTGCAGTACTGCAGGGGCGCCACCTGTCAACACTCCTGCGGCGGTGCTCTCATTAGCCCCAGCTGGATAACGTCTGCGGGGCTCTGCATCACTGAGGTGCCCAGCCAGGGTAGTTACAAGGCAGTAGCCGGCATCCTCAATCTAGACGACACCAACGCCGAGAGGCAGGATATCAAGATCAGCCACGCGTTCATAGTCCCCGACTTCGAAGGGTGAGTGATCTACACATAAGTCTAGATTTATACAGGGTGAGTCAGAAAGAATGGGCCCACACTAAACTGGAGATACTAGACACCAAAATATTATGATTGAGCTCAACATGCCTTATACCAATGTCGCTGGTTTAAGAGATACAGCGTGTTCAAAGTTTAAATTTTATTCTGAAATTTCTCAATAATTGAGAAAGTCTTGATAGTATAAATCTGAAAATTAGTAGTTTTATGTTTTTTGGTGTGAGAATGACGAATTTTAAGCTTATTTTGACGTTTCTCCTCGAAGGCGCTAGTTTCACCGTGTTATTTTGGTAAATTAAAACATTTTTTTTATCTGTTGAGCCATGCCTAAAATAAGTAGAGAATCTAAGAGAACGCTCAATTCTACAGAGAAAAGGTATTCTTGTTTAGGCCATCTAAATCTATCGGTTTTTAAGTTATTTGCATTTAAAAGGTTCAATGTATTTTTGTTGATTTAAACTTTGAACACGCTATATCTCTTAAACCAGCGTCATTGGTATAAGGCATGTTGAGCACAATCATAATATTTTGGTGTCTAGTATCTCCAGTTTAGTATTATCCCATTCTTTCTGACTCACCCTGTATATCTACATACGTACGCTTATCGTTTTGCTTTAGAAGTCATTGCAGAAAAAAAGATCTAGGGTATAAAATCAGGTGATCAAGTGGGCCATTCATCAAACATCTTCCCAATTGCTGAGTTTTGTATTGCCTTACCAGAACGTTCCTTTTTTTATTGAATAAATGGCATTGTCATATTTCCAAAAGATATACATTTTTTTTCTAATGTTTATACTTATTTTCTAGTGGTGCCGGCCCTCACGATCTAGCAATCTTCAAAACGTTGACCCCATTCGAACTGAACAACTACATTCAGCCTATTAGGCTGGTAAACTCTGGAGCATTGTACAACGGTACCGCTGACCTCTTGGGTTGGGGATCCACAGGTGGGCCCGTCAACCCCATAATGCCAAACACCCTTCAGACCGTTAACGTCCCTATTCTTTCGACCGATGGTAAGCGCAAAATTCCTTCTTGTAGAAGACAACATCCGAATAATTAGGCAGTATTTGTTTTGTAAATACATTTTTTAATCCTAGTTTATATAAATACTTTATTAAATGACTTAGTTTTCAGTATTTCAGTACTTTACAAGAATTTACGTATTTAAATATTTCAAGCATTTTAATACTGGAAAGTATTTAGAGAGGAAAAATATACAAATACTTTATATTTATATCTGTAACCGCAAATACTTACTATAAAAAGTTTTTAATATTGTGTAGTACTTGTGATCTAAATAACTAGTTTTGCTATGGTATTTAAGTAGTATTTTACAGAGTAAAGCATTTTAAGGTCTGTAGATTTACAGATACCGTTTTTTAACACGACTGTACTCTTTCACGACTACATCATGGTATACCTGTGTCATGCGATCCCTGTGAAAAGGCGATATTTGAAAAACTACAGGGCATCACTATAGTATTTAGGACCACGTGGTACTGTACACTGTACATCGAGGCACCATCCAGCTCGATGTCAGGCCACTTCCGGTGCCGAATCGGCTTTGCTTATCTACTAATGCATAGAAATGATTAAAAACGTGTTTTTTCCAGCTTGTAGAGAAGCTCTGGACTCCATCATCAGCGATCATCCCCTGGACTCCTTAGCCAACAGCTGCACCGGCCCGCTTACTGGCGACGTCAACGTCTGCACAGGAGACTACGGCTCGCCCCTGGTTCAAAACAACGTTCTCATGGGCATCGTCTCGTGGATAGTTTCCCTTGCGATACGGAGAACGCTCCCACCATCCATGTCAGAATGTCCTACTACAGAAACTGGATCGTCTCCATCGTCGACGAGAATTTGCTTTAACGAGATTTATTTTTAACAAATTGTACTTGTCCTCTTTTTACACGAATATAAATAAAGTTCAGTTGGGACAACCTTTTTATGGACGTCGGTTGAAATGTAAATCTTTAAGCAAACACTTTCGCGATTTGTTTAAATCCAAGTGCGGGAAATATCAATTCGGAAATAACTGTATACTGTACATAGAAAAAAAGGTAAACCTGTTGATGTTGTTTTATTTCTGGTGGAGAGGTAAAAAGAGTGCTATATAGAAAATATTTACTCAAGAAACAATCTTTATACAGTGACAAGTAGCACCGAAATATGAACATAAATAAGCATTCTCAAATCCTCAGTCACCCTTTCATTATGGAAAGCAGTTAATGTAGGTAATGTTTTACAAGGAAAGATCTCTTGCAATTCATTGCTAACTAATAAATTATTTTTTTTTTAAATATTCCAAACTAGCTTTCTAAGAACGTCACGAACTAACAGTTTACTGAAGTATGAATATAACATTTGTATAGTTATTTGTATAGTATTTGTATAGCGAGCTTAGCAATTTTAGAAAATATATCTGACAACCTTGCTTTTTTTTCATGTCTTCACATTCACATTAGAAATACTATACTAGAGATCGCGGATCGGGTATTCATTCCAGGTCAGGATTCCACAAATACTTATTGGCGCATATAGGGTGTTACTTAATGATATGTACTTATTTAAAGGGATGATTCCTGGACTAATGTTAACTCGAAAAAATTCATTGTATGTCTAAAAATAATTGTTTTCGAAATATAAGATACTAAAGTTGTTGAGTAAAGCTTACCTTAGGTTATTTACTTAGTCCAAAAGTTAATAGTGACTAAGATAGAGGGTATCAAAGTTATAGTTTTATTTTCGATTTTAGGAAACATTTTTTTTTTAAGTTCAACAGTGTTGCACGATGGGATTTTTTTAGGAGCGAGGAATTTCAATTTGTCAATAATTTTTATGCAGATTGTAGAGGCCGCCCTCTTCGTTTTTTTTTTGAGTACATAAAAAACCGGTGTAACTTTATTGCGCCTTAGAATATTTATTTAATTAATTATTTATATAAAATTAATTAAGTCATCTATTTTTCGTCAAAATCGTATACATTGTCGACGTTGCTCTGAGTAATTTGCATTTAAAGTGCTCGGTGCAACGTATTTACATCATGATTGTGAGATATACGATCTTCCATAGTTTGCTTCGAGTAAAACAAGCCAAATAAATTGCTTTAAAACCCCATTTCAAAAAACAAACTCAAAAAATATCTGCTTACTTCTTATTACGTTCCTGTTATGTGTCCTGCATTCCGCAACTGTACTGATTACTAGATATATGCCTTTTAGTGGATTTGACCTTCACAAAACTACAAATGTAGTGAGATGGGTGCATTCTTTCAAATCATGGGTTCACAATTTCGTATCGTAAATTACCGTTAATTGTTAGAATCAACATACAAACATATTTATAGTCCTTCTATTTTTAATTGAAAATGATAAATACGCCTGGGGAACAAAAAAAAGCGGTGCAACTTTATGATTCCATGGGCGTGCATATATCTTTTTATAAATTCGAAAATTGTGAAATAATTTTTTTCATTCAAATCAATATAGGAGATTAAAATTAGCCTGCATACAAAACTCTTAATATTTGTAATATAATTTGCTGTAAATTTAGCCAGACAATCTCAAAAAATTGTCTGTTAATAAATCTAGCTGAAATACACGTCACTGGCGTCTTAAACAAGTAGAGTTCCTAAAGTCGTAAATCATTTTAACAACGTCGTAAAGATTTTATGGCACAGTGGACCGAATAAGTATTTAAGGAGTATTATATACAAAGCAATCCAATAGTATAATGGATCGGCATTCGCTCGAGGATCGCGGAATCACTTTGCCGGCTCTTCAAAATTTTAAAAAGTATAGTAATATACATAAAGTTGTATTAATTCATAATTATTTTTTCCAGCAGTTTTAAACGCTTTATTTTAATGCTAACTAATAAATTTATATCTATGCATTTTTTTAAAAATATTTCCAAACTAGCTTTCTAAGAACGTCACGAACTAACAGTTTACTGAAGTATGAAGTATACTTGTATAGTGAGCTTAGTAATTTTAGAAAATATATCTGACAACCCTGCTTTTTTCTACCTATTTTCAATTTAGAATGGACATACAGTACATACTTTTCAACTCATTACGCCAAGTAAAGTATAGCCAAATTGTAACTTTGTTTACATGTGCCCCATAAGTATTTTAATGCCCTTCTAGGAACACAAGACCTGCCGTATCGTATCAGCTTCTCCATTTATATACCCACTTCGAACAATCTATTAATTTTGCGATTTATCTCCCAATTTTGTTAACAATTCCCCTCAATACGCGATGGAAATTGAACACACTCGTGATAGACGGTTTGTGACTGGTCGCGTTACAGGTCGCGCGACTGGTCGAGTCCAGGTAGGAGGAACTAATTCATCAAAAACTGTTCTTGGAAGATATAAGGCTAGTTATGACGGTTCCCTATGTATTTTTTTGCGTAGAATACAGTGCGAGGGGTCCGTAGAGTTGAAACCGTGCGCTAATTTTTAAATTAACAATTTGTGAAAAAAAAACATATTTTGTCACCTTTCCGCTTATATCTCCGTTTCTTTGCATATTTTATGTAGCATATGTATGTAAGAAGTTGTAGCCTATTGAATTTCCAGAATTTTAAGCCAACCCGAAGTCTCCAAGTGCTTATTGTTAACTTGCAAATGCTGAAGTTGAAAAAGTGCTTTTTTCTTCACTATTTTTTAACTTCGAAAGTAGGGCGACTATGATCATGAAATTTCTTGGAGGGACTGCTGTTTTTAGTACGAAGTTATAAAAAAAAATCAGCTCGATCCGTTAATAACTTTTCGAGTAATTAACGATCGCATTGTTTTGTGCCTTAATTGACAATGCCGCCATTTCTTTGTTTATTGTACGATATTGACCGGGTTGGGCTAGAAAAATCATAAATCTCTTCAAGTTTGCGAGACTTTTTGAGATTTCCCTCCAAGAAATTGTCCAGAATCAGTCCCTCCAAGAAATTTCATGATCATAGTCGCCCTACTTTCTAAATAAAAAAATAGTGAAGAAAAAAGCACTTTTTCAACTTCAGCAGTCATTTGCACGTTAACAATAGCACTTGGAGACTTCGGGTTGGGCTTAAAATTTAGGAAATTCAATAGGCTAATATGTATTAATAGGAAAAAAGTAAAAAAAAAACGTTTTTTTTTACAAATTGTTGATTAAAAAAAATTAGCGGACGGTTTCAGCTCTACGGACCCCGCGCCTTGTGTTCTACGCAAAAAAAATACATAGGAAACCGTCAAAACTAGCCCTATATCTTTCAAGAACACATAAAAATCTCTGACTACTGGACTATTAAGGCATATACAGACACTAGTCCTATTGTATATAGTCCACAAGTCCTATTGTTACCAGCACTGTATTTTTTAGCGGCGCCGGTCCTCACGACCTAGCTCTGTTTAAGACGGTGACCCCTGTTCGAGCTAAATCAGTACATCCAGCCGATCACTCTGCTGTCTGAGTCGGAAACGTATGATGGCACCGGTGATCTAATCGGTTGGGGATCCATTGGAGGCATTGTATCACCGATAATGCCGAACACCTTGCAGCAGGCCACTGTCCCAATCATTTCGTACGACGGTAAGTAAAAAAATAGTTAAATATTACAGAGTCAAGGGGTATTGACAAGTCAATTTCTCTCTTACATAAACGTGAACCAAATATGAGAGTGAGTAGTGAAGCATTCTCCAACGATATGGTGAGAAGGCATATGGCATCGCAGTTCGCTGTTGCCATATTCATCGTCAACATCAACATATGAAGCCGTATTAGCTAAGGTCTGGGACAAAATTAACGAACAACCAAAAATTTACTACACGTTTTTGTTACTTTTGTAACATATAAGTTCGTTACTTGATAATGATCCCGTTAATAACGATAAAACGAAAAACTATAATAATGTTTATGAAAAAGTTCAAATTACAGTTTAAATTGAAAGAGACTAACGTGTTTAATTAAGAAACCGGAACTTCAAAGTTGATAAGAGAACAATAACATTAAGGAACAATCTTTCAAGAAAAAATCTTTCAAATGGCCCGTTAGAATTTAGGTTCAGAAAAAGTAGTGTTTATGATAAAATTTTCATAATTTGGCAAGGAGTTTATTTTAACACTGAAAAATTGTTTCACCTTGGGTTTTCCAAAGATAACGCATAAGTACGTATATAGATACTTAAGAAATAAAACATTTAAGTTCGCTTACGTTGAATAGAAATCAGCTTAGGAAAACATTATTATCTTAAACAACTCGAATAATTGATAACGTTTGGATAATACATATTGTTTTTAAAGTGCGAAAGACTGATATCGAGTTAAAACGATCAACATATTTTTCCATTCTTCATTGAACAACTGATTTCCTGTCATTTAAAATGAAATACAATGCCACTTATATTTTTTTATCGTTTTAACATCAATTCACTTATTCTCCAATCCAGTCATTTTCATCCATTCCATCATTCTCCTAAATTGAGCAACGTTTTCGATCCTTAATAGGTTTTACATGGTGTTAAATACCTTAACATTAGATACAGGCAGGAAATCACCCTTAGTGACATTCGTTCATAAATATTAACTACATAGTTATGTACATTGTTAACATTTATCGTCCTAGTAAAAAATATGACATACTTTACGTACGTATTTTACAAGTGATAGTAAGTATTTATAAACGAAGTATTGTTTTAGCCATAAAAAGTAAGCATAAAATTTTCCTTAAGTACAAACTAAAATTATAGATCGAGCATGTAAAGGTATCGTTAAAGTACCTACGTCATATCCAATACGCTCTCTCCCTGGATTTTTCTTCTAACCGCGCGTTGCTAAAGCTTATTCCCTCCAGCGCCCACAACAGCACACTCCAAGCTGTTCCCAGTATAAGGTGGTTAAATAAGAAGAAGTAGTTTTTTCCCTACCTATGTTCAAAACTTTAAACGCGTTTGTGAACACTCATTTTTTAAAACATACCGGACATACAGAAGAGCATGATCTCTAAAACCGAATCCAGTTTTTTCAGTTTTGCACACCTTATTGTATTAGGACTCGATCATTTTCGAAGATTTTTTATTAAAAATCAAAATTTTACTAAACCTTATTTCAAGGACTGAATTTTGCCTCATACTAGAAATTTGGTAGGGTCTACAGTTAGCGCGGTCTGAGAAACTCATATTTTCGTAAGGAATAGAGAACATCATATGTTAGGGGGCGATTAACAAAGCTTATAACACTCACATGAAACTTGTGAAAAAATTTTCAAAAAACGTCTGCCTCACCAGAAAATCTTAGAAATGGCTTGCAAATAATTTGCGAAATATTTTTTTTTCAGAACTAGCAAGTGAATAAAAAAAACTTTTCGTTCTTGTGTTTTTGCAAAATTTTCATTTTGCTTAAATATACAATAGCTATTGTAAAATCTTAAAAAAACGAAATGCCGGGATGAAATAACAATTAAAATTACCTTATTTAGATCTTGAAATTTCCAAAAACCACAAGTATCTACTTATAAAAAGACTTTGGTTTTCTACTTGGGTCTTACCCAATCTTAAACCCTTAAAAATCTATTTATCTGAAAATGACAAATTTTGAAACAATTTAATAAAGAGCCCTTTTCTAGATTGTAAAGCGACTCTGGACAGGCTTTTCGACAACCACTCCTCCTTCGACGCGGAGGCCAACATCTGCGCTGGCCCCCTCAATGGTGCCAGCAATGCCTGCACCGGGGACAGCGGCATGCCCCTAATCAAAGACGACCGCCTCATAGGCGTGGTCTCGTGGATGATCACCCCCTGCGATAGAGTGTACGTATGCCGACCATCCTGACGAAGCTTTCGTACTACAGAAGTTGGATCTTGAGGACCGCTAGCGTTCTCTAATTCAGTTGCTCTGTACAGTTCTCTCTTATACAGGTACAACGAAATTAAATGAAACTGAACAAAATAAATATTTTAGTTTTATGTAAAATATCTAGTTATTTACGGGACATGCCCTCTTCAACATACAGTTATAATTACACTAACAAGTAACACTACCCAATTGTCACTCACCGATTTAGATGAAAATTTGCACACTCATAGAATACTAAAAAATATTTAACCCCTGTTTTTTTTTTCTTCCGGAATATGCTTTTTATGGGTAGAAACCACCCCCAAAAGGTGGTAAAAGCAAGAATCGCCGTAAATGAAATTAAAAATACCAAAATATATGTTACAACATAAAATTTAATACGACATAATTTAACAACATGTATTTAAGTACATAAACATTTTTTATTTCTAAAATCTTAAGGGGTTAGACTCCTCTGGAGTGCGAAAAATCAAGGCACTCTTTGGGAATTTTTTTCTATTCTACTAATAAAGCGATCAAAAATTTCACTTTAGGACTTAATTAAGTACATAATGAGGTATATACAAATATTTTTTTTGTTCGATAAAAAAACAAAATGGGCAACACAGCAATTTTTGAAGAGTTACTAGAAAAAACAAAAAAAATGTTTTCAGTATCTACGTGAGTTTTTTCTAAAGCGGTACACAAGATTATTGTAAATTATTGATTTTTCGCAAAATGCCAGCATTTTAAAAAAAAAAGAAACAAATTTTACGAAAAAGACGATATTAATTTGTTTATAAAAACCGTAATTTTTAACCCATCGAAAAAAATGAGTACTACTTTAGATAATTTATTTAAGAAGCTACAGTCAAAATTTCAAGTCGATCGGATTATAATTGCGCGAGTTATACTGCCCACCAATTTGAAAAGCATGTTTTCGAAGAAAACGCGTTTAAAGTTTCAAGACGTGTTTGCTTCATGAAATTTTCAAAATACAGGTGTAGGGTCTATTGTTATTTAATAGGTAGGGTCTAATTTTAGTTGAATTATGTACGTGGTAGGTACGAATCTACTTATTTATGTAAATTTCTGTAAAACCCTAATTCTCACGTTTCGGCCTGTACCGTTTGTAGATTTATGTAAATACGTGGTACAGCCTATTTGATTTCTATTAAAAACACCCGCATAATAGTTTGGTTTTCCCAAACTGACCTGCGGTTGGGTTTTCCCTAATTTAGTTTACAACTGTTTATTGGAGACTGGTTTCGGGGAACCTACCTAAATAGGTCGGTGTCGGAATGTTGGTTCAGGGGACTTTCCGTTTGGACAGTCACTCTCCGGCAGTCCCTCTTTAGAGTTCATCTTTACCGTTCACCGGCTCCACACCGGAGTCTACCTCCGCGTTTTACCGGACTTCCCCGGTCTCTCATATCTTGTAAATGTGTAAATAAATCACTGTACATATAGCCGATTAAAGTTCTTTACTTACCACACCACCCATCGCCATAAAGTGGTGACACCGAAAAAAAATCCGCGAAAGGTGCGTGGTATTTTGTATACAGTGAAAATAAGTGCCGGAAAGATGGTGAACGAACACGAACAATTAACCGCAGGTAACTCTAACCGCGTCGCGCTTAAACTCCCGCCGTGGATACCCAGTGAACCGGACATGTGGTTGACACTGGTAGACAGAACTTTTGATCTGGCTAAAATTACGTGCGAAGACACAAAATTTAGTTATGTCGCGACGGCCTTGGACCAATCGGTGATTATGGAAGTGCGCGATATTGTGATGAACCCTCCAGCCAGTGAACCTTACAAGGTGCTCACAAAGGCCCTGGTGAATAGACTAAGGAAGGCTCGGACCCGAACTCTCCGATTTCAATGATTTTTATATATGTTGTAGAACATGAAAAAAATAAGAGACACGTATTTTTTTATGTGCCGAAAAACATTCTAAGGGGGTGAAAATAGCCCCTAAAGTTTACCCCCAAAAACACATTTTTTTAAATATCTCGAATTCAATTCAATTTTTTTCGATGAAACAAAATGGACATTGTTCCTTATAAAAAGTACTATTAATCCGTTATGATTTGATTATTAAATGTTGCAACCCCTATTTTTTAGGGGGTGAAATGTAATTGTTTTTGTAATTTTCGATAATAAAAATTCGCAAATTGCTTGAAAAATAATATTTTTGTATACTTGACGTCAAAATAAAGTTTACGTGTTTCGGCATTTTCCTTAAAAATACCCCCAAAAGGGGTGAACCACCCCTAACACAATTAAATTATTCCAGGCATTAAATTTTCGTGAAAATTGGTGTACGGGGGTTTTCGACGATGCTGATCACAAATCAGTAGTCGGATTCTGTGAATTCAAAATGGCGGATCCAATATGGCCGACCAATTATTTTCAAAAACCTGAAATTTTCTTAATTTTTTTTACGTTTTAATTTACAAGGTTTCTTATTAAGAAATAACTACTCAATTGATAAAAAAAACGATGTGTCAAGTCCAATATGGCGTGCAAAACGTGAAAAAACTTCCATTTCGCAAAAAAGTTTACGAAAATTAAAGAATTCTTGAGATTCTGATCTGATAAAAACTTATAGTATCAATAAATAATTAAAATGTGATACTTATATCAAATGTCAAGGATTAAAAATGAATATACTACATTGAAACTTTGTATGTTTGTTAAGAGGGTTGTAGTGTAAGGTGGTTATTCAAATTCTATTTTCTTATTTTGATAAAAAGAAAACAGATTGATCAATAGACATTTTACAGTGGCTGCTAAAATAACGTTTTTTGTACCGCTTTGACAGTTTTGTCCAGATAATTTTTGACCTATCTAATTCATCCAAAGTGGATATTGTCTTGTCAAAAAAATAGATTTTTATTAGGTGACGTGGCGTAGGGTTCCAATTCATATTCCAACGAAACGAGTGAGAATATAGTGAGTCACTTGTTTATTTCGTTTGCTGTACGATTATTACAATAAGTTGTGACAGTTAAGTTTTCGACATTGGTATCGAGTAGTTTTTTAATAAATAAATATTTAATTAAATAATAGTTGCAAGCATTAATAAGTGTATTCACGAATAATTAGTTTATATAATTAATTTGGTGTTAACGAATACGTAAGTGTGTTATGTTTTAATTGTATTTTAAATACTTTTTAAGATTATTTTTAAGAATGAATACGCGAATAAACAAACGTAATTATCGTGTCATCACAATATACTCGAAACCGTTTAACAAGTGTATTGTAATATTGTATGTAATATTGTAATATTTAATTTTTGTTTTGATCGGCGACGGCAAATATACCGTTTATTTCATTTTAATTTTTCTAACACTAATTTCAAGAGCAAACTATAAGAACTATTTGAGTAAAATTTGTGTATATTGTTAATTTAAAATTATGTTTTTACAATTTTTTCGAGTAATGAGTAAATTGTTATAAAAACATCAAAAGAGTAAGTTATAAAAAACATCAAATTTTCTTACATTGGGATTATTCTTTGTTGAAAAAAATTTCAAATTAATAAAAAAATCAATTTTTAATTTGTTTATAAACTGTTTTATTGGGGGGGGGGGGGGGGTAAAAACATTTTTAAAAAAATTTAGTATATATACGGAACTTGATAATACTAATTGATTTCGAAAATCCTCACTGGGGCAGTTCCGAAGAATAGTAGGGTTTTATTTTGTGAATAGTAATAGCAATTGAAAATAAACAAACAACAATTTTGGAATTATCATATACAAAAAAAAACAGATGAATATAATTAGCAGGTGTCGTAAAAAAATTTACGATAAATAAAATTGTTTTTGGTTTTGGTTAAAATGGTTAAAATGGTTTCGAGTGTATTGCATAATTTATAATAATTACTTATTATTCAAAACTGTTTTTATTTCAGACGCACAAATGAAAATAAACCCTTTAAATGTTACAAATTTATTGTTAGTTTATTTTCAAACATTAAATATACCAGATAGTCGAACGAATCATAAAGAAATTCAGCTATCTGAAAGAATTAAAAATATTTTAATAGACTCAATGAATGAATTTAACGATGTAGAAATGATTGTTGAAGAATCGTTAGATTTTCAAGTGGAGTATAAAGATCATGATGTAAAAATAGTTGAGGATGAAGTACTACATCATTTTCCTGAATCTCCTGAAGCACCAACAAATCAGTGTACAGAAGATCATGAAGAATTAGATTTTGATTACAAGCAGAGAGCCGTAGAATATTGGAGAAGTGGTAAAAAAAAACTTAAGTCTTGAGAGTGTCCAAAAAAGGTTCAGAAAAGTTTCATCTATCAGCCAACTTCGACGTTGGGCTCATACAATCAACAAAGGTGGTACCTATAGGGAAAAAGTAGCTCGAATTTGTCAGTATACATTTGATAATTTTAAAGCTGCTGTCGATGGTGGTTTAATTATTGAAGATCGCGATTTGATTCGATGGGTCTTACAAGCTCAAAAAAAATCGGTTCTGAAGATTTCAGATTCAAGTCATCTAAAACATGGTTAGCAAAGTTTAAAAAGGCTCACAGAATAGTATGTAGGAAAATCAATAAGTTTATAACTAAAAAAAACAATAGAAAGTCGTTCAGAACTTGATGCTCAAGCAGATGCATTTATCGCTGACATAAAATCGTGTATACCAAAAATTGGAATCCAAAATTAGTACAATTCAGATCAGAGCGGATTCCAGTTGGAAATGCATTCTGGAAGAACGTTAGCAGTTGAAGAAGAAAAATAAGTACAATGTTTGGTACAATCAGTTTCATCGACAACTCAGAGTTACACCATTCAACCGCTATTATCAGCTTCTGGACAACTACTATCGCCACTTTTTCTTGTTTCAAAAGAGCCTACTGGTAAATTCGGTCCTGTTGTAACAGAAAACTTATTCAGACCAGAAAATGTATATGTGGAAGCATCAAAATCTGGAAAATTAACTTCAAGTAAATGCATTTTTTATATTTGTTACAATATGACATATAATCATAAAAATTGACAAATAATTTTTATTACAGATCATTTTAAAATATGGTTGGAAAAAATATTTTATCCGAATGTTGAACAGCACTCCATACTACTACTGGATTCATGGAGTGGCCATTGTGATAAAGTTATAGAGGAAACAATGCCAGAAAATAAAATTGTTAATGTGAAAAAAAATTCCAACCGGAACAACAGGCAAAATTCAACCACTTGATGTTTTTGGATTTAGAATTTGGAAAAACTACGTTCGAAAATGTTCAGATAATGTGATTTTAATGGATCATGATTTGAGTTTGCATTCTAGAAATAGCATAATTAAACTTCAATCTTTAGTTCATAACCAACTTTCTTCACTAAGATATAAAAATCTTTTTAAATATTCCTGGTATAAAAGTGGTGACATCGAAGAAAGACCCGATCCATTTGAAAATCCTGTGGTTTTCGGTTTTGGGGACTCTTGTAGCACGCACTGCGAAATACAAGGATGCACTAACATGGCTATTGTACGTTGTGGTTGGTGCAAAAAATCATTGTGTTTTAAACACTTTTATGAAGATTATCATTACTGTAAAAATTACGTTGATTAATATGTTATAAAACTAATACAAAAAATTATTGTGTGATCTAGAAGTTAATAAAGTAAGGAAAAGTTTCATTTTTATTTAAATAGACACGTATAACATAAAATAAAAAATAACACTATTGTACTATCAATAAGGACCCCAATAATTCACCATTGGAAGTAATCAAGTTTTTACAACTTTTCTGTACACTTTCAATTTGTCTATGCTTTAGACTTATAGGATATTCAAACTTATAGGATAAGGAGTTTCAAAAATCTTGTTTTTTAATTTTTTTTTCAATTTGATTAGCAATCATAAAAACTACAAATTACAAGTTTCTGTGATTTTTTGTAAACTTTTTTGCAAAATGGAAGTTTTTTCACGTTTTGCACGCCATATTGGACTTGACACATCGTTTTTTTTATCAATTGAGTAGTTATTTCTTAATAAGAAACCTTGTAAATTAAAACGTAAAAAAATTAAGAAAATTTCAGATTTTTGAAAATAATTGGTCGGCCATATTGGATCCGCCATTTTGAATTCACAGAATCCGACTACTGATTTGTGATCAGCATCGTCGAAAACCCCCGTACACCAATTTTCACGAAAATTTAATGCCTGGAATAATTTAATTGTGTTAGGGGTGGTTCACCCCTTTTGGGGGTATTTTTAAGGAAAATGCCGAAACACGTAAACTTTATTTTGACGTCAAGTATACAAAAATATTATTTTTCAAGCAATTTGCGAATTTTTATTATCGAAAATTACAAAAACAATTACATTTCACCCCCTAAATTACTGTACTAAGATTAATAGTACTTTTTATAAGGAACAATGTCCATTCTGTTTCATCGAAAAAAAATTGAATTGAATTCGAGATATTTAAAAAAAATGTGTTTTTGGGGGTTAAACTTTAGGGGCTATTTTCACCCCCTTAGAATGTTTTTCGGCACATAAAAAAAATACGTGTCTCTTATTTTTTCATGTTCTACAACATATATAAAAATCATTGAAATCGGAGAGTTCGGGTCCGAGTACCTTCCTTTAAGTGTGTCCCAGGAACTAAAGACGAGGAGACTTCTCGAGAGAGAAGAAATGGGCGATACCAAGCCCTCGCAATTTCTCCGGCGACTGAGAGCGTTAGCTGGTGCAGCGGTGTCGGAGGATCTTCTGCGGACGCTGTGGTCGGGACGCCTACCTCAGAGCGTGCAGGCGATTATCGCCCCCCAGAAGTACTCCAAGCTCGACGACGTGGCGGAGCACGCCAACGCCATGATGGCGTCGATAGCATCGAAGGCTTCTGTGTTCGAGACATCATCCCGTGCTGATGAGGACAGGTATGCTCGTTTAGAGGCGCAGATTTCGGCGTTGACCGCAGAGTTGTCAAAGATGCGCCCGTCGTTTGACCGCGGATCTCGTGCACGTTCCAGTCCACGTTTCCGTCCGCGGTCCCGGTCGCGAAGCCGCGGCGAAAAAGACGATAGTATGTGCTGGTATCATCGCAAGTACGCCGAGAAAGCTCACAGATGCCAGGAACCATGTTCATACAGTGCCGCGAAATCGGGAAACGAAACGGGCAGTCGTTAACGGCGGCAGGCGGCAATTGCCCTACGTCACGCCGATTGTTTCTTACGGACACTTACAGGAAGGTGCGTTTTTTAATCGACACGGGTGCGGACTTGTGTGTTTATCCGCGCGATCGCGTCCCCGAGCTGCGGGAGAAGTCGTCGTACGTACTTACCGCGGCAAATGGGACTCCAATTTACACGTACGGCACTAGGTTCATGTGTCTTAATTTCGGCCTACGTCGCGATTTTGTATGGAGGTTTGTCATCGCCGACGTTGCGAAACCTATCATCGGCGTCGACTTTCTCGCACATTACGGCCTCCTAGTCGACGTTGGGAACGGGAGACTCTTGGACCAAACCACTCAGCTGACGTCCAAGGGAGAAGTCGTTGAGTGCTCCGTGGACTCCATCAGGACGGTGACTGGGTCGTCAGTTTTTCACAACCTCCTGCAGAAGTTCCCGCAAATAACCTGCCCCCGAGGTACCGCCTGCGTGGCGAAACACCAAACGAAACACCACATTTCCACGACACCTGGACCTCCGGTGGCAGAGAAGCCGAGGCGTCTTGCTCCAGACCGTCTGCAAGCAGCCAAGAAGGAGTTCGACGCCATGGTGAAGCTCGGAATAGCTCGACCCTCCAAGAGCAGCTGGGCAAGCCCATTGCACTTGGTTCCAAAAAGTGGCGACGAATGGAGACCATG
The DNA here is from genome assembly GCA_029963805.1 of Aromia moschata. Classification (NCBI taxonomy): domain Eukaryota; kingdom Metazoa; phylum Arthropoda; class Insecta; order Coleoptera; family Cerambycidae; genus Aromia; species Aromia moschata. Next base: position 2,823,091 of record JAPWTK010000028.1, on the reverse strand, counting down.
CGGGGATTATCGTCGGCTCAACGCCAGAACTTGCCCAGACCAATATCCTCTCCGACATATCCAGGATTTCGCCCAAAGTCTCCATGGCAAGGGAATATTTTTCCACGATAGACCTTGTCCGGGCGTTTAATCAGATACCTGTGGCGGAAGAAGATATACCCAAAATAGCCATCACAACACCTTTTCGGGCTGTTTGAATTTCCGTTTATGACTTTCGGTTTAAGAAATGCGGCGCAGACGTTTCAAAGATTTATTGATGAGGTGCTCAACGGGTTGGATTTCGCCTACGCGTATATAGATGACATCCTCATCGCGTCGTCATCTACTGAAGAACATCTTCGTCACCTGCAGGTCATTTTCGAAAGGTCGCAGCGCTACGGAATCGTCATAAACCCCGCGAAGTGTGTGTTTGGCCATAACCAGGTCAAATTTCTTGGTTATTTGGTGATTTGTAACGTTCAAAATTTGACCTATAAATAATTTCAGTTTTTATCCGAGTAACTCCGTGCCACCCGGTATAAATTCAAATTTATTGCCGATTCCTTGCCGAATAGTAGACAACCAAACATACATTTCGATAACCGAGAGAATAAATAACAGCTTGTTAGGAATATCGGTATAGGTAGCAACTTAGTAAATCTTATGTCGAGAAATATTTTGAGTAAATATTTAAAGTGATTTAAATATTTTGAGTAATATAAAATATAACGATCTCTGCACCTCTACAGTTCATATGCATTTATGGATGTTACATAGGATTTATTTCAAATTCAATCCTACATTTTATTTTATCGCGGCGGCCGCGATGAGTGTTTTTGTAAAGGAAAAAAAAAACAGGCAAGAAGTAGCCCGGCGACGAATTTCACTTGGGTTTTGTCACGTATCTTTCGCTGATAGTAAGGTGTGGTCGACGATTTTCTTTAAGTTAACACGTTGGTGTTCCTAAGGGATTTTTAGAAAATTCGTATAAAATTATTGTGTTCGCGTGGTTGTGGTAACCTTAAGGGCGACACATAATTCGGCAAGTTTGCTGGACCTGAATGCACCTTTTACCATATATTGGTACGTGGTGACCGATTTCATAATCCAAGTTATATCACTTGGTTCACCTCAAGCCATCCACCATCCAAGTAAGTTATATTCTGGTCTTCTTTTATTATTAAATTTGCAAACCGTAAATCTTGGTTGTAGGGCTTTTAGTTTGGGACTTTTGGATTGAATAATTTTGGATGGGACTGAAGGATTGAATAAGACATATAATTGCCATACTTATCAGGCATGGGCCCCAGTGATTATGTGGTGGGGCATTTGTTAGCGATTTTATAGCTTCCCTATTGAAGTGGTTTATATTTCACAAGAACGTTTTAGAAATGGACTGCTTCTTGGAGAAAAATAACGTTTATAGAAAATTTTTACGAACGGTTTTTTTTAACACACGCGAATTAGTCCATAAGTACCTACATCGATGTTTTTCCTTGTCTTTGTTTTATTTACTAAGATAAATGTCACTTAAGTTGGTTATACTTTTTGGCGACAAGTGAACTTTCTTAATTTTACGAATTTCGACAACTAACGAGTTTTGATAATAACGAACTAGTTTTTGAAACGAATAAACGAAATAACCCCTGTTAGAATGTTATTACAACAGTGAGTCAAACTTTCTGAAGTGGGCCACTAAAAATCGACTGGTTGAATTCAATACTTTTAATTGAAGATTTCGAAAGGTTTATATCTGAAATTGATTATCCTAAAATATTTTTTAAAAAATTTAATTTTTTGCGAAAGTTATAAACAAATGAATTTTCAGACGCTTTTTTTTTAAATGTCAATTTCTCAGCGACTAATTAATAAAAATTAACGAAAATTTAATGCCGTGTACAGAATTAGTTGCAGAATCAAAAGACATATCGCACACATGGAAAAAAATTAATTTATCAATAAATAACTAATTTTGCAATTAACAATTGACGATTTTACCATGTTCTCCTTGTGTTAAAAAATAAAAATTACGATTACATTCCTTAAAATATACACTAATTGATCCTGAAAAAATATTTCAGTGCACTCGATCCGAAAAAAAGATATGAATTTTTTTAACGGTGATGAAAATACGCTGGACTGCGGCGCCGATTAACCGAGCGGTCGTGCCTATTTGTTCGCTTATGTTTTTACTGAAGAATCTTATAAAATATCTATGCATTTTTTTAAATAATTACGCCTGTTGATTTATTAATTTATTTATTTACATCGATTACGATTTACATTATTTATTTTTTACTATTTTTACAACTGTAGATTCAGAATAGCTTGAAAAAATATTACATTCTAACGAATTTTGAATGCAGACGACACGCGTATAAACAAATGAAAAAATCGCATGACACACATCGACTTGTTTTTTCATTCCATATGCATTAGTCTGTTTTTACGATGACACCACCTCCAACGTGCTGGAATCCTTTCAATAAAGGAAGACATAATAATGTGAAAAATAAGTTGTTTTTTCTGTCGGATAAGCAGGACCAAAAGTTCAGTGATTTGTGTGGATCGTTTGTTTGTGTTTCGTGTAAAAGGCGGCTGTATGAAAGACTACTAAAGATTCCGCTCAGTTTAAAAAAGCAGTCGAAGTTTCAGAAAATCGAGTAGAAAAAGAAAAAGTATAAAAAAAGATGACGATGAAGAGAAAGAAGAAGTGGAATCAGAAGACGCGTGTCGCCTGCATTCAAAATTCTTTAGAATGTAAGATGTTTTCAAGCTACTCTGAATCTACAGTTGTAAAAATAGTAAAAAATAAATAATCGATGTAAATAAATAAATAAATAAATCAACAGGCGTAATTATTTAAAAAATTCATAGATATTTTATAATATTCTTCAGTAAAAACATAAGCGAACAAATAGGCACGAGCGCTCGGTTAATCGGCGCAGCGCTCCGCAGTCCCGTTATTTTCATCAACGTTAAAAAATTCATATCTTTTTTTTCGGATCGAGTGCACTGAAATATGTTTGCAGGATCAATTAGTGTATATTTTAAGGAATGTAATCGTAATTTTTTTTTTAACACAAGGAGAACATGGAAAAATCGTCAATTGTTTATTGCAAAATTAATTATTTATTGATAAATTAAATTTTTTCCATGTGTGCGATATGTCTTTTGATTCTGCAACTAATTCTGTACACGCCATTATATTTTCGTTAATGTTTATCAATTAGTAGCTGAGAAATTGACATTTAAAAAAAAGCGTCTGAAAATTCATTTGTTTATAACTTTCGCAAAAATTAAAATTAAAAAAAAATTTTTAGGATAATCAATTTCAGATATAAACCTTTCGAAATCTTCAATTAAAAGTGTTGAATTTAACCAGTCGATTTTTAGTGGACCACTTCAGAAAGTTTGACTCAGTACGAAAGAACGTATTGCTCAGAAGGCATGCCCTTAGACTATTGATAGTTGGCAAATCGTCAGATGCGTGTCTTCGACCTTTACAGGATTGTTTTTAAACGTATAAAAAATGGCTGTTATTTTTTTGTTTTACCAGAGGCTCATGATTGAGGTTTTAATTGTAATCAAACAGTTATAATCAAGGGTAAAAAAATGTTAAAATCATTCATATGAAATAAATAGTTAGTTATAGACACTTCCAAATGTTAAAATGGTGATAAAACTGTTGAATGCAAACAGTAAATAAAATCAGCGGTTCCAAACATTTTAAAGGATAATGTTCCTAAAAATAAAATTACTATTACTAGAGAACAAGTGGGAGCTGCAATAATGGAAGAAGTTCGTGTAAAATGCAATGATTATATAATTTTGGCAAATAACAGTAATACATTAAAAGGTGACAATGATCAATGGAGGAAAGTCTTAAACAAGAAACGTAAACGTCCAGTTATCGTTGGAAATAATAGCACAATTGAAGTAAATGGAAGAGTAATCAAAGGTGTTCCTAAAACAACAGCTCTGCATGTATATAGGGTGGATCCGACTATGAATGCTAATGATTTAAAGGACCTATTAAAGATACATTTTCCTGAAGTCACCTGCGAGGCAATAACTTCAAAACATCCTGAACTATACTCTTCTTTTAAAGTTAATATCCTTGAAGAAAACTATAATAAAGCGATGGAAGCATCAAAATGGCCAACTGGTGCATATGTACAACGTTTTTTACAGCTCAGAAGAAGAGAAGATATTCAGATCCGATAGAATTAACTGCCGAAGACGTGCAAATGTATTATGACTTATTATTATTAAATATTCAGTGTTTAACTTCAAACAAACTTGACAATATGGTCACTGATTATGTGAACTTAAACATTAAGTTTATTTGCCTGACAGAAACTTGGTGTGTTCGTGATAATATAACAAATTATGTATTTCCTGGTTATGAACTGATTGACTATTACTGTAGATCTATACACAAAGGCGGAGGCGTAGCTATATGGTGCAAAGCAGGACTAATGGTACAGCGTTTAAATCTTGATATATACTGCAGTGAAAAAGACATTGAAGTTTCTGGTCTAATCTGGACAAATAGTTTTAAACAAAATATTGTTGTTTTGACTTGTTATAGATCTCCTAGCGGTAACTACAAGATTTTTATCATGAATTTATATTCAATTCTAGAGCATATTTATAAACCTAAAACCTTTATATTTCTAAGCGGTGACTTCAATCTGCACTCTTTAAAAAAAAGTGAACAAAATGACTTTTCAGAACTGTTAAACTCTTATGATCTCAGTCCTAAGATATTGGATCCAACATAATAAATTTATTAGTGAAACAAAGAGTCAGTATTACTCAAATAAAATTCATAATTCTAGCAATGTAAATAAATCTACTTGGCATGTTATATCTGAATTAACAGGGAAAACTAAACACCAAGAAAATATTAAATTAGTAATCAATGATATTCCTACTGAAGAACCTCAACAAATATCTGAGGAATTTAACAATTTTTTTATAAATGCACCTTATGAAATAATAAATAAAATAAAAAATACAAATTTGAATATAGACCTAAATAAAACTAGAGTTCTTAACAGCATGTTCATCTCATATGTTACAGCGGAAGAGGTTTTGTTTATTATAAAACATAAATTAAAATATAAACATTCTAGCGGATCTGATGACATTTCAGGTCATCTAATTAAAAGAATTGCTGAATACATTATACGACTCTTGACTCACATTATTAATGTCTCATTTACCGAAGGAATATTTCATTCTACACTAAAAACATCTATGGTCTCACCAATTTTTAAAAAAGGTGACATGAAAGATATGAATAATTATCGCCCTATATATGTACCACCTGTTAATTCTAAAATATATGAATATGCAATGTTACTCCAACTACTTAAATTTTTAGACAAAAATAACATCTTAAGTAATGATCAACATGGCTTCCGCTCTGGATATTCAACGATCACTGCGGTATATTCATTTTATGAAAAAAATATTGGATGCAGTTGACGGGGGTGAAAGTCCGACTGGGATCTTTTGTGACCTAAGCCGGGCGTTTGACTGTGTTCAACACGACATCTTACTAAATAAATTAGATGGATATGGAATAAGAGGTAAACCATATAATTGGTTTGCATCCTTTCTTAATGAAAGGAACCAAATGGTAAGAATTAATTATCTGGAAGCAAATAGGATAACCTGCCATACGTCAACTATTTTAGATAATAAAGTGGGTGTACCGCAGGGATCTGTATTGGGGCCCATTTTGTTCATTATCTACATTAATGAGCAGCCGAATATACTTACTGAGGCATTTGTTTCATTATATGCTGATGACGCCACTCTTTTGTTCACCGATAAGTATCATGAATCACTTCAAAACAAAATTAATACTACCGTCCATCATTTGTGTAGCTGGTTTAACAACAATTTATTGTTTCTGAATATTTCAAAAACAAATTATGTGACATTCCATACGCGGCAAAATAGTAATACTTATTCATGACGTAGATATACAAATAATTCGTGTTGAGAAAAGTGACTGCACAACATTTCTGGGTATAGATTTTGATCACACTCACATTCAAAAATCATTGTAGTAGACCACTAGTAACCTATACTCTAAATGTTTTCAAATTAGAACCTTAAAGAAAGTTTTGGATATACCTGGTTTATTATTATTTTATTTTGGACAAATACATTCTAGACTAACCTATGGCATTACTATATGGGGAGGTTCCTCTTATGCACATGATGTTTTCGTAGCACAAAAGCGCATTATAAGATGTATGATGGAGGTACCACTAACTCATTCATGTCGTAACCTTTTTTAAAAGTTTTAAAATTCTTCCTGTACCTAGTGTGTACATTTTAGAACTGCTGCTGTATGTTTACAAGAATCAACAAGACTTTGACAAAAATGAGTTGATACATTACCATAATACACGCAATAAAAGTAATTTTCATATTCCTCGTAGACGTTTGACTATATCTTCAAAGGCCCCCAGTTGGGACTGAAGTTGTATAATAAATCTGCCATTGGCATATAAACATTTAAAAACTGTCCTTGCTTTTAAGACAAACGTTAAAAAATATCTTTTGAGTATATGTGCATACTCTGTTCAAGAATATTTTGATAATTGTAATACACCTTAGATATGCCTACGATGAAGAATTTTAACAAAAGGTTATATATATATATATATTATATAACTACTTTACTTATTTTATTTATTTTATTATATAAATATTTCTACTATAATCCTTTTGTATAACTTTACTCGAGTAATCTTATCATTTATAATTATCTGTAACTTTAATTTATATGTATTTAACTCATGTTTGTAAACATTATGTTGACTTGTCCTATACCTATGTTATATGGTCTTACTGGATAAATAAATTATTATTATTATTATTATTAAAAGCCATTTTCAACGCCTATTTCAATGAGAAACGAGCCCCCCCCCTCCATTGAGGAAGCCAAGGACTGGAGTGAGGGCATTATTAATAACAATACTGAAACTCTATCAGTCTCATTCAATCACATTTGGTGAACACTGCACTAGTCAACATATGATTCACCAGATTGATAATTAATTGATCAGATTAAAAATTATTATTTTACGCATTTTAAATGCGTCCAATTTTTTGCCCGAAATGCATTAAATCTATTGTTCTCTAGGTTGGAATAAGGATCACAGAAATTTATGCAATATTAATCCAACATGCCTTTGTTACTTTCACTGTCATCATTCCCTTCAAAATTTTCTGTTTTGTTTTACGTTTAGCTCTTCCTTGACCTTTTCCTTGCCATTTATATTGAATTTCACCGCCCACTCACAGGCCAAGTCACTTATGAATGTGCGCTGACTTTGTTCCTGTTCTGTATTGTAGGTAAAAAAATAGATAAATTTCAAGTTCTCTTGCAACCGCTTTTATCTTTCCATCTTCTTTAATGACAGAATACGCTCCTCTCTTGAAAGAGATCAATGGTTACTGTACCTCGTTAATCAAGTTAAATATCATATATAATACACTGTGTGACGTGGGAATGGAACACCTAACCCCAATTTACATATATGTATGTACGTAATCGACATAGACAGTTTCCTTTTGATTTGAAACAAGGTTGAATTCTGCAACTGCAGAACATTTCCTGGACATTTGTGCTACATTCAGTAAAATTCACTTATCAACAGCTTATCTCCCCTAGTCTCCCCATCAATCTATTGTTAGAAAATTACCACTTCGTACGTTATGACGAACAGTACGATTCAGTAGTTTGTTTTGATTAATCTATTAAATGGCGAAGGTGCCAATGTCAAAAGTTGTCCTGCATTTTTAAGCATCTTATATAGGTTTGTTGTTTTTTTTTAATACATCGTATTGAAAAATTAAGAAACTATTTTTAAATTATTTTACTAATTAGTGCAATCATTATTATATTAGGCATGTAAGAGCTATGAAATAAAAAAATACTATTGATTCATCAAATATTAACTGAATAATTATTTTAGTATGTGTCAAAGAAAAGCGCTCTTAGTAAAGTTATTAAGGTGATGAGTATCACAAAAGAAGACTTGCTTTCTTTTAATTTATTTCTCGAGCTTCAGTAACATATGTGTTAATTTATAATATTTAGGTCATATTTATAAAGTGTTTCACAGATATGCCGTATATTCAAAAATTATTGTCAAAATCATATTCATTATTGATAGCTGTTTAACAAATTAAAAGCTCGATACAATAGTCATATTGCATATCACATTTTTCTGTTAAGTTATCCAAATGCATGATAAGAAAAAAATAGATAAAAAAAAATATATACTCGACACAAATAATGAATGCTAGATTTAAAATTTATATGCCTACAAGGAATAATATATATTCGGTGAAAATAATAATCGGTCGGTAATTATCGTGGATGCTCAGTAAAATATTGGACTGCTTCCTTGAAAGAACAAAAATCCGAAAAAACCTCACGGCGTCCTCTCAATTCCTGCAAGGCATACAAATATTGTTAGATAAATAGCGATACATATTGCGTAATAAAAACAGTAATTAAATTAATATAGAAAATAAATGCTCGATACAAAATAATAATAAGGCTACAAATAAATATTTATTTGCCCCAAGAATTTAGTATAGATACTTCAATGGGTGCTTAAAAAGAATATTTTTTATTAAAAATCGGATGTAATGAAATGCGAATGAAACAATTTTTTTAAACATTTAATTACTGTACGTTATAATACCATGCAAATATTTATTTAATAGTGAAATTAAAATATCGAACATTTGTATCGAATGTTTATTACGACCCCTTTACAACCTAATCTCCAGTGGCGGTGCGTGATATTTCAGTTAGCCATATCTTGAAAACGACGCATGGGACCCACTTCACTTTTTAGGTGATGACTATACACCTCTTACAGAAAGGATTTATAGTGAAAAAAACCGTCAGCAAAGTTTGCGAAAAAATTTTCAAAAACACTGGAGCACTCCTGGGTTCTCAGTAACGCTCTGTGGAATATTTGCAGTACATTTTTTTTCATAATCTAGAAACAAATATAAGGAGACGTTTTTCAATTTGTTACAAAATATTTTTTTTTACAAAAAGTTATGGCCATTTTAATTTTGGGAAACAAAATGTTCCTAAAAATTAAAATTAAAATGGCCATAACTTTTTGAAAAAAAAAATATTTTGCAACAAATCGAAAAACGTCTCCTTATATTTGTTTCTAGATTATGAAAAAATATATACTGCAAATATCCCACAGAGCGTTACTGAGAACCCAGGGAGTGCTCCAGTGTTTTTGAAAATTTTTTTCGCAAACTTTGCTGACGATTTTTTCACTATAAATCCTTTCTGTAAGAGGTGTATAGTCATCACCTAAAAAAGTGAAGTGGGTCCCATGCGTCGTTTTCAAGATATGGCTAACTGAAATATCACGCACCGTCACTGCTAATCTCCAATACCTTTTTACTATAATTTTAATGCTAATTATATTTAGACTGTAGTGCGCTTATATTTCACTTTATAAAATATCTCAATTTGAAACAAATGTTTGTTGACATACAAAGTTATTTCGGGCTATAGATAAGCTAATAAGTCTTCATTTAAAATGTCATATTGAAATGCTTATCATGATCCATCGTTTGAAGGTGTTGGTAATAAATTAGAGTAAGTGTCATATCTACAACCTGAAAAAAAATCCTAACATTACTAAAAATATTAACGTCTAATAATAAATACAGTTAAAACAAAAAATTTAAATGTAATAGATTACAAAATGTGAAAATGTATTTATTCATGTTGATTATGATGGCAGTTGTTGTTGGACTGGTTTGATCCACTTTCGTAATTGTTTTAATTATAATGTACATACAGCACAATAGCTAAAAAAGATTTTAAAAAAAAACGTTCTCAAAGTATACTGTGGAATCGATCCTACATGGCTTCATGGCTTAAACTGTCAAGTTCTGAAGTTTTTATTGTCAAGAAAATTAAATACGGTAGCCACGGCAGCATAAAAAAAAATTGTTATCAAAGGAGGGGTTTCGATAAGGCCCTTTATTAGCCCCCCTAAATCATATTTTTTAAAGTTTATTATCTAGATCATTCTTTTTTTTTCATGTGAAAAATATATCTAAGGTTTTCAAAAACACACATATTTTTTGTGTTACTTAATAAGATCTTTATGAAAAGAACCACTTAACTTGAATTGTTTTACAAAAATACGTCATTTTTGTAGTTTTTGCAATCTTTATCTAGTTATTTCATATAGAGGGCAACCGAGTAACAAAGCGATTTTCATATGTAAGCGGCATCCTAATGCGTACATAGCCGAATGAAGGGCAATTGATAATTTAACTTCTTTGTAAGTAGAGTAAATATGAGGTGAGAACCAATCCGCTAGCGCAGGCGTATGAAAGGCATCCGGTTTGTCGGTAGGACTGTTTGAGTTAAAATTTGAAATACCATTTTCTATTTTATTCTGGTCTAGTGCCTGATTAGAAAAGTGGGTTGTTACGAGCCTATTGTAGAAGCACTACATACATTCATAAAAATAAAAATGGATATTTATCACATTGACGAAAAAGTTCAAATAATTAAATTGTATTTTGGTGGTCGGTCTGTAAGGGATATTAAAGCCATTTTTAAAGAAAAATTTCCCAATAGGCGAGGCCCCGATCGCTGGCGCAGTTTGAATTTGACATGCGCAGATGCTACTAACATGAACATGGTGATTACGTCAGATTTCGGCGAATCTCAACAGAGGCGGACTCGGGTCATTATTATTACAAAACGATAGTTCACAGAAAATTAAAACGTACTAAGGGGCTAACTATTACAAAATGGAGCCGTCTTTAGGTGTAGTAATGTTAGTGGTCCCGAAACATGGCATTAAATAATTATATGGCATTATAATGACAGTTAGATTTTTAATGACTAATTATAAAAGTGGGGCATACAGGATCCGTGTTGTTGCCATGATAGCAGTACACTATTGCTTTCTTCGTCTCTTGATAGACAATTGCGGTTTCCTCAATTCATTAGAATTTACATCATCAATTTTACCTTTAAATCGACAAAATATTGGAGTCTTACTTGCCAAATTTTTATACCTGCCAAACGGATATTTGGAACAGGTCTCCCTTTGAAGGAAGACTCGTTTTTCCAGGGTATACCTGTTTCAAATTCCTGCTCCCATAATTCCTGTTTTGAGACAAGGAATGTGTGGTAATGTCAGTGGTCACGAAAGAGGAAACTTAAAAGGACTTACCCATTAAAACTAATAAATTGTTTAATACAAAAAGTAACATTACTTTTTAACTAGCGTATAATATTTTGCAGGGCATATTTTTTGCAACCTTTTTCGTCTTTTTGTTAAACAGTTGCAGTTTTGTTACACCTGATTTTGTGTTACTTAATTAATTTTACCTTTAATCTGACGAAATATTAGAGTATATTTCGTCAGACAATCACAAAATCAGTTGTAACAAAACTGCGACTGTTTAACAAAAAGACGAAAAAGGTTGCAAAAATATGCCCTGCAAAATATCATACGCTAGTTAAAAAGTAATGTTACTTTTTGTATTAAACAATTTATGAGTTTTAATGGGTAAGTCCTTTTAAGTTTCATTTTTCGTGACCACTGACATTACCACACCTAAATACCGTCGTGTAATTGTACGCATCCTAGTACGTTTATTCGAATATACACTAATGTATTCTGATGTATTTTCTGTGTATCGCTTTGCAATAATACCTAGTGACCTGAGCCCGACTCGCCTTGTACCGCCTTGTTTCGCTGTGCCCTCCCGGCCCAAGTAAATTCGCCTAACTATGACATAAAAATGTATCATTTAATATGTTGTTAATATCCACCTATGTACGCATTAGGCTGCCGCTTACTGTATATGGTGCACAAATATATAAGCTATTACATACATAAACACTGACGTGTTACTATACTGCGCTCATGGTAAAAAATAAATGAATTGGATTTTGGATAATATTTAATAATGTATTGATTGACTGATTTTACTATATTTTCTTTCCAAAACTTCAACTTAGCCTTTGATTTTCTTTTACTACTTATAGACGAGACGTTGCGACCAGTGTTCCTAGACGGCACACACAACTGACGCATGCGTAATAGCGGGGGGCGGCACCTAAGCGCGCATTGGCGGAACTCTGCCTGAACTCTTGTGGCGCGCTTAACTTAAGCGCGCTGGGTAGCAGAGTTTGTGCGTTTGAACGATGCGCGGACTGTTCCGCCAATGCGCGCTTAGGTGCCGCCCCCCGCTATTGCGCATGCGTCAAAAAAAAAAAACGATAATCATAATATTAATTAGTATATTTTGTCACTTCATTCTCATCAACTGTAAATCAAACATATACCTTAAACACATAAATAGAGCGAATATTGGCTGATGCTATATATATTTCTAAATTTTAAGTGTAGTCTTATAAACACAATATTAAAATAATAAAAAGTTCAGAGGTGCCGGTAAAGGGTCTTATCGAAACCCCTCCTTTACTTTAGAAAAGTACAAGGGTTGTTGGCTAAAGGGTTTATTCAACATAGGACGTTTTTCCGGATTTTCAAACAGAATTTTCACATATAACATTTTCACAGAAAGTTCATACTGCATAATTAGTTAAGGAAGGAAGGCAAATTGTTAATGAATATCCATAAATCCCTAATCGGCGTTTAAGGCTGCAAGTGAATGTTTCCTATAGAACCTGCAATACACTGTATCATGTCCTAAAATGTAACCTGTACGTGCATATACATATGCACGCTTATCGTCTAAGCTCGGTCCAAGAATGTTTACCAAACTACAGTGGCGGCTCGTAAGGGGAGGCAGAGGAGGCAGTGCCTCCCCTGTGAAAATTACAAATAAGTTTTTTTTTATAAACCTACTATAATTTAATATTTAATAAAATTAATATTTAATATACTACCTACAATACTTTAATTACCTTTCGTTTTTAATTCATATATCGGGTAAAAATGAATTTATAAAAATAAAAATATTAATAAACATATGCCAAAGAAGTTTCTGCACTATTATTTGCAACATATTAGCCCTCATAAACGACACAGCGCTTAGTCTATCGCCGTGGTGGCAAGCCTCCGATGCCAATGTTTTCACATACGTATTTATAAGGAATAGGGAAGCGCGAAGCTTCGCAACTACCTGAATTGCTAACAAATTTAACCCTTAACTCCAGTGGTATTAAAGGTTATTTAAAAACTGCATAGCAGAGGCAGACACGCCCACCTCCCACCTACACGTGACAGCGCACAAAGCTAGTCATTTGATTTCATGAACCTAACGACCTAACCTACAAAAAATATCTTTTATTGTTCTGAGTTTTGAAAATTTTTGCTGGAAAGTGCCGTTATTCTTGCCGGGTTTTTTTGAGTGTTTTGAGTGGTATAGGAAAGTGTTCCATATTACTTACGTAAGTCATTATTTGAACGTATATATGAACGAATTATAATGGAGGTAATTGCAAAAATTTGAATACGAAAAAGAAAAATAATAATACGAGTTGTCATGATACTCAAATAAATATTCGAACATGCAATGATACTGTTGAGTATCATATAAAGAACAAAGATAGTCGCCTGTCTTATGAGGACAAATTATTTGTTAAAGATTTAAAGATAAAGAGTACCACTGCCAGGTCTAAGTAAAACTTTAGTTAATCAGGGTAAGCCGGCTTGTAGTTTTGTTAATACGTGCTATGATATGCAAATGGCTAAGTGGTTCTTTAACGGTAAATAAATTATTGTGTTGGCCGTGTGTATTATTTTAAAACCGTGGAGAAGATGCTTGGACAGTCTGGATTTGATAAAATCTTAAAACTTTATCTCGTTCAGTTGACACATTCAAAAAGTCAGGAACATATTAGTTGTGTTTGTAAATTACATCTTTTAGGCAAACAAAATATTATGAAAGTGATCAATTCAGCCCGTCAAATCTAAATTAATGCAGTCTTGGAGAAAATGCGTATTTTATTTCACTACATCTATATCTATAATTGTAAAATAATTTGAAGGAAACTCTACAGTACTCTACACCTTCCCGATGGTTTTGCTGAACTAATAAAATATATTAGGTACATTATGTTAGACAAACGTACTTAATATATTATTTTTGGGGTTGGGGGGGGGGGGAAAAATTAAAAATTCCGCCTGGGGAAAAAAAACAAAATTTTTTTATTTAATAAAATAAAGGGGGAAAAACTTTTTAATTAAAATATTTTTTTATAAAATTTATTTTGGGGGGGGGGGGGGAGGTTTTTCCGCGCGTTTTTTAAAAGGGGGATTTTTGGGGGGGGGATCCCCGGGGGGGATTTTTTCTCTAGGGAGGGGTGGTTGGGGGGGGTTTCCTTTTCTGGGGGGGGGCCCCCCTCCCCCGTTTTGGCGCGGGGGGGGGGGGGGGGGGGGGGCCGCGGGTAATAAAATTTTATTGACTACGTAGAGGTCCTTCTCCTATTTATGTGGTATATTACTAACAATGTTTACCATCACAAAAATTTAGGAAACAAAATTTTTTACAAAATATGTTTGCCTCCCCAAAAAAAAGTTACAAGCCGCCACTGTCAAACTACCAGCCACAGCGAATGCAAGCAACTCGGAGTGGGTTATTAATGAACACGTCTTTGAAAAAACTGCCAGGCCGTCTATTGACACTGAACTTATACTTGACTTATCCTTAAGATCACTTGTTTAGTACTTCGGTGTTCTAAAGTGATAACGGGTATGATGTCGTTCCTTAAAGAATAACTTAACCCGAAGCAGGTAAATCATTAGCATAAGAAATATTTCGATTAGAGAGCTTACAATTGACAGGTCTAAAAGTCTGAGTGGCTGTCTAGGCCTATAATTAACACAGTAATCATATCAGAAAAATTGAATGATATATTAGTTAATCCCCCTTTTCATTTAGGAGCTTATGTGCACCGAGATTAGCGGCAGACAATGTGTTGACGGTGGAACATATAAAAATGCGAGAACGTCCTCGTTATTATAATCGTAGACGGAAACATGAAGCTGCTGGTGTGTGTCTTGCCCTTTTGGGCACCGCCCTGGGTAAGTTTCAACTCACAGAAAACGCCTAAAAGATAATAGTTGCAATTCTCAAAAAACAAAAAAATGTTAGTACATATCATTAAATGAATTCATAGTTGCAATCTTAAAAGTATACTTTTTACTTAATGTATTGGTTACTAGGTCATTTTAAAGATGCTCGTAGTCCTTATTTTCCTTACCTATCCTTATTTATTTTCCTTATCCTCCTATCGTCATTAACGACTCGTAGTCCTTATTTAGTTTACTAGTGCTTAGAATAATTTAATTTCTTGTACGGATAATTTCGTGTAGGTATACTGCCAATTTTTCATATGCTGCTGCTAGCCATGCAGAATGTTTAGTTGAATTTTTTATTTCACACCGGTCTCTGAGATTTTATAATTTATTATAAAATCTCATTATAAAGTATAATTTTTCAAAAAGCACGAGGTTAAAAGGTTTTATATTCCGATGTAAATTATTCACCTAGATTTTTTGGTGAGGCAGTTGTTTTTGAATTTCCCTTCCGCAAGATTCATCAAAGTTTCTTTTCAATTATTGTTTTTTTATTTAGATCTAAAATAATATTGGAAAATATTTCGAATTGTGTCCAATATGTACAGAGTGATCGATTTATCATAGGAAGTGAGTTTTTCTCAGAGACGGCTGAGAGAAATTAATGTTTGTGAAAGCAACTCACTTTTACCTACCTTCACTCAAAATTAAGACAATATGTAATAAAAAAATATACGGACGTCAAGCGTCGCGACGCCTCAAAAAATTTTTTAAGTAACATACCTTTTTTACTTTATCATTACAAATTATATATGTATATTAATTATGAGTTTTTCTTCTTTTCTGTTTTAGTTTTTTTTTTTTTTTGTATTTTGGATACTTAAAAAAGTTATGGTCCATTTATTGTTCAGAGCTCGATCTTTTTTATTCGTAAACTGCTATCTAAATGAATATAATTTCTGTAGAGTATGTCATTTTTTATGATTCGTATTTTTTTATATCTTCAGTAATAAACCATATTAAATTCAGCACTTTATAATCGTCAAATTTATTATGTTTTAAAAATATCTCATTATATTTCCAATTTATTTTCTTGCCCCTCTCTGATTGTTACTTTAGGATAAGTGTGAAACTATGTGTGAAGAACAGTTTTTGGCTTCACTTTTTGGTGAAAAAAGTAAATACATGCATAGCCATTTGTGTTCTATAAACAATTTGTGTTTTGATTTAAAGCAAAAAATCACTGTTAGGTGGAACTATTTTAAGAAAATTTACTTCTAATGAACTAAAACGTTACGAGTTGTGCTTTTCTTGTGGAAATTTATTAAATAATTTACTGTTCATTTTACTTGTTGTTATTGTATTTACTCATTTGGAAAGATTTCAGTTAGGACATTTGTATGTATATTGTTTATTGTTTAGGTATCTAAAGATATCTATTTATGATAAATTATATAATATTTCAGCTAATAAAACCTAGGTTTAACATACTTTTTTATGTAAATGAAAACACAAAATAAATCCAAAAATAAAAAACATTCATTAAAACATATTTTTATTCTTGCCTTAATTTAGAGCAAAGGTAAGTAAAGGTGATTTGATTTTCACAAAAATTAATTTCTCTCATTGTCAGTCGTTTGTAAGAAAAACTCACTGCCTATGATAAATCGATCACCGTGTACATAAACTGTATTTGAGATTAAAATTCTATTTGACCGGTGCCGGTGGCGGTGAGTGGAATATGAAATTCTCATATTTTCACGAGGAAATATGGGAACCAATCACATCATATTTTAGGGAGTAATTACATCCGTGCACAAAAAAATCTAGTGTCGGAGAAACTACATTACAGTATTCTTACGTATTTAGCCGTCCTGGATCCGAATCAGGTGTTAGAATTGCCCCATCGCCTAGTTTTTCCCCTTGTAATAAAAATGCCTTAGAAGAGCCTCAATATTGGCTGAAACTCTGTAGGCAATGGAGCAATTCAATAGATCAAGTCAAGTACGTAAGGACAGTGTAATGGAGTTTCTCGAACATAACAACAATTTTTGGATGTAAAATGACGTAAGCATTTTTACACAAATTTGTTTCTGTGTGTTTTCCTAAAACGCCATCATATGAGGGAAGTCGGAACACCGTCCTTATTTGATATATCAACCGTACACGGCATTCCTGTCTACAATACAGCGCGACGACGACAGTTTTTGATCGAGTTCATAAAACAATTTTCATGTTATAAAAGTTCAGTTTCTCCAGAAACAGACGAAGGTTTTAATAGGCCAAGCCCATTATATTTTTACGTGCCAAAATTAGGGACAGTACGACAATATACATAAAAAATCGGAAAAATTCCGTAGAATTGAATAAACTACTTTTCCCGAGCTGAATTTCGCCGCGTCATATTCAAAATGGCATCCAAAGTTGGCCAAAAACCCTTTTTTTTCGTTTAAAAAAAAAACTATGCGTCCTATAAAAAAAAAGTTTCAAATAAAAGTTGTAGAACTTGTTAAAATAAACAATTTAAGCCTAATCCGAATTTAATAGATAAATAAATTAATTTTTTATTGCAAAAAAACTGCTAAAAATCGCGATATTTTCAATTGCTTATATCTTTGAGAAAGATATATTATTTGATGAAACTTGGGGAATGTATAGTCCTGGATAAGTAGAATAAGCTGATTTTTTTGAACATTGCGAAATTCCTGATAGTTTTTGCAAAAATCGAATTTTTCGCAAAAAAATGCTTTTTTTAAAACCAATAATTCATACACAAATGCACATAGAGAGTTCAGTTAGTGCTTAAAATTTACTTCAACACTTGTACTTTCGTGTACAAATAAGCGTGAATCGTAATATGATTGTTAATATGCTAAAATAATCGCGCAAAAATTGCCATTTTTTTTACCGAAAAAATGTAATTCAAAAAGTTTAAATTATATCGAAATGGCGTTATTGCCGTTCGATAGTTGCTATTTTATTACAAATTTGAAAAAAAAAACTTTACGCTACGACCTTCTGGAGCCGAGATAATTTTTTTTTTCGAAAAATCGCCACTACCTCATTTCTTAATATTAAGGGCTGAAATTTGCACAGATCGTAGTTAAATACTTTTACTTTCATATTAATATTATTTTATGGAAGTCAATGTAATTTCCTGATCTGTAGACTACAAGGCAGCGTTGCCACAGGTGGCTCGTTCGAGCCAGATTTGGCTCTTTCAAGTCATAAGTTACTAGGTGGCTCCACTTTGTTAAATTTGGCTCTATTTAGGCTATAGTAGCTTCGGACTACACAGACTTTAATTTTAATCGGACTACCGCTTTGTCTGGCGAAGTCAGCACGATTATAGTTAATTGTATAATTTTTTTTCCTGATTTAGTATTAGACGAAGAAAAATTAAATGCTGAATGGAGAATGCTACCAGACATGACAGAATTGCAAAAAAATGCACAAACTAACAATGTTGACATGCTATTTTTTTGGGTCAATGTTTTTAAATTAAAAAACGCTTTAAACGAGACAATGTTCCCTAATTTAAGTTATTTTGTAAAAGGCATTTGAGCATTACCGCATTCCTCCGCAGCTGCGGAAAGAATATTTTCGCAGTTATTTTTATTAAAAACGTGCGCAATCACTTAAATATCGACACTTGCTCCAACATTTTACATGTTAAAGAGTTGATAAAAAATGACACATGTTACTCTTGGACCCCAAGTCCTTCTTTATTAAAAAAAAAATTAGGGAAAATATCAATCCTAATTCCTAGTTCCTGTGATTTATTAGTACCTACCTAGATAATTATAAAAATTTAAGTTACTTTTTTTTCGTCATTTGTACCTTATTGTATAAGTAGAATGGGGAATCTATTTTGTTATTTTAGTTATATATGTAGCTATTTTTAAATATTTATGGATTTATATTTTCTTTTATTTTTTATTTTTATTGTTGTTTTCTTTTTAAATAATTATGGTATTTTATAAATATTAAACAAAATAAAT
This sequence comes from Aromia moschata, assembly GCA_029963805.1. NCBI lineage: Eukaryota > Metazoa > Arthropoda > Insecta > Coleoptera > Cerambycidae > Aromia > Aromia moschata. The sequence goes on along the minus strand of JAPWTK010000028.1, from coordinate 2,804,013 downwards.
TAGTGCTGTGTTTAAACTTATTCGCTGTTCCTACTTTCTCCTACCTACTGTTAACTATTTATATTTGAAAATTTGAATTTCGTGCTGTGTGACAGTTAGTCCGTGGTTATATTTATTCTATGATCTGTGACGGGAGACTAACACTGTTTTCTATGGTTATGCATGATGATGATCTGTGGTTGTGAAACCTGAGCGCATTCTTTCGATACTGATCATGAAATTAAACGTGTTTTGTTCACAGAACAACAAATCAAGAGTTAAATATTTTCAAAATATTTAACACTGATTGATGTTTCACGGTCATGTAATATTTATTCGAAATTTGAGCTTTAGCTACCCAGAAAACCAAATACGTATTGTATTAACCAAGAAATCACTGGTAAATAAACCATTTTGAAATAGCTCGTTTTGTTATGTATTTGGCTCGATTTTTTCACATCATCTGCCTCGAAAATAATCATGCCTGTGGCAACACTGACTACAAGGTATTGGCCCCTATACAAAATGCTGCCACCGCTCGATGTTTGTTCATGCGCGTGGTGGTGGGAGAGAGAGACGTCGACTCGCTAACTTGCGGCTAACTGACGCCGTCTCTCTCTCCGACCACCACGTGCATGAACGAACATCGAGCGGAGACAGCATTTTGTACACTCGACATCCGCATATCCGAACTCACCATATTTCCGAACTTTTTCTCACCATCTTTCCGAACTTGTACTTCCACACAACCGAACTTGTCGCTGTCGAATGTCAAATGTCGCTGTCGAATGACCAATGAGCCAGAAAAACCCTTTGCGCATGCGCCGTCAGTTCGGTTATCCGGAGGTGAAGAGAGTTCGGAAATGTAGAATTTTGCGGAACGGAAAAGTTCGGATATGCGGATGTCGAGTGTATAGGGGCCAATACAATATAGTCTACAGATCAGGAAATGACATTGACTTGACTTCCATTTGCGCGGTTATTTTAGCATATTAACAATCATTACAATTCGCGCTTTATTTGTTCACGAAAGTACAAGTCTTGAAGAAAATTTTAAGCCCTAACTGAACTCTAAGTGTTTGTGTATGAATTATGGGAGTTAAAAAAAAGCATTTTTTGCGAAGAATGCGGTTTTCGCAAAAAACTATCAGGAAATTTGCAATGTTCAAAAATATCAGCTTATTCTACTTATCGAGGACTATACATTCCCCAAGTTTCATGAAAAAATATATATATTTTTCAGATATAAGCAATTGAAAAAAATCGCGATTTTTAACAGTTTTTTTTTTGCAATAAAAAAAATTATTTATTTATTTATTAAAGTCGGATTAGGCTTAAATTGTTTGTTTTAATAAGTTCTACAACTTTTATTTGAAACTTTTTTTTGTAGGGAGCATTTTTTTTAAAGAAGAAAATGGTTTTTGGCCAACTTTGGACGCCATTTTGAATATGACGCGGCGAAATTCATCTCGGGAAAAGTAGTTTATTCAATCCTACTGAATTTTTCCGATTTTTTTATGTACATTTTCGTGCTGTCCCTAATTTTGGCAAAAAACGAGGTATTTTTGACAACGGGCCTGGCCTATAACCAGTTCTCGACTAAAGTGACCAGATTCTGATCTTGCCAAAGACGGACATGTTCAGCTGGTACACAATGACGAGGCTAGAGTAAATGTTTCGCGCCATGAGGCGCGAGACAAATAGCGCCGCAGGCAAATTTTTTTAAAACTTTCAAGGTCACGCGTTTTCCTGGCACTTCAGAATTTCAATGAAAAATACATTTACATAAAAATATAGACTTTCACAAGGATACTTTTTGGAATTTGATGCCTTTTTAAATACTAATATTTAATCACGAATTACCTACTATAAAGCCTGGTTCTCAGAGCTTCGTCGTGTCGCTGGCGACACATCGCCGACCAATAAAAACGTTTTATTTAATTTCCCCTACATCCCACCAAGTTTATTTTACTGTCGCTGCGACTGCTGTGTGTAGTTGAAATATTTCAACTACAAAATCTGTCGCGAGTCGCTCTTCTTACTTTGTTTATGTAAATGTCCATTTTTTAATGGTTTCGACGTGACAAATAAGAACTTCGGCTGTACTTCCGTATACGGACTATCTCCAAATTGTTTGAAATTTGGTATACGGGTTTTTTTTGGTGTGCTGAGTACGAATCTGCGTATAAAAATATCCACAAGTGCCCGAAAGTGTCCGTAAGTGCCCACAAGCTAGGTTAAAAAGCGTAAAAATCGCTAAATGAAAGTGTTGTATATCTCGCTTATCAATATGGATTTCAGTATTCGGCGCTATGTGTTTTTTTATTAAAGAAAGCAAAGTTGCTTCGTCTCTCTTATTCTCTGGGCAGATTTCGATCCTGTATTTTTCTGGTTCTCCGCGTACTATCATTCCGAGAAGCCATGATCCTTCGACAACTCGTCAACGTTCCTACTTTCGACGTCTACTTTTACACTCGTCAATTTCAACACCCTCACCTACAATTTGGTCTTCCCCGACAAAACTATTAGTGGTTCGTTGAAAAAATTAGTTTTCAAATAAACCATTTCAAATGCCATGTAGGAACTGGTATACACCAATATTACAATTTAAAACTTCCACCCTCAATATCTCGAAAACCAAGCGAGATATCGACTTTTTTACAAGAATAAAATCGTACTCAGCACACCAAAAAACATCCGTATACCAAATTTCAAGCGATTTGAAGATAGTCCGTATACGGAAGTATATCCAGAACTTCCGCAAATACAAACTGTCTATTTAGATGTTTTGCGACAAACTGCCATATTTCAAATTCAAACTGTGGTATTCCGTGTCGCGACTACTGCTGAATACTACTGAAGTAATAAACATTTTTTTAAGTAGTGGGGAAATGTCGCGGCGACATGACAAAGCTCTGAGAACCAGGCTTAAGGGTAGATATAATTAGATTGATTAAATAAATAAACAAAATATGTAGCAACATACAACATACTGTATAACTAAGGCCTAAGGTGCAAGAAGAGACGTAAAGATATGACTGAGTTACATTAAAAGAAAATGCTTGATATGTTTTGATTTTATTTTTTTAAAGTTACATGTTACACAGTAATTAATCGACACATCTTCAGATTAACCTTACGTCTTCAGATTAACCTAGAAGACGTAATTACGGACATTTTAATACAAACATTTCAATGACGGACAGTTTGACGGACCGCTCTTGAAGACGGACAAGCTTCCTGAATGACGGACTGTCCGTCGTAATGACGGACGTCTGATCACTTTATTCTCGACTGTCGTTTTAGCTGTGCCCAACGGCACGCTGGGAGTTTCGAAGCTGGGCTTCGCCGGGGGGCCGCATCGTGGGCGGCTGGGAAGCGCAGCGCGGCCAGTTCCCTTTCATAGTCTCGCTGCAGTGGTGCCTGCTGAGCTTCTGCTCGCACTCGTGCGGGGGCAGCATCATCGCCCCGCAGTGGATCCTCACTGCGGCCCACTGCAGGACCGAGGCGCCAAGCATAGGAAGCTACAGCGCCGTGGCCGGCATCGTCAACCTGGACGACACCAACGTCGAGAGGCAGACAGTCCGCGTATCCGAGTACATCCTGCATCCCGATTACATTGGGTAAGCGAATATCGAAGGTCCAGAACGGAAAGGCTAGGGGTCGAATGCAACGGACCACCCTGTATATGCGAATTTATATATAAAAAAAAAACTATATGCACATACTCGTATAATAGTACGTACATATAGTACATAATTTGTTGGCTAATTTAATTCATAAAACGATAATGTAGGTAGAATTAGTTTGGACCAGTGGCGGCTCGTGACTTATTTTTTGTGGGAGGCAAACATGTTTTGTAAAAATTTTTGTTTCCTAAATTTTTGTGATGATAAAGATTGTTAGTAATATGCCGCTGTAATGTTAGGAGAAGAATCTCTATTTGGTCAATAAAATATACTAAGTACATTTGTCTAACATAATTAGACAAATGTACCTAACATATTTAATTGGTTCAGTAAAACCATCGGGAAGGTGTAGAGTTTCCATCAAATTATTTTACAAGTAAAAGATGCAGTGAAATAAAATACGTATTTTTGCCAGGACTGCGTCAATTTAGATTTGACGGAATTGATCACATTCATAATATTCTGTGTGCCTAAAAGATGTAATTTACAAACACAACTAATATGTTCCTGACTTTTTGAATGTGTCAAGTGAAGGAGGAAAAGTTTTAAGATTTTATCAAATCCAGACCTTGTCCAAGCATCTTCTCCACGATTTGAAAATAATACACACGGCCAACACAATAATTTATCGAAAGTTAAAGAACCACTTATCCACTTAGCCATTTGCATTTATCATACCACGTATTAATAAAACTGCGAGCCGGTTTACCCTGATTAATTAAAGTTTTACTTAGATTTGGCAGTTGTACTCTTAAATCTTTAACAAATAATTTATCCTCATAAAAACAGGCAACTAAATTTGTACTTTATATGATACTCAACAGTATCATTGCAGGTTCGAATATGTGGTTGAGTGTCATGACAACGCGTATTGTTATTTTTATGAACTAAACTGCTACACTCGCCAGTTACCTCCAGTATAATTTTGTATACTTAATTAAATAAAACGTTCAAATAATGACTTACGTAAGTAATATGGTACACAATAATTATTACCCTCCTATAGCTCCAGCTCCAGCTCTTTTGCTTACGTTTTCCACTTTATGGGGGGTTCTTAATGTTTTTAAAATATCGTTATTGAGTAGTACCATAACTAATATTCTCGTAGAAGTATCTTTAATACGTATAGTGGCGTCTATGAGTCGGACGAACATTGATCTCGATTTACCCGGATCGAGAGTACCTCCCCCCATTTTCGAAGATGCTGAATACGATGCCGGTGTCATAATGTCTCTTTGGGATTGCGCAACCCCCAAAACGGCCAAAAACCACCCCCTACATCATTTCCTCGTAAAAAACTCCCTCCCTTCCCTCCACCGGTCAAAACTCACCCCAAAAGGGGTGATTTTTTATTTCTTTATACCAGCGACAAAACGGTTGTCCCCCCGTTTTCGAGGATGCTGAACATGATGGTGATGTTCAATATCCCTTGCCATCCCCCACCAACCCCTCTACCAGCCAAAATTCACCCCCGAAAGGGGTGATTTATTTATTGATTTGTGGATTGAAGGGATTTGAAAAAAAAATCATTCACCACCATCGTGTTCAGCATCCTAGAAAGCGGGGGGACAGACGTTTTGCCGCTGATATAAAAAACCTTCGGGGGTGAGTTTTGACCGGTGGAGGGGTTGGTGGGTGTCGGAAATAATCTTCAACACCACCATCGTGTTCAGCATCCTAGAAAGCGGGGGGACAGACGTTTTGCCGCTGATATAAAAAACCTTCGGGGGGTGAGTTTTGGCTGGTGGAGGGGTTGGTGGGGGGTCGCAAGGGATATTGAACACCACAACCGTGTTCGGCATCCTCAAAAACGGGGGGACAGGCGTTTTGTCGCTGATATAAAAAAAATTAAAAATCACCCCCGGGAGGGGGAGGTACTCTGGATCCGGGTAAATCGAGATCATTTTTTCAGGGTCTTTTCCGACTCACAGACGCCACTAGTGTTTTATTAACATTTTACTATTTTTAAATATTCTGATAATCCATGCTTTCAGTGGAGTAGCACCACACGACATAGGTCTCTTCAGGCTATCCTACCCGTTGATCTACAATATCTACGTCCAGCCGATAGCGTTTCCTCCAGCGGGGTTGGAAGTCAGTGGCGGGACAATCCTTGCAGGATGGGGGTCGACAGGTGGTGTTATCCTTCCCCAGATGCCTAACGCTCTTCAGACGGTGGAGATACCGATAGTTCCTGTTCTGGGTAAAATGTTTAAAATCGTCCCATAATTCTATATTAACGGCCAAAAATTTTTAGTTTTTGAGTTATAAACCTCCAAAGTTAATCTAAAAAAAATTGTTTTATATATCTTCCGTGACGTTTTTGACGAATCTTAGGTCAGATAGGGGTCACACAATGCAAGTAACTCACATGAACTACATATTACGTGTGACTAGACACTTTTATAGCAGTTAAACTTCTATAGCAGTATTTTTATGCTGAAGTATTTTTTTACCTACTGTAGTTAACAAATCTGTGAGATATCTATTCTCTGTGTAGTATATGAGAAGTGTTCGTTCCTTGTTATAGTCATTTCTGGACATATTCAACTTCTTCTTTGGATATTCAGCTTCACCTATGGGTAAAGCTGAAAGTAGTGTTTTGAACGAACTATCTACCTTTTATGTGCTTTTTCATTAGGGGTATTTAGTTATAAGCCTTGAGGTTAGGAGCCTCGTTGAGGTTAGGCGGTAAAGGAGGTATAAGGTTTAGGAGCCTTGAGGTTTTAAGGGGGCCCAAGAGAGCTGGCGCCTTTAAAATCCTCACAATTAGAAAAACGCGAAAAAAATACATACAAATACACAGAAGTTAAATATACAGAAATATAAGTATGTACACATGCTTACGGCGCGACGCATGCGCTACCATAAGCATGTAGACATAATAGCCCAATCAACGGGGAGAAAACCGGTCACTAATTGTTATCAGCAAACAAAAAATATGGTCGTATAGAGAAAAAAAATTCTAAGAAAGATAGCGTTTTTTGCGACTCGAGTTTTAATGGCGAACATAACCAAAAAAATTGTCAAAAGTCAAAAAAACGTTTTTTTTGCAAATAAAAAAAAGCTTCAAGTCCTACACAAGAAAGTTAAATTAGAAAGTTGTAGGTCTTAAACATGCGCGTCGAATGAGATTTGAACGAAAAAAATCGGTTCATAAAAATTTGAGAGAAATTTAAAAAAAAACGTCAAAAATCGCGTTTTCGTATTTTTGCTGTATAAATTCCAATTTTGTGTGAACAGACTTCTTGCTAACTATAAATATAGCCCAAGACAAGCGGAAAATGACCCTTTTTTCAAATATTCAAAAAAAGTCTTATATTTTCGGGTTATAACGATTAAAAAAAAAAGACGTTTTCAAAAATCAGCTTTTACAGAGGCAAAAACGATCGTACAGAAACGATCATGGGCTGATTTTATTCGCGAAGACTTGTACTTTCTGCTATTAAAAAAACAAAATCGCTTCTATTTAATTTTTGCTTCAAAAAATGCGTTGTAAAATTGTATCATTTTTTCAAACCGTTTTTTTTTCGAATAACTTTTTTAATTTTGGTTTTACATTTTTGGCCGTTGCATATTTGAAAACTGGCACTCAAAACACGCATTTAAAAAAAATTAAGGTCCTACGACCTCAGGGAGTCGAGATAATTTTTTTTAAGCGGAGGAAAAGATAATTTTGCGAGCGCGATCGATTTGAAATCGTGTTTAGTTTTCGATGCGCCCAAGCGGAGTGTCCGTCCACTCTGTCGCCGTGTGTTGGCTAGCGCGTGCCGCACCCAACGCTGTACTTTCGCAAACAATTATGTCAACTTAATTTATGCGAAATGATTTGAAGTATTTTTTTTAAGAAAGTAAAAGTCTTTGAGATCTATTTCGTGTAAAAATGAAGTCAATCGGACGTTTACAGCGCTGTCAGGAATTAAAAAAAATATATATGTCGGCTTCCTGAGGTCGTAGGACCTTCATTTTTTTTAAATGCGTGTTTTGAATGCCAGTTTTCAAATGTGCAACGACCAAAAATGTAAAACCAAATTTAAAAAAATTATTCGAAAAAAAAAAAACGGTTCGAAAAAATGATACAATTTTACAACGCATTTTTTTATGCAAAAATTAAATAAAAGCGATTTGGTTTTTAAATATCATGAAAGTACAAGTCTTCGCGAATAAAATGAGCCCATGATCGTTTCTGTACGATCATTTTTGCCTCTGTAAAAGCTGATTTTTGAAAACGTCTTTTTTTTTAAATTCGTTATAACTCGAAAAAATAAAACTTTTTTTGAATTTTTTGAAAAAAGGGTCATTTTCCGCTTGTCTTGTGCTATATTTCTAGTTAACAAGAAGTCTGTTCAAACAAAATTGGAATTTATACAGCAAAAAATACGAAAACGCGAATTTTGATGTTTTTTTAATTTTTTCTTAAATGTTTATGAACCGATTTTTTTTCGTTCACATCTCATTCGACGCGCATTTTTAAGATCTACAACTTTCTAATTTAACTTTCTTGTGTAGGACATGAAGCTTTTTTTTTTATTTGCAAAAAACCGTTTTTTTGACTTTTGCGAATTTTTTTGGTTATGTTCGCCATTAAAACTCGAGTCGAAAAAAAACGCTATCTTTCTTAGAATTTTTTTCTCTATACGACCATATTTTTTGCTTGCTGATAACAATTAGTGACCAATTTACATGGGGGCTTTCGCTCGTTGATTGGACTATAAGTAAATTGATCATTGATCTGTGAGGGGGGCCTCGCTGCTTCGACTGCCTACGGGCATTCAGATCGGTACTGCCAAATAATCCGGCACTGCCAATAATTCTTAGTTTCTTAGCAGCAATCCAAAGTTTTTATCAACAAATTCATATTGAGAAATCGTAAAAATCCGCTAGTAATTTCAAGATCATTATTTTTTGTTTCATTCAATTTCAGATCATTTTGTTTTTTTTTAATTACACCTGTTTACCAGTTTATTAATACTAGTCAAGAATTCACTAAACTTAACAGCAGATTTACGAGCTCATATTGTTTTTATAATTTTCTTCAGAGTGTGACCAAGCATTAACTATTGTTCTGTCTGGGGATCCACACCCTCTGGATCTCGACGCCAACATCTGTACCGGACCCCTCACCGGAGGAGTTTCTGCTTGTTCCGGAGACTCCGGAGGCCCTCTCATACAGGACGGACAAGTTATTGGTATCGTCTCTTGGGGAATCACCCCCCTGCGGATCCACCGAGCACCCTCGGTCTACGTGAAATCCAGCCACTACACCTTCTGGGTTAGGTCAATCGTTGGCAATATTTAGGAAATGAAATCAATGTGAAATTTACAGAGAAATTGTTGAAAAAAAATATTGTAAATTAAACCTGTTCCCAAAATATCTTTCCAAATGTAAATTTTTGTGTTATTGAATGCTGCAATTATACATTTTTGAGAAAAAATTATTTTTTATTTAAAAATCATAAATTAGATAGATTGTTTCTGCTTTGGTTGATTATTTATTGCCATTAGGGCCATTCCGCGGTGACGGGTGTCACATTTGTATGCATTCTAACTGTTATAATTCCTAAATTAGAACAAAATTGTCTGCGTTTTGAGTATAATTCAATTCATTTCAATGATATTTTAATTAAAACAAAAACGTATTAGGAATTACTCAGGCATTTAGATGCAATAATAGGTTTAAGCCCTGTGACGGGTGTTACTTGTACTTTTGCAAAATATGCTACCTTGTTGGCTAAACATCAGAGTTCAGCTAAATTAGAAATTTTTGTAACAAAATGAATACCTAAGTAGAGAGATAAATGATCTTCATTTCTGATAATTGCAAGAGATTTGTGGATATACTGTTTTTTACATTTTTTTTACAAGCAAAACTTGTGACGGGTGTTACAAGATTTGTGACGGGTGTTACGAGTGCAAATTAAACAAAAAGCTTATGCACACTTTGAGGCTTTATTTATTAATATAGACTATTAAAACTAGTATTATAAGATTTTAGATATTTTCTGTTCTATAATTTTTATTGTTTTTTCGGGTTTTCTTTTGCTTTATCTGTTCTTTTCTATGTCTTGGGTTTCTCATATGTTTATCGGCGAAACTATTGATGAATTTCTTTTGAATTATGAAAATTGAGAATATAATACCTGTTAATTTTCTATTTTAACATATATTCGCAAATTATTTTTTTTGCTCCTTGGTATCGATTACCGCGGAATGGCCCACATATCAAAATACACTCCTTTAAAAATATATATGAGGTACGCCACTGGATTAAATATATCTAGCAATTAGGTACACTCGAGTCTCCAAACTTCGGCGTAGCTCGGGAACAGAATGTCTCCAGAATTTGGCTTCAAGAGGGGTACCCCACCACAGCCACTGAAAAGTCACGGCATTGGTGCTTACTGTCAAGTGAGGCTGTACTTATTTGTTGTTTTGCCGGCGTGAAAAATGTACGTAGGAGTGCGCGGACCAAATTTTTAGTAATGGAGCCAAAAATTGTAAGGGTTCTATAAATACACATAAAGGATCCCATAATATAAAGGAATATCGCGTTTTTAAATATAATTCTGCTTCCTATTCAATAAACTAATGTTGCAAGGATTTCAAATAGCGCGCCGCACAGGAGCAACGAGCTCGTGGTAATAGCGGGGATAGAAAAACGCCGAATTGCGGAGGGATTTTTTCTGCCAAATTGTGGAGGTAAACGAATTTTGGAGTGCCAAATTTTGGAGACTCCAGTGTACCTACTATATTGACCATGGAAATAAGCATATTCACCATAAGATGGCATACCTACTTGAATTACAATAATTAAAGAATATTTTATACGACTGGCAGTTTTCTTTATTTCAATTGTCTATTTATATTTTCTCTGCATTATAGATGTCACTTATATGCGGAGTGTGTAACAGAAACCTTTAATATTTGAGAAATAAAAAAAGAATATCTACTGTTTTTTTCGTATATTGCATCTATCGGATACACGAGGACGCCACGATACGAAACATGGCCGCAACCTCGATGACTTCATTGCAGAGAGCTTCAAGATTGGACCACGATTGTCACGATATTTGTAGGTCGGCAAGTCGGCGTTTCACTACGTAGAAGTCGGCGTTATCATTTCGCCTCAACTGTGTACATTTTTTCTGACAAATGGCTGATTTTGACAAGTAAAGTAGCGTGTCTGAGTGGTACGGACGGTATAAATTGTAGAAACCATGATTAGGCGTTGAAAATAATGTGGTGTGATGTGCGATAGTGGTGAAGTTATCATAATAAAGTCGAATTCAGCAGGGATTTTAAACAACAACGAAATGACACTAATTCCCGAAGTCAACGTTCAATCAGCCGAGCTTTCAAAATTGAAACGAACCTTTACACTACCGAGGAATCCCTTTAACTCAACGAGAATGTCGAAACGGCGGCCGAAAACGAAAGAGAACGAGACGGACCTGAAAATCGTCACTAACGAAGCCGACATAAATAATAGGAAAGTGTTCAGGCGACCTTCCATAAGAAAGTTCATTAACAAAATAGCCCAGCATATAGGTGGTGTACCGGGCATCAACCAAAGCATAGAAAACAACAGGGTGCCTCCGGTTGGCCTACAAACCTGGGGCCCCGATGACACACCTGGCGTGACAGGACTGAAAAATCACGGAAATACATGCTTTATAAACGCGGTGCTACAGTGCATCTCTCATACTGACGTCCTAGCTGAATATTTCGTCCTCGATAAGTACAAGATAGACTTGTCGCGGAGAAATAAACTCAATTCCAAAAAGTTCGGGACCAAAGGAGAAGTTACGGAGCAGTTGGCGTTGCTTCTTAAAGCATTATGGGCTTGCCAGTATAGTCCAGAGTTAAGTATGGCATTTAAGCAAGTCGTAGAGAGACATGGCGCCCAATACAAGGGGACCCAGCAACATGACGCTTTGGAATTTTTGCAGTGGTTGTTGGACAAGGTACACGAGGATCTGAATACTGCCTCTAAGAAGAAATTTAAATCGATAAAGGTGAGTAAACAAGTACTTATCAATCTTATCGTCACTTGGGACATTATTGAGGTTATGTTGATTAGCAATTGTCTGGTAAAAGATATACATTGGTATGAGCTGATGTAATGTTTCACATTAAGCGTAACTAAATGATAAATTATTTGATGTTTCTTTTAAAGCTCTTAAATTAATTATGCTTGTGGTCAAAAGATTTTCAATAAAAAAAATTCCAGTAGTAATAAAGAAACATGCATAGAGGTCAGCTGTATTGTCTATTTTACTCTTGACGTTAATATGCGGTTACACCAATATTGTTGTTTGGATCAAATTTAGAAAGGAATTTTAATTTAACTCTACTGCTCAGGTACACACGAACTAAAATCTAACTAAAGTAGGTTGACCATGAAAGAGAAAGTTGATGTTTGTTGCTGCTACATCCATTATCCACCAACATGTTTTAAAATGTTGACTGATTATCTATTGGGTACTAGTTGCTAGTACTACATTATGTTTTTATAGTTTATCAAGTTCCAGAAAATTAAGTATTATGATTGGATACGTAATTATTTTATTATTACTTAGTATTAGTTTTTTTTTAGATAAAGAATTCCCTTTTCAAGTAAATATACTGTTTATTAATTTTTTGATATTGTTAGCTGAGTAAACACAATGGATGTTGCAATGTCAATGAAGGCGATGAATTATTTATTCCCGTATGACCCTTGATAATTCGCTACTCAAATTAAATTAAGCCTGAAAAGTTTCCGTTCCTTCTGGAAACATTCAGTCGCTTGTGTAATGGAATTTTTTCTTAAATATTATAATACCAAAGCATGAATAGGGTGAGTGCGCCGAGTTATCCCGACCACTACCAGTTTTCGACTATTTTCGTAAAAAATCTTACCGAAATAAGAAAATAACGGTTTAAAACTCTGGAGAAAATCCAGTCCCATTTTCGACCACCCATGCCCCTTCTCTAGACAAAATTCTAAAGCGCAAAAGCGTACGTCATAGACAGCGTCCATCGCGTTTAAATGTAGCCTGCACGTGGTGAGTGAGGTAGTGTAAAAAACCGTTAAAAAATCCTTAGTGATCTTGGTCCAGAAAAATAGTAAGTAAGTAATAACAATTGTGTATTTTTATGCTTTTTGTTTGGATACCCATTTAGTTATATGCCTTAGGTACCGAAATTATAAGCCATAAACCATATTTTTGTATTTGTTTTGATAACTATTAACTGGTCGAGAAACCGGGCAGGATATTTTGTGTTTAACCTTTTTTTCGACCAATTGGTCGAAACGGGGTGTTTAATATTGTTTTGTTTCTCTCCTTTTTCACGGTAATGAATAGGTATCGCTCCATTTCACTTTTACATATTATTTTACGTTGTTGTTAAGTTTATAGATTCCATTTTTCGACCACGTTTTCTTATTTTTTTACTGGATTTTTGAATAGCGGTCGAGAAAAGGATCTTTTTTTCAACCAGCATATTTAGTTGCTTTACAAACGGTCGAGATATAGGGTTTTTCGACCAGTGCCCTATTTCGTGTAGAAATAAAACATTAAATCGTAAGTTTTGAAACATGTTTTCCTTTCAGAAATGCCACCTAAAAAATCTAATCGGCAATTTATGCAAGTTAAGAATAAAACTACAGAAAAGACGATTTTACCAGTACACTGAAGATCAATTACAAAGGGCACTTTTCGAAATAAGAAGAAAAAAACATGAGTATTAACAAAGCCAGCAAAGAATTTAACGTTCCAAAGACAAGTATTATAGACAGAATGAAGGGGAAGATCAAGACCTAACAGACGTAAAACTGGACCTGCACCAATACTAAGCATAGAAGTGGAAGACAAACTCACAGAATGGATTATAAATATAGCAAAATGCGGTTTTCCTTTAAAAAAATCTGACCTCATAGATACTGTTGAAAAAAATTGCGAAAGATCTTGGAAAGTCGCATCTATTTACTGACGGCAAGCCAGGACAAAAATGGTATATCAACTTCATGAAACGCCATCCAGAAATTAGTAAGAGGGAAGCTGAAGGAGTAAATCGAGCTCGGGCGGTAATAACAGAGGAATACTTACGAGCATGGTTTAGGGATCTCCATGAATACTTAGAAACTAATAATATAGCTGATGTTATGTCCGACCACAGTAGGGTATTTAACGGTGATGAATCGGGCTTTTCACTATGCCCGAAATCCGGAAAAGTTTTGGCACCGAAAGGATGGAAAAATTTATATACCATTAAGTTAGGACAAGAAAAAGACAACATTACTGTGTTAGTTACATTTTCTGCTAATGGAAAGATAGCGCCTCCACTTGTTGTCTTTCCTTATATTCGACCACCACGAGCGTTAGTGGAAAACATGCCTGACCATTGGGTATTGGGTAAGTCGGATTCGGGTTGGATGACCGGGTACCGTATTCTTCAATATATTGCAAAACGACTTTAACAAGTGGTTAGATGAGAATGATATACGAAGACCAGTCATTTTATTTCTGGATGGACATAGGTCTCATATGACCCTCCCACTTAGTGAATTTTGCCAAAACAATGGTATAATCCTTTACGCATTGCCTCCTAATTCCACCCATATTATACAACCGGCTGATGTAAGCGTGTTTAAGCCGCTAAAAACGGAGTGGAAAAAGACCATCAGAAAGTGGCAAAAGCTTCCCGGAGAACATTAATAGTTGTGTAACAAAAATGAATTTTTGTAAAGTTTTTCAATCAACTTTAGACAATTGCGACATGGGAAGTCATATAGTAAATGGCTTCAGAAAATGTGGCCTGTATCCCCTGTGTGCAGACAATCTTGATTACACAAAATGTGTCCAAAATATTCTTGAACGTCAAAATGCAGGAACGCAAGATGGTGCCGAAAATCCAATATCAATTGAAGAATTTAAGGCGACAAAGAAAGTAATTTCAAAAATGAGGATTAGGTTAACAAATAAGGGAATTAATGTAGATGAAATACTAAATGAAATTAGAGACTATGAAAATCAGGGCACCACGATAGAAGTGGGATCTGTGGTTCAGTTGAATGACGTTACCATAATACCTTTTGAAAATGTATATATTCAAAACAAAAGAACAAGCATTTTTAGAATTAGTACCATCCGACCTAACCATCGTCACTTCAAGAAAATGTATCATCAGAATCTAATTCCATTAACGATAATCAACATGAAATCAACCTTGAATCGATATCCAACTCCACCGTCCACGATTGCCTTCAAGAAAATGTAGCATCAGCATCTAATTCCATGAACAATAAACGACCTGAAGGCAACCTTGAATCGATCTCCAACTCCACCATCGATGCTTGCCTTGAAGAAAATGTAACACAATCTAATTCGAATAATGATAATCGACATGAAATCAAACTCGGACCGATCTCTAACCCCTCCATCCATGATTGCCTTGAAGAAAATGTAGCATCAGCATCTAATTCTATGAACGATAAACGACCTGAAGGCAACCTTGAATCGATCTCCAACTCCACCATCCATGATTGCCTTGAAGAAAATTTATCATCAGAATCCAATTCCATTAACGATAATCGACATAAAATCAACATCGAATCGATTTATTTTTTAACCAACAATCTGCCAGTATCATCAAACACCAGTCCAATTTCACCTCTGGTTCAAAAGATCAATGATGATAAAGAATTTGTAGCGCAAAATTGTGTGCAAACAAGCCGTTTACACAAGAATGCAATATCCTGCGATCTAGTACAATCTACAATACCCTCTACAGAAAATGACTCTGACCTAAACAAATCTTTAGAAAATTTTCCGGCAAATATAGACATAAATGTACAACCATTTACAAAGGAATCCCATGAGACTTCCAGTACCTTTGTAAAAACCTCGGTGTCCAATGAGAAAAACCAACTTGAAGACGTCATATTTGAATCTATCGATGACAATTCTAAAAAAATTCAAGTTTACCAACACCATTAAAAAGCATTAAAAATGACACCCTTTTTGAAAGGCATCTTCACTATCCCCAACCTATGAAAAAATCAAACAAAAGGTCAGCGGAAAAACTACCCAGTGCCATTTCTTCCCAAGAATGGAGGGCATATTATAATCACAAAGAAGATATTAAAAAAAGAAAAGAAGAAGAAATGAAGAAAAGGAAAGAAGAAAAATTAAAAGCAAAGCAGAACAAAGAATTATCAAAAAAGAAAGAAAAAACTAAAAAATCTGTTAAGAAAAGGAAAGGGAAGGGAAGCAACTCTCAACTATTAAGCCCAACAAACAAGGAAAACATAAAAATGTTCTTCTTGCAATGACGAACTTATTAGTGACACTGAGGATGATTCGGAGAAGAATATAGGTTGTGACGAATGTCCTCGATGGTTCCACATGAAATGTACAGCATTTTGTGGACTTCCATACTCAGAAGCTGCAAATAAGGACTATATTTGTTTAATGTGTTCAGAGAATACCTCATAGAATACCTACCATAGATTTTACTTCTATGATTTTTTTAGTACATTTTTTTATCCGTCTCCAAAGATTACGCCAAAGAATTGTTTATTTTTCTAACGTTTTTTAAAAATCATCTTGTTTTTAACTGACATTTTAGTTTATTTTAGTTTCTATCACCGATTAAAAGTTTTAAGAAATACTTACCTAGGTAATGTAGTTTTTATTTAGTCGAGCGATATGCCCTTTACCGACTATTGAAATTAATTGTGGTCGAGAACCGGCTTGTTCTCGACTACATAGCTCGAAAACAGGGATAAAGGTGGTCGGAAGGAAGCAGCAGTTGGTCGAAAACCGGTAAAATGACGCTATTTAACTTTTTTTCAATATAAAAATAAAGTTATAGTCAAAATCATAAAAGATTGTGTTTTAATATATTTTAGAAACCCTAATAAGCAAATTGCTGACAAGGAAACATCAAGAAAGTCTTAACTGGTTATTTTATTAAAGTTTCGGTAGGTCCTATCCACTAAATGGTCGAAAACCGGCACACTGACCCTACTAAACTGTAAGATGTTTTGGCGCCATGGCACTGTTTGCTTTTTGATGTATATAGATTGAGATCCTATTGTGTAGGTTACGTACTTGGGATGATCATCACCTCATTGTCACTCATAACGTAACATGCATTATTTTACATAAACAAAAGATATATGAAATATTCTTACATTAAAAGGAACACAAAAATTAGTTTGACTCTTTTTACAGGATGTTACACAATAAAGAAACGTCATGTGATTATCTCATTTAACTAGTAATTTATTTACATACGGCACAAAGTGAATTCATTTGAGGTTCATTCATAATATAGATTGTTACTGGCTGAAATGGCTGACTGACTGAACTTGAAACAGTTGGGTTCGAGGATGGGATAAAAGTTAACAACGGGTAGTGTATGTCTTTGTCGTTTTAGGAGTAAACGACATTGAGGTTCAAGGGGGAAACCATGTCCCTGATTTCGTACCCCAGATTTTCCTTAATGACGAGATTTCCCAAAGACTTCCCCTCAGTTCCTTGAGATTTCCTACTGAGTTCTCCTAAGGCTTCCTCTGAATTCCCCAAGACTTCCCCTGAATTCCTTCGAACTTCCTAGCTTGTGCACACCAGACTTCCTATGCGGTTACCCCTTCATTGAGATTGATGTTTACCAGAAAATAGTTAACATATAAACATAACAAACATAATAACCCAAATAAGATTGTTTACATATTTATATTTTAATATTTTGTTAGTTCTTACAGTTCCTTAATATAATATTTAATAAATTATTAATCTCGATACTTTTTTGAACTCTAAACTGTATTTTTGTCCAAATGGTAAGTAGTTATACTAACCATTCGAAATTCAGTATACCTAATTCAATTCTACTTCAAAATACTTTTAAATATTTCTAGAAATAATTCCATTGATGTGTACAAGGTTTTTCATTATATTTTGACTGGGGCATTATCTCTTTTACTATGGCAAATATCAAAAAAGTTTTCAAACAAAACATACAAGGGTTCGTCTGTTTTTTTTTTTAATCTTAGGCATATAACTCTGTATACAAGGTGCGTTCAATAAAATCTATTATACATTTTTTAAATGGAAAACCCTGCATATTATTAAACATTGTTTCCCTCGAAAAGTTGATTTAAAAAAAAGTGAGTAGTTCAAGAACTACAGATTTTTATTTCTTAGTTTTTCAACAAGTTTGACTTTCATTTGATTTATTAGAGTGTATACATTGTAGTACCTATTCTTTATTTTGTGAAACACATTGTATATTATATTATGTCACTTCTGAATTGGTATCGTTTGGGCATACTCATACCATAAACATCGAATAAATAATTTAATTTACTATATTTTTACTCCTGACGCTTTTTCACATTTATAGTTTAAAATGTCAAGAAATATTCAAAATACATAACATGGGTATATTTGTAATTAGAAAAAAATCCAAATTCAGAACTATCACAATATAGTATATAGGTATATAGGTTTAATAAAACAAATAATATTATAAATCCTGTAAGAAATTTTTTTAGAGGTCAAAACCGCCGAAAAACTAAAAAAAATAAAAGTTTGTAGTTCCTAAACTACTCACTAAAGATTCTTACCATAATAGTTTTTTGATATCGGCTCTTTGAGGAGAAGCCACAAATGTAATATACAGGGTATTCTATTTAAAAAATGTGTAATATATTTTATTGAGCGGACCCTATCTAAAAAGTACCTAAAAAAATTAAGTGCAATCCTGCATCTTTTATTCTAAACCTTTTTTCATATTTGTCATATATAGAGAAAAAATATCCCTGTCAAAATATAATGAAACACGCTGTACACTTACAACTTCCAGAGGTGGTTTACCTATCGAATCACAATCAAAATAAACTGACAGATCTGTCACCCCCTATACTAACAATTCAGTTTACATTATATTGTACCTAAGTGCTTATATTCCTACAAAATGATAAAGAGGAGTTATATGTAGATAGAGTCATGTAAGGATTTATTTTTAAATTTTATGCAAGCGTAATGTCAAGCAGATGATAAGACTGGAGCGTGACCTTGGTCGGTTATATGAGGCGATTATTTCGAATAATGGAAATCGAGTGTCTTTAATTTTAATAATAGCTCGTAATTTTCGCTGGGCATAAGAGCAGGCGTACACAGTGATTAACGCGATAGACGAGTCACGTTTTCTAGATTACGTTTTACGTAGGTAGGTACGTACATATGTACGTACTATCTTTCCATTCTAAATTGAAAATACCTAGGTAGAAAAAAGCAAGGTTGTCAGATATTTTTTCTAAAATTGCTAAGCTCACTATACAAGAATACTTCATACTTCAGTAAACTGTTAGTTCGTGACGTTCTTAGAAAGCCAGTTTGGAAATATTTAAAAAAAAATACATAGATATAAATTTATTAGTTGGCATTAAAATAAAGCTTTTAAAATTGCTGGAAAAAATAATTATAAATTAACACAACTTTATCTATATTACTATACTCAAGAAAATTTTAAAGAGCCGGCAACGTGCTGGCCGGCCAACTGCTGGCGGTTGGCGGCACAAAGTAAACCACTGGCAGTAACACCGGTCAACGAGACTATTAGACTACTGTGCATATAATACATTGCTAATACTTGTTCGGTCCACTGTGCCATAACATTTTTACGACGTCGTTAAAATGATTTACGACATTTGGAATTCTGAGTTGTTTAACACGCCAGTGACGTGTATTTCAGCTAGGTTTTTTAAAATAGACAATTTTTTGAGATTGTCTGGCTAAATGAGCATTATTTACAGCAAATTATATTACAAATATTAAGTTTTGTATGCAGGCTAATTTTAATCGCCTATATTGATTTGAATGAAAAAAAATTATTTCACAATTTTCGAATTTATAAAAAGATATATGCCCCCGGGCGGGTCCCGGGGACCCGAGACCAAAGGGAAAACGGGAAAACCGAAAAGCCCCCCCCCCCCCCCCGGGGGCAAGGAAAAAAGCGCCCCGCCCCCCCACCCACCCCAGAGGGCCCCGGGGGGACCCGGGGGGAAAAAAAAAGCACGCCCATGGAATCATAAAGTTACACCGCTTTTTTTGTTCCCCAGGCGTATTTATCATTTTCAATTAAAAATAGAAGGACTATACAAATTATCTGCTTCGTCGGTAGGAGGAAAAGTTTTAGGTATCAGGTGGTATTTTTGTTTGTAGAACTCGCATTAGATTTATTTAGAGCTTAACGCCAGTTTAACCCTCATTTTATGGTCAATTGATGAATTTATTGTCACTTATAACTTCTTTTATGATTTATATTTGCGTCAGAATTATCAATTATTTTGGCTTTTATTAACTTTGTATTGTATTTACTTGCCGGTATTTAATATTGGTGTGGGAGTTAAAAAGGGCTCCAATACTTGTTTCTTCATATTTACCTATCCCACGATGCGTTTATGAACAAAATATTAACTTAACGTTTCGTCACTAATCTGACATACGACAAAATTATCGTTTTTTACAGTGAGTTTCTAAATTCGGTGATGGATTCACTAGATTAATCAGTATGAATGTAAGTAAAGCTGGCTATTAGCGCGGCGGCCCAGTGGCGTGATGCAGGCTTTGTGCATGAGTCACAGCCGGCTGAACGCGTGGCGGGCGATGCGAGTCAGTTTATATTTACCGTTCTAAGCGTTTACTTGAAATCGCGTATTATTTTTTACGTATAACGATAATGTCGACGCCACGGAAGGGTAGAAAGCGACCATTCGCTGACAGTGCATACATTTATAACGCGTACGGTTATGGCCCGCCGCCCTTTGCCACGGCTTTAATTATAAGTTTGTTAATTAAATGAAAACGAAAAAAATATAAAAAGTGTGTTAGCAGATACAGTACCAAAATAGTTGATAACGTTTCCACTTTTAGGTACCTATTCTGATGTCACCAAAAGTGGAAATATGTTAACCGGTTCACTGGTACAGTTTTTGTCACTGTACGTGCCAGAACTTGTACCCTCGAATCATACAATATTCAGTATATAGGGGTATTTTGAGTCACTGAATCGATTCCGAAGGTTTTTTTTATCTACCACCGTCGATGGGCGAAAGTTTTGGAAGTGAAATTTTGTTGGAATTTAATATTGAGTTTTTTCAATTCCTTGCCAAACCGTTCCACATTTTATATACACGTAAATGTACAAGAATTTTTTGTGTCTCTAATTCGATTGCAAGAGTTGACCTTTTTTGACCTGCCACCCCCGAAGGGTGAAAATAGGGGTTGGGTTGTAATTTCGAGTTTTTTCAAAATCTTTTTTTCAGATTTGTCATCAGTGTTTTTTTTGTGTAACAGTCATTTGGTATCATTTGTTATCACAGACCCCTACATATAGTTTTTCAGATTCGCACAAATTTTTAATTTTCGTCCTCCATATTAGATCCGCCATTCTGAATTTTCACAATTTAATCCCATATTTGTAATGAGTAATCTGAAAAATCCCCCACAAACAGTTTTTCTGATATTCTGAAAATATTTATCTCGAAATTTCAGAATCTCCAAAAACTGTGATCTGCAACCTCGACAAACCTTTATCAAAACAATTTCCGGTCCAGATTAAATTTTGTTCCTCACTAGGGAGTTAGAGATGCCATATTAAATTTTATAATTGTGATGCCATATATGGATTCAGTGCCCCCAAAAACTTTTGTATACCAAGTTATGTTAAGAAATTAAGAAAGTAATTCCAATTTGACCATTTATGACACAATATCAGAATTGGCACTTTTTTTTTTGATAATATATTATACAATACCAGTGAACGGGTTAAGCATAGGTATCTTAACTATGGTTTTAAAGGAGCAATATTTTAACTGTAGAACGCTCATTCGAATAAAATTACCGGATTGAACAGGATACTTTCAATAAATGGATAATGTGTTATAAAAAGAATGACATGTTGAAGATAAAAGTTATTTGTAATGAAATTAAAATTCAAGCAGTTAGCAAACATTCGTCAGGCAGTCATAATCTAATTCTTAATTCCATTTTACACAATTTACAAGGATGTGCGAATACGTCTACTTTATTTAGTATTATATTTAACCGAGATCGACTAATTTTTAACGATCAAATTAGATCACCCTGTATGTTAAGACATGAGACGTGATCTCCCACGCGAATTCCAGTTGGATCATCAATTAAATTCTAATTAAATCTAAGTTTAATATGACCATTCCGTTTACGCCCCAGCAAAGGCATTGAGGATTTACTTTAACCCTTTGGCTGCCGGAAAAGCCCCAATTGGGGCTTTTGAGTTTTTTAGTCAATAAGGTATTTTTCGTGTACATATTTCATTATATTCTATGTTATTAAGGACATATAAAGGAAACAGTTTTCCTTTATAGGATCGGAAAACACTTTCCCAAACATACTGAAGAAAGAAAACAGTGCGCTTTCTGTGCGTTATCTAAAACTAGATCCAGAACTCGTTACATGTGCCTTATATGTGATAAGCTACTGTGCATTGATCCATGTTTTGAATATTATCATACAATGGAGACTTTACCATAGAGTGGGGTTTATAAAAATTATTTAAAATAGAAATCGAGAGAACGAAGCATTTTCAAGAAAAATGTATTTTATAAAAATTACGTATTTTTTCATCTAGAATACGAATATTTAATAAAAAATATGGGTTTCCAAAAAATTAATCAAAGTTGACCTTCATTTGGCCTTGAAAATTAATTTCAAGGTCAAATGGTTCACAAAGTGCACCATTTTTTATAGTCATGGAGTGAATACAGTGGTGCCTTTTATACTCTCATAAGAAGAATAGTGTCTTTTTTTATTCTCATATATTTTGGTTTATAAAAGCATGGTTTTATAAAATCAAAAAAGTATTTTGCAAATGTTGGTGTTAAATGTTTTTACAGTCCTAAATAGTCTCTGAATAGTCTCAGATTTTTAGACTTAGATTTAGCTCTTCCTATAAATTGGAAAAAAGTAGATAAGATTGGCAAACCTGCGGTTGCGGCCTTGCCTTCTTCTGTGACGCCTGATCACGCGTCGTACGTCTGCCCGTGTAGGTCACAGCGCCGAATGCCAAACGTCACGAAGAGCCCTCGTTTTTTCCTCGCGAGCTACATGAAATTTAATGATCACTACCCCAGTTGCTACTATTAGATCATCGATTAGCGTCAACATGAGCCTCACCCACACATTGGAAGCGATTACCGGCAGTTTTTGTTTTATCTGGGCGTGCCCCAAAGTTCAATTATCAGCCGAAGCCGCAGAGGAAATTGAAATAGATCGTTTATCTAGTGTAATTAAAAAAATGATTTTTTTTAATATCCTTTTGCTCGATTCCTCTTTACCCGGAGAGAATCCAAAAAGGTATTAGACGTATGATAACTGTTTACTTCCCCAAATAGTAGAAATAACCAACTGTAGATCTACTTACATATATGAGGGGGTATAGATGCAAAACTCACATTATCCACTTTTTAAAATTGTTCAGGAAGAAGGAATAACTGATTTCTCACTTTTCAAGTGACTTGACGCTCTGAAATTTTTTTGGTATTTGTATTAGAACTAACTACTTTTGCTTCTCAATTGGTGAAATGACAGCACAACAATATTTTACTCCAAGAAAGTGAATTAAAATTTGGATAATGTGAGTTTTAATACAACTTTTTGGATAATGGTCTTTTTTTCTCCAAATTATTCTACATAATATTATTTTTTACACTAAAATTCATGAAGTTAAGCTAAGAAAAGGAACTTGGAAACAAACTCAATGGTATATCAATAAAAATTAATAAAA
Organism: Aromia moschata; assembly: GCA_029963805.1. Taxonomy (NCBI): domain Eukaryota; kingdom Metazoa; phylum Arthropoda; class Insecta; order Coleoptera; family Cerambycidae; genus Aromia; species Aromia moschata. The sequence goes on along the minus strand of JAPWTK010000028.1, from coordinate 2,780,527 downwards.
TATTTATGTAATATGGCAGTTCATAATCAAAATAAAAAGCTGCACAAAATACTTAGAATACGGTTTTATTATCATCATTGACTGATGAAGTGAAATATTTTTATAATAAACCTAAAATTGCAAAGTACAAGAATTTTGAAACAAATCACAGATTCCACAATTTAAAATAAATACGAAAATGTGAGTTCTATACCACTTTTAAAATTTATAATGTAGTTCAACACGATGAACAAGATAGCGCCACTAACTCTATTTCGAAAAATTATGGATAATGTGAGTTCTGCATCTGGACCTCTCATATGTAAGTCAAGTATGTAGGCCTTAAACAAGTTTAACGATTTTGTTTGCGGTTCAAGCGGTTGTTTGATTTTCTTTGTTTCTAGTTGGATTTTTTTGCGTATGTAGGATCTGTCTCCAATTTCATTGTCTTGAATCCCAAAAAGTGCTCTGGCTTGCAAACGTACTTGTAGTTATCTCGGCACAGGTTCGTCTACAAGGACATATTAATGTAATTTGATTATTATTCGGCTTGTGCGACAATTTTTTACGGGTCGAATTTTGTATGATATCAAGTTTTCACAATGCGGAGTTTCTCACTAGAAGTGATATTAGTATGGAATGTGTGTGGATAAAGCTGCCACTTTCTTTTAAGTAAAATGAATATTAAAATACCGTTTGGTTCGATCTATGTAAGATTTGAAAGTATGAACTTTATATTTACATAAAGATAAAATACATATATTATTACTCCTACTGTTCAACGTCAGATTTGACAAACGGGAGATTGATACGAAATATTTGGGTAGGTGTTAGTATAGAATAAGTAAATATAGTGGAAATAATACACACAGCGGAAATAATGACGCCTAAAGGTGTGTGCACACGAAGTGAATTAATTTATTTTATCTGATCAAGAACTCACGGAATTAATTGTATTTTGGTGAACTTTGTTTGGCACTCTTATTTTATCGGCCACCACTGTACTAGGTACTAGGTACAGCAAAGATTTTTGCTCGAAACAATTGAGGAGCTTGCTGCAAGAACGATGCAGCTCCATTTTCAACGCGTGACAAGGTTAGCTGCTTATAATTTCGATAAAAATATTAGACGTTATTTAACGCAAATTCGACGCAGCTTAGCATATGTTAGTATGTATACTCCATGCACTGAGATGGTGGAATTTGCGTTACATAACGCCTAATATTTTTATCGAAATTATAAGCAGCTAACCTCATCACGCGTTGAAAATGGAGCTGCCTTGTTCTTGCAGCAGGGTCCTCGATTGTAACCCAAACTATTAGCGAAATTGGCACAACATTCTTTTCAGTGACGAAACAGTGCGGGGCTGCTTTTCTTGTAATGGAGTGGGCCCTATATTTAGGATTAAAGAAACTATGACTAAAGAAATTTATTTGCACATCTTGCAAACAGTCATGCTACCCTATGCGGAAGAAAATATGCCGTTAAATGGGTGTACCAGCAAGATAATGACCCCAAACATACGGCACGCACATTTAACCAGTGGTTTACAAGCAATCAAATATCATTTTTAGAGTGGCCCTCGCAGTCACCTGACTTAAATCCTATTGAGAATCTGTGGAAAGAGTTAAAAAACCGAACTGCTTGTAAAAAATCGGCAAACAAAAATATGCTGTGGAAGCAGTTAAGAAGTTAAGAAAGCATGGTATTCCATCACTGTAGAAACTTGCAGAAAATTGATCGATTCAATGCCAAGGAGATGCGAAACTGTTCTTAAAAACAAAGGCCATTCTACAAAGTACTAATGTAGTAATAATATTATCAGGATTTGTAACAGTTATTTTTATTCGCGGCTTTCTTTGTATAATACTCTTATTTTTTTTATCCAAGTTTAATATCCATTGGAATTTATTATGTACCTATTTATATCTGAATAAAAGATACTTAAGTTTAAACTAAAGGCGTTTTTTCCTCTAGAGAGTGGTATTATAAACTAAAAATATATATTTGATTTGTTAAATGTGCTGCACATTAAATGCTATAAAATAACTTAAATAAAATCACTTCACTCTTATTTTTTTGACCACTACTGTATTTGTTAGCCTCATATAATGTAGTAAGTAGTAAGTGGTCAGTGATTGGAGAATATTTTACTTCGTATGTAATAAAAAATAATTTAACTTTTATGTGGATGGTATCTAGTTATAAAATTCCTGACGTAAATTCATTCGTCACATTTGATCTTACTCGAAGATAACCTTTCGTTGTCGGCACTTGTCAGATAACATTTCCAGTGTAAATAATATAAATAAAAAAAATTAAATACAATGAAAGATTTGTGCGACGTTCCAAATTGAAAATATAGGTATCCTATTTTAATTTTTGACTCAAAAATGTATATTTTGCAATTTTGGTACTATTTATAAATTCACCAGAAATTTTCAGCTCCGCTCAGGTTCCATTGTTGCATAGCTCCTTTGGCAATGTTATTTCAAGCTTCGTAACTCATTATCATTTTTTGATTTAAATCAGGAGGTTCCAGGTTGATACAAAATAGAAAACAGTGGAAGTCGGCCGCTTTTAGGTATGGTTTACAGCTTTCTAGCCTCCTTACAGTCGTATAAAAACAATTATATAATACAAAAGTGCAAATTGTGGGCGCAACACAAGAAATGTAAGGCATGTGTCTTATTTTTAATTTCATAATAGTTGTTTGTGCTGTGGTATTTCCAAAGAGAAACTTCATTAGATTTTGGGAGATCAAAAGCTGTCTAAAATCATTTGGAAATTTTCTTGTTTTGTCTTAGATTTCGGACAAAATAGAGAATTCTATTGCTTTATAAATAAAAAAAAAACTGTAAATACGTCAATAAAGTACTTAATTGTAATTAGTTGATGTTTCTACCCTTCATTGGTTATAACAAACTTTGTTCTGCAACGTTTGAAAGAATATAGGTCTCATCGCCGTGTTAATTTTACATTGATTTACAATGGTTTGAAATCAACGACATAATTTTTAATTCAAGTAAGATCGTAATCGGTTATCAAGAATATACAGTCAGAATCAAAAGTGAGTACACACTTAAAAAAAGAATAAAACACTTTTTCAAAAATATTAAACGAAGGCAGATATACAAAAAAACTATACCCATACTATCACAATATGCAACTTGTCAAAATGAACACTGGTATTTATAACTTAATATATAAACTGCTTATAATTTGTAGGGAAAAAACCAAAAACGCTTGTAAAATTACAAGTCATAAATGAGTACACAGTAACTAATTTGTCATCGTAATTAAATTAAAATAAGTTTTAATACTTGGTGGGTCCACCTTTTGCTTTGATCACAGCTTTCAACCTCCGAGGCATGGAAGAAACAAGTCGTTGTGTCAGGGTAACTGGAATTTTAACCCATTCTTCTGTCAATGCATCTTTGAGGGAACTCGCACTTGTAATTACTCTGGAGCGTACTTTAGTTTAAAAAATCCCACAAATGCTCAATCGGATTGAGATCTGGGGATTGAGGTGGATGATTTAATTGTTTCGGTGTATTATATAACAGCCAATGTTTGACAACTTTAGCTGTATGCTTGGGGTCGTTGCCTTGTTGGAACACCCATGACCCTTGTAATTCCAGTTTAGTGACACTGTCACGTAAATTCGTCTTGAGAATATTCAAATACACGTCATTGGTCATAGTGCTGTCGATAAAGCTTAACTGTCCCACTCCAGAAGCTGCCATGGAACCCCAAACCATAACAGAACCTCCATGTTTCACAGTACTTACAATATTTTGTGGTTCAAGTTCTGAAGGTATAGTTCACCAAACTATTATTTTCTTTTTTTACTCCAAATATCTCAAACTTGCTCTTGTCTGTAAATAGAACATTGTTCCAAAATTCTGAAGACGACGACAAGTGCTGTTTTGCAAATTCGAGCCTGCGTAGTCTGTTTTTTGCACTAATTGCTGACTTTTTGCGTGGAGTGCGACCGTGATAACCTTGAGAATTAAGCGCCCTTCGAATAGTACTTGCACTTATAGAAGTTTGCTTTGCCGAAATTTCTACCCCTAGTTTAACCGTACTTATGGTGGAATCCTTTTTTAACTTCTCGTACAATCGCACGGATGTCCATTGGTGTTAATTTTCGTGGACGTCCAGAACGAGGCTTATTACGCACACTGCCTGTTGCTTCATACTTATCAACAATTTTCTTAATAGTTCTATAATGTATTTTAACTAGTTTCCCAATTTCTCTGAATGATTTACCCTCGCTTCGTAGGGTTATTATAACTTTACGTAAATCTTCCGATGTTTCTGTACGTCTGTCACTCATTTTGCCTTTCTATGTATGTTTTTTCTCTGTTTAATATTTATTTCTGTATATTAAATAAGATACGTAGAAATACATCTATTTTACAGTAACGACCGGCTCCGTTCCTTGCCTAATATGAACTGATGTGTACTCACTTTTGCCTCGTGTAAAGTGCATGGCATTAGGTTATTCCCCGATAGAACCTGTGAAACAGGGTTGACAACTTACGGTAAATAACGGATACTCACATATGTATGGGCTTGCTACTGTAGCCATAGTGTTAACATATTGCTCCAATATACTCAAGAATTCTGAAATGATATTTAAAATTTTAAGTGTGTACTCATTTTTGACTCTGACTGTATGTACGTTTTGAGATTGGTGGTTCATATGTCACAATTGTTTTGTCACAATTGAAGACAAAGAAACCAAAAAATGTATTTAAAGTCCATTTCTACTCAAATGAGAGATTAAAATCAAGGCGTGTACGATTAAAATCCACTGGCCTCAGGGACCCAAATCGATTTTGTATACCTGTGCCTTACTCGTGACCCCAGTGTCGATCTTACCTTTAGATAAATTGGCGTCGAGACGCAGTTTAATAAGTGGCGAATTAAAAATCGATAAACTGCAACAGTCCAACAAAGAAATAAGCAAACGAGTCATCGCAAATCACGCGCTAAAAGACCGTCGAAATTATAAGGGAATCGCTTCCTCGTCACGCGTGAATAGCATGGCATTCCACAATAGTTGAGATATTCATTGGTGGCATGGGAATCTGTTTTATTTAGTGTTAATAATATTACACGAAAAATGCAGTTAAAAAATCATTACTAGTAGAATCTGCCTACTTCACTATCGTTGGGTTATCGGCACCTGCATATGCGGATTAGGATCAATAAGATTGTGATTTATGATCTGCATTTTAAATGCTGAACTTCTCTATAGGGGTCGTACACGATCAGTAATACTGTCAGTATTGCACTTCTATAAATAATGTCAGTATCTCATCAATATTCAAGTCACTTATTTTAAACCTTACATGAACAGTATTACTGTCAATATTTTACCTCAGTAAGAATCTAACAGGCAACTGAGTCTATAGTGCTTTATACATATACCGTGTGTGTAAAGCCGACATAGGCCAGTCATGAAAAAAGACAAACAGAAATGAGACGACAAATAAGAAGTAACCGCACATGCATCGAAGGTAGTGAGGGAATAAGACCGGCACTAAACATATAGGAAGACCGGCCTCACCACCTATGCTTGTTGTTAGAACGAGAAGTGTAACCTTTGTCCTTTTTCACAACTGGCCGATGTCGGCTTTACACAAACTGTATATCTAAAAATGGACGCGAGAAAGAAAGCCTGCTTAGCTATAATTTTAGTAATGACAATGAAACGTCGTATTAAGCGTCGTGTGTGGATGAAAGAGTCGCTTAAAAAACGTGAAAAGTATTCGCATATTATGTTGTTGAAAGAAATCGTTAGTACCTCGGAAGAAGATGACTTACGAAAGACTTAATTCATACGAAAAACTATTTCCGTATGAATGAAGAAATCTTTAATACATTATTGCAAATGGTTTACCCTTTCCTGTTTTTTAATCATTATAAAAACAAATATTTGAAAGGTGTATGTGCCCGATGACTATTATGAGAACATTGTGTTATATTTATAGAAATCTTACACAGCTACTTAGGTAAGTATGTACAGAGCACATCCGAACCTTTTAGACGAAATAACTTTTTTTAATTCTTTTCTATAGTTCGACCTGAGTGTAATAATTTTTTTTGCGGACATCTGCACATGTGGTTTCGTGTTTTAATTTATCAAGTGTCACATTTCTCTTAGTTTTATTCATATAGTGCGGGCTTTGATTATTCCATAATTCTGGAAGCGTTTCAAAAAGTTAAGCGCTTTACAAGCGTTCTAAAGTTACGAAGGTACTCATTTTTTGTACCTTCGTCCCCTGTAACTTCGATTTCATTTATAGTTTCCTCCTCATCTTCACCGTCTAGGAGTTTCCACCGTCGGCGTCGCTCATTTTCACTAGAAACCTGTTCAGACGCATGCAAATGCTAAACATGTACTGACGTGCACGCACTACACGACATACTACACGATCAGTAGTATTGACAGTATCCCCTCTCTTCCTTAATACTGATGCTTGAATATCAAAATATCCGGATCTGCATCAATCCAACAATCATTCCATCAGTAATTTGCATTACACGTTCAGTAAAACAGTCATTATTTTTAAATATTGACAGTATTATTGATCGTGTACGTATTATTGAGTCCCTATAAGGCAGTGAGTAATAAGCGTTTCCCATCGGCTGTTTTAAAAGTAACGTAGTGGCGGTCAACATAACCTTTTATTGCTTTCGTGTGTGAGTGTTTTCGTTTTCCAAGTTGTTGGCGACCTTTGTAAGGAGTATCATTGTTCAATGTTCTGCCAGTTGTTCTTGCTCCAGACTCGATTTGTTTGTGATGCATGAAACACTATACAGTATGTGTACAACAAACGTCGGCCTGTTATGAAAAAGGACAAATAGAAGCGAGACGACAGAGTAACAGCATTTGCATTGAAGGTAGTGAGGGAATAAGATTGGTCCCCTCACCACCTACGCTACCCGTTTGAACAAGTCTAGAGTTTGTCCTTTTTCACAACCGGTCGATGTCTGATGTACACATAATGTATGCATTCAGGATATTTTATTTTACGATACATGTGCGAGCAGTTTTCTAGCGCATCACGCTATTCGTGACCATTTTAGTAAGCGCTCGAAATTATGTAATGGCTATTTAAGTAGTATCCAAATGCTGTATAACCAAAAAATATGGGAACGGGGAAAATGCATAACAGATTGCCAGAGACAACCTTAGGGTAAATGTGTACGAAGATGTGACCCGTATTATTTTTGCAGAACTACATAATAAAGGGTGGGCCATCTATTGGTTTCTTTTTAAACTGATTGTTATTTCTACATTGCCGACACTGGCGCGCTTGACATTTGACATATACGTGGTATCTAACCTCCGCTGTAAGAAATGGATCGTTTTACGCTTGAACAACGTTGGGAAATATTGAAAAATTATTTCCAAAGTGAATGCTGTGTTGCAGAAGCAGTGAGAAAATTGAGAACAATTTTTGGTCGAAATGAAGCTCCGTCAGCGCCTGGTGTAAGCAAGTTCTTAAGGAAAGTTTGTCAAACTGGCATGCTTATGGATAACAGAAGTCATCCACGTACTCATCCGGTGCGCACAGCTGAAAGAATTGCTGCTGTTGTCCAAAGTGTGCGTGAAAACCCAAGAACCTCTCCAACCACTCGTCACAGAGCACAATAACTTAATGTCAGTCGCACTTCTCTGAGGAGAGTATTGCATAAAGACCTAGGATTATTTGCTTACAAGTTGCAACTTACCTCGAGAGGTAAAGGAAAATGGCCATCCACATCGTTATCGCTTCTCCGTGTGGGGTTTAAATGAGTTTGAAAATGACGCCGATTTCAATCGAAAAATCATTTTTTTCGGACGAAACTCATTTTCATCTTGGAGGACATGAACAGAACTGTAGGATTTGGGGTTCCGAAAATCCACACATAGTCATAGAGAAGCCAATAATGCATGCTGCAAGAGTGACTGTTAGATGTGGGTTTTGGAGTGGTGGCATCATTGGTCCATACTCCTTTCAAAATGAAGATGGTAACAGCGTTACAGTAAATGGAATGCGTTACAGAGACATGTTAACTGATTTTTTGTGGCCGAGATTGGACGATTTGGATTTGGACGAGCTTTGGTTTGAGCAGGATGGAGCGTGTCACACACGCCGTGAAACAATCAATTTTTGCACACTAAATTCGGTAACCGCGTTATCAGCCGTTCAGCAGAGACATTAATTGGCCATCGCGCAGCTGCGATTTAAAACCGTTGGACTATTTTTATGGGGACATGTTAAGGATCGTTGTTACTCCAACGATCCACAAACAATTGACGCACTGAAATAAAACATCAATCGAGTTATTCGTGCAATAGAGCCACAAATAATCGAAAATGTACTGCGAAATTGGGTGAAAAGAATGAACCACTGCCAAGCCAGCCGCGGCGGCCATTTAACTGAGATTGTTTTTTCATAAATAATGGGAAGGCATACTTTCTTGAATAAAGCAACAACCATTTAAGAATATTCAACGATGTAGTTTTAATAGCAATTTTAAAAAGAAACCATCTGATGGCCCACCCTATACATTTCAATCAGTATGCAGAAAAATGCATCTTTCAAATAGTTTGGGAAATACCTACATTACGGAATTAGTGGGACATGGTAACGTAAACGCGGTAAGAATTAAGCGAGGAGTCAAGAAGAACTTGTGGCTGGTTTTATTTGCAGTTTCTTTTGTAATGGCGTAATCATACATACAGACATAGTGCTCGTTCTTGTCTTGTATATATAACAATTATTTAATATTTCCACTCAACTAAAATTGTCCCATATATTCAAATCTCACAAATATCGATAAAATGATCCGCAAAAAAACCATACTTATTTTTATAGTTCCATACTCTCGACTATCAACTGATTATTCAACTGATTATTGCATATTAAACTATACCGCATCGCTTGCAACCCCCGTCATTTCCGCTGTTATGAACTCAACAACACTAAACCACCACCAAACTAAAGTATATTACACTACGACAGTATTTTGTACCTGCGATAATGCGGATCACTCATTTCATTATCTATTAGTTGGACTATACAGAGTTGCACATAATAAACGTCCTCCTCTCGTGCATCGATACAGTTCTTCTCATGCGGAGGTGTTGGTGAACTTTGTGGCTGGCGCTTTATTTTTAGTAAGCATATCGATTCTTGAATAATTGATGCGGTGATAAGTAGCCTACATAAGGATAAAGTGAAGGATTTAATGGGTGCGGGATGTATTTCGATAGGACCCGAGTTATTTGTGTGTTTTCAGCAGATATTCCTTTATTTGGGTTTTTGCTGTGTTACATAACGGGGCAATGCCTAGATTAGAACTCTTTTTAACTCGCGTATATTAGATTGATCTGTATGTTGTATTATGTATGTAACATATCTTGCAAGTATATTTTCATCCACTGTTGATTGTCCTGTTTATATCTAAAAAGAAAAGCTTTAAATTCAGGTATTTATATATCACATCTTTATATGTCTTGAAAGCTGTCATTCAAAACTCCGAACAGTCGAGCAATAACAAAACAGAATTTCCTCGTTTTGTTTGCATTGTCTAGATTCAATCCAATATAATTTGGAATGGTTGAAATTCCAGTTTAATTTGTTATGAGGTGACTATACGTTTATGTAGAATATTATTATTTGTATGTACTTTTTTGTGAAAAGTTATGTTACTTTTCGTGACAAATAGCTTTTGGATGAAAAAAAAATGAGGAAATTGTAGCGATTATAATTATAATGAGGAAGTGTTTATTGAATAAAACCACGGAACAAAATAAATTATACTATTCGTTGCTGCAACATTCCTGGCGATATTAACTCACAAACTAATATTTAACAGGATTTATGCATCCGTGACTATAATTACAATAGTTTCGAGATAATTGTGGGATTTCATTTTTCATCAATTTTATCGTCGCCGCTTTGCCACAAGGATAAAAATATTTGTTTTCGTCTCAATATAATGACTCCAATAAAGTTTTTATATTTACAATCTGTATTAAAACAAGACTTCAAATTATCGTTGCAGCAATATTACATATGTATATACTATGTATGTATGTATATACATTGTAAAAAATAAAAGCCGATGCACGTCACCGATGATGCTATTAAATGAGTGCAGTGTTTGTTACCACCGCACAATTATATAGGGATAAAAGCTGTAATTTAATGTTTTAATGAATTTTAAATTTGGCGCCTATTATTCGTTGTTATGCAGTTGGCAGCAGGTTCGGAAGTTGTCGCATTATAATTCTTTTGTTGACAGTTGACACAAACCACAATTCAAACCAATGTAAATTGGTTTGAATTGGTCAGGCCACATATTAACATGTGGTCTGGTGTTCTATTTTTTCTATTAAGTATTGTCTGCCTGCTTTCGGTTTCATCAATATCAAGTAATAATATACTCCTGGATACTAACTCCGACATTTTGTATATGTGTATGCCATAAATCCATGTTATATCTTGAAATCCCATAGGAACAACTTGTCTTGTTTGTTCAACGAGAAAAAAAACGGCGGTGTTCGTAATGCCATTTTGAGTAAACGTTTACTTATGGAAGTCATGAATTAGTGAAGAAGCAAATAAACTACTGTATTTGTCATTTGATATCGTTATATCTATCTGCTTCGTCGCCAATAAAAAAAACGATAAGAGTAGTATAAAGGCATGGTAACTTTTATATACATAGACGTGTTAGATTTTCGTGCACACGACTGTCATGTCGAGGTCTGTGTTCGGAAGGTGTATTTTGCAAAAGAATAAATCCAACGTCGTCTATTTTTCTACATTTTAGTATTATCACATATTTCTCTTTAAATAATTTACTTATTCACTTCAAAACACGTTTATTACATAAGACTTTACAACTCCTCGACCGTAACTCTGTATCATTCCAACTACAACTAACTTTTTCTTAGCAACAACACCACTATTTAATAATTTTTACATGTTCTAGAATATTGATCTGTCATTTCATACAATTATTTATTAACAGGTAATATACACGTAAATTAAATAAACTCAATATGTAAACTATAAAACTTAATAACTTCACAAATATCACAGTATACCTATATAGCCCATAGATATAATTAGCAGCATTAATAATAAAGTATTATAGTACCTACATTTTATATTATCCATTTCATTCCATCCATAGTAGATTTCAATTCAGTTCAAAAAGAAGGCACATAGAATTTGTTGCAAATGAGGGGGAGGTCAGAATATGATACGTGGGGTACAATAATCATTATCAATATTATAATAAGCTCCATCCAATTTTTCAAAAATCCGTTTGTAAAACTGTTCCAAATGAGAAGGGTCCAGGGTTTGACTATTGAGGTTTTGACATGTTTACTGTGATTGGATGAGTACTTTTTCAGGTTGGTGGTTTTATTGGAGGATACAAATAATAACTAGGTATATATGTCCTTTGATTGAATATGGTTGTATTAATACATAATGTTTATTAACCCAAATGGTTGCAAGGCTCAAAGGCTCAGTATAAATATGTATATATCTTTTATTTCGTACCAGGAAACGTATAATGCTTTTTTAAACCAGAATCGAAATTTGAAAGGTTTGAAAGTTTCATGCCTCTCATTTTTGGCACAGATTTAGTCTTCAATAATCTTTATAATATCCTAATATTCAGTTTCATTTAATACATACCTGGATAAAAAGGTGTTTCACCTTCGGTTGTCAATGCCACCAACTTAAAAAACATCTGCTTTTTTACACTACGTTCCTCCAAAAAAGTTATAAACGAATATTGTTACCGTAATAGCTTTATTCTGTCGGAATTCAATTATTCAATAATGAATCATAAAACCTAACAGCTTCAGAAGTTCCGAATGTTTTCAGAGATCGGCTTGTAATTTTGTTGGTAATCGCTTGGTTGTATTCGTTTTTTTGGTCCTCTCAGTCGCCATGAACTACTTACAAGGAAGAAATAAGGTCATGCAGATCATGAAAAAATATATACTTCAATTTAATAACGCAGTTCAGTGTTTTTTTTTTGCAAAAAAAAAAGAAGAATAAATAGATAGTTGGCACCAAAGCTCAGTTTTGCTTCCGGATAAACGTAATAGACTTTTTAGAGAATTTAATTTATTATTGTTGGACTGTGCTTGAGTTGATAATGATTCTCTATAAATCTTCATATAGCGCATATTAATAATATGCGATATGTTGACATAAATCGAAGTTTTTTTTTTATACATGCAGCTCATCTGCAGTTTTTGGCATGTCAAATTAAAACTGCATTCAATTCTTGTCTTTGTGAAGATGCATTTGTCTGTCTCTTCATTTTCCGATCTTCCGTCTGAAACTCGATGTAATTAACTCATTGGTTACAGGAAAGAGCTACAGACCAATAAGATTACACCCTTCACTGTGGTGGGCGGGGACGCTGTAAATAGAAAAATTGGCATTAGGAAATAGAACATTGATATTACAAATTTTAAGATAACCAAAATTATTTGCCGATTAAAATTTTTTCGCTTGATCAGGTTTCACATATTGTCTTAGATCGTAAAACTATTAATATGCGCTTTATGTTCGCATCATTAAGAATACCTACATATGTATATCATTGGCGTGCGTCAGGAGTCACGTCTGGTCACTTGAATTTCGTCCAAGGCAATTCGGTTACGGCTATTATTAGAAATTATTATACGCGTTCTATTCCATCTTTGAATGGCAAGTGTTCCATTCATTTCTTAACGGCCTAGCATCGTTTAGTAGTAATCGTCGTAAATAGAATGGATACTGAACCGGGTATGGCGCGGACTAGACGACATTCAAATCGGATGTGTACGAACGCTAAAAATAGACACTAGACAATTACTATACACGCATAATCGCATTACCATCGGAAATAGTTAAAAGTAACGTACGGAAATAAAAAAAAGAGACGAGGCCGATGTGGCTCACGCGGATGTTGCGTTACTGTTTAGGAAGTGAAGTTTTTTTTCGTAGGTGGTCGCTTCCTTGTGCCAGACAGAGCCCATCTTCCGTGGTTTTGATCTACGATGGTAACATTTTTATGTTCATATTCTTATATACACTCGAACCCTTCTTAGTTCACCGAATCCGTGCATCATCGTCTCGCTTAAGTCGCGAAATTTAGTCTCTCCTAAGTCGCGATCATAACCTCAACTTTTTTCGTGTTTTAGCTGCAAAAAGAAATATTTAGAGATATACCACAGCACTTGTTATAACGAAAAATGAGCCAACTGAACGATAAAATCAACGTGAGTATACCCAGTCGTGCGTGACAAAGGTCAATTTTCCACTTGAATGAATATTTTAAAGGTTAAATATTTTTTGAAAGACACCTAACCTATTTTAAAGGTTAGGTGTCCATATTTAATGTATTACACAATCATTTTTTTCAATAAAAATTGTATTCATTCGAGAATCCAATTTCCACACGTAGTTCTAAAACTTTTACAGGCGGCAACTTAAGTGGGATGGTTTCGTGACATAATAGGGGGGAAACGTGGTGAAATAAGAGAGAATGTGAGTTAAGCGAATGTGACTTAAGAGGGGTTGGAGAGTACTGGGTGAGTTTTTTAGTGCGTATTTGGTCTATACAATCATCGCTTCCGTTGATTTCATTGTATTGAAGCATATAATAAAGACAAATATACGAGGGGGGTACCCAAAAATAACCGGAATTATTTTTTAAAAGCTATATATTTTCAATTTTTTTTACAAGACAACCTTATCCCCTTCAAAATACTCTCCATTACAACTAATACATTTGTCCCACCGGTGCTTCCACTGTTCGAAACATTTTTTTGTAGTCAGCTTTAGGAATGGCTGACGGCTCCTTCCTGGTTTTTTCTTGACCTCTTCAATGTTGTCAAATCGGTGTCCTTTCATGCCCCTTTTTTCATGCGTGAAAATAAGAAAAAGTCGCACGGAACCAGGTCAGGCGAGTAAGGTGCGTGGGGCAGCGGAACTATGCCATTTTTAGTCAAAAATTAGCAAACAGAGATGGTTGTGTGTTCAGGTGCATTGTCGCGGTGGAAGAACCACTCTCCTGTCTGCCACAAATCGGGTCTTTTTTGACGAACACTGTTGCGCAGTTGATTAATTGTCTGTCGACGGTCTGTGAGCACAAGCTCTCGAATTTTTTTCAACATTTTCGTCGTTTCGGGCAGTTGATGGACGTCCAAAACGAGGTTTGTCATCAATCTACATGTCGCCATTTTTAAACCTCGCAAACCACTCGTACACTTCAGTTTTTCCCATAGCGTCATCTTTGTAAGCTGTTTTCAACATTAACAACAACGTTGTTCACTTAAACTTGGCATCATAAAAAACGAAACAAGAACAAAACAGCGCTAGCAAAACAATAACTGCAGATGAACAGAACAAGCCAGGTCGACAACACAGGCGGCACTGAACTGGCAATGAGTTGCGCTATACACGCCTAGCGGCAGAAATGCGTACTACACAAGCTCCGCCCACGGCAATGCTGTTCTGGTTATTTTTGTTTACCCTCGTAGATCGCGGTAGGCCAGTTTTAACAGACGTCATTGTAGAAATACGTACACTCGATTCCCTCTTAAGTCACCTTCGCTTAATTCACATTTCCTCTTATTTCACCACGTTTTTCCCTATTATGTCACGAAACTGTCCCTCTTAAGTCGCCGCCTGTAAAAGTTTTAGAACTACGTTTGGAAATTGGATTCTCGCATGAATATGTACAATTTTTATTGAAAAAAAATCATGTAACACATTAAATATAGACACCTAACCTATTTTAAAGGTTAGGTGTAAAAATATTTAACCTTTAAAATATTCATTCAAGTGGAAAATTGAACTTTGTCACGCACGACTGGGTATACTTACGTCGATTTTTTCGTTCTACTGGCTCATTTTTCATTATAACAAGTGCTGTGGTATATCTCTAAATATTTATTTTTGCAACTACAAACACGAAAAAGTTGAGGTTATGATTGCGACTTAAGAGAGAATAAATTTCGCGACTTAAGCGAGATGATACACGGATTTGATGACTTAAGAGGGAATCGAGTGTATATTGATTGCAACATAATACAGTTTATACAGATACAATGTGACGTTTTAAACGCTAAACTCGGACAAGTAATTCTTAATTAGAATTTTCCGTGTTCCGAATTTTTTTGAGTGCTCCCACTAAATCGGAAGTAGAGGCCTAGAAAATAATTATGAAACAATAAAAAGTCGAAAAAATAAATAATTACCCGTGCCCCACGCAGGTTGAATTTTGAATGGGATTTAACATGGGTTTTCCGATTTTGTAGGTTAAACCAAGCGTTGAGCACTTGATTTCCATCGATTCAAGGTGAAACTTGGTATCCGCAGGTTTTCGATATTGCTGAATCCAAATATCATGTCGAAAACCGGTTTTGACTAATGGCAGCTGTCAAAAAAGCGGTCAATAAAAATTAATTTTTTGATTATTTAAAATTTAAGGATTTTTTTATATTTTAACACAAATCAAGTAGTTTCGTCGTAAAAAAATTGGTAACGTGTTTTTTGCTAAATGACAACTGTCAATGAGCTGTTTTTAATCGAATTTTTTAATTTTTTTCAATTTCTCAATTGAAAAAAAATAAAAATTCGATTAAATTCCTCATTGACAGCTTAATTAACCAGTTGTCATTTAGAAAAAACACGTTACCAATTTTTTTTCGACAATTTATTGTTTCAAAATTATAAACAGCCTTAAATTTTTAGAATAATCAAAAAAATTTGTTTTTCAAAATTTAAGACCACCCTTGTGGTAGATATCCCGCTTTTCGCAGACATGATATTTGGATTCGCAAATATTTAAATTTACATCGATGCAAATTTCAGTCTTACGCTGATTTAGAAATGACCTGTCATCGTAAACCCCATGTTAAATCCCCATATTCAAAATTAAAAAAAAACTAAAATTCGATTAAATGTCATTGACAGCTTAATTGACAGTTGTCATTTAGGGAAAAAACAGTTACCAATTTTTTTACGACGAAACTACTTGATTTGTGGTAAAATATAAAAAAACTTAAAATTTTAAATAATCA
The DNA here is from genome assembly GCA_029963805.1 of Aromia moschata. Lineage (NCBI taxonomy): Eukaryota > Metazoa > Arthropoda > Insecta > Coleoptera > Cerambycidae > Aromia > Aromia moschata. The sequence goes on along the minus strand of JAPWTK010000028.1, from coordinate 2,764,437 downwards.
AAAAATGAATTTATATTGACCGCTTTTTTGACAGCTGCCATTAGTCAAAACCGGTTTTTGACAAGATATTTGTGATTCAGCGATATCGAAAACCTAAGGGTACCAAGTTTCACCTTGAACCGATGGAAATCAAGTGCTCAACGCTTGGTTTAACCTAAAAAAACGGAAAACCCACGATACACTTATAACGGTATGTTCTTGCGCAGGTCGAATCCCTCTCCCGCAGCGTATGACGTCACCTTGGAGAGTCGGCGCGTATAGAGGAGATGTTTTGAAATACAATATTCGCAGTTTTTGGGGAATTTTAAAGGAAATTTTGGTTAATACGTAATACCTATGAAATGTTACATATTCTAACCATAGAATAAACAGGCCTTTATTGTTTCTTTCAAATTAAATTCATTTAGACTATTTCGTATACTAATTACTAAAGACTTTATTGCCGTAATTATATTACTAATTATTTATATAATATATATAAAAATTTAATTTTAAATAATAAATTCAAGTATATAAAACGGTTATTTAGGTATTATTTCATTATTTGACAACTAAATAAGTTTACGGTTTACTTCAACGGAGGCATAATAGGCGTTAATAAGATGTAATAATTATATTAGTCGTAGTAGTACCTAATATTATGTATCTTAGGTACTACTCACATAAACATTTCACAGGGTGAATCTTTAAGTGGGGGTTATATAGTAGGGGTCATATTTATATGGATAATAATACTAGTTGTTAGGGATACAAATCCGATTTTATTTTTTTTAATACCAAAAATGGCCGAGTTATGATTTTTTTTTAAATTGACGGTTTAGAATGTAATTTCGGCGCCATACTGGGCTAGATTTCGTTGTATGTCCATCTGATCGGTGGAGAGTGTTGCCATGGTATTAAACTAGTGCGGTGATAAGATAACATGAAGTTATTACAACGTAACTTCAAATTAAATTTAATTTTTTATAACAAAAAAAACTGTATTTTCGTGTTCCTATAGTTGAAAGATGCCACCCCTATAAATATGACCCCCACTCAAAGATTAACACTGTATACTAATGCACAAATTTTTATATCGTATTAAAAGTGACCAACTGCATATGAAAACACCTAACAAATTATTTCTTGTAATTTGAGAATATATACAATAACATCATAATCATACCATAGTATAAAACAAAGTCGCTTCCCGCTGTCTGTCCCTATGTCATGCTTAGATCCTTTAAAACTACGCAACGGATTTTGATGCGGTTTTTTTAATAGATAGAGTGATTCAAGAGGAAGGTTTATATGTATAATTACATGCATAATATAGTAGAGAAACACTGATAATTTTAGAGGTTTCTAATGTGATGTAGTAAACACCGTGCGAAGCAGGGGCGGGTCGCTAGTTACGAATATAATATATATTACGATTATAAGATATATACGATAATATATATTACGAATAACGATACACAATATATTTTAATAATCTTAATTTTAATAGTGACTAATTCTAACACTCACAACATAGCACAAAACAAACCGATATATTAACTGTAGGACAGAAAACAATACAAGCGAACATTTAAAATATACGGCGTTAAATGAGATAATGGCGGATTTGGCCTCCAAGATGACGTAGATGCGCGAGCAGGTCCAAAATGAGTCGAAAAGTTTCAGCATACCGTTGTATGTGTATCGATTGGGAAAACCCATGTTAAATCCCATTTAAAATTCAACCTGCGTGGGGCACGGGTTATTATTCTTTTTTTCGACTTTTTATTGTTTCAGAATTATTTTCTAGGCCTCTACTTCCGATTTAGTGGGAGCACTCAAAAAAATCGGGACTTTTTCAAAATAAAGACCACCCTAATGTGTAGATTATCTCATCTCGTCAGACATGCTGTGATCTCTCTAAGCTAAGTACTTGTTTTTTATTTAAATATACATAGATGCATTAATTTATCTTATGATTTATGAAATGGACCTGTCAAATGTATCACAGGGGATACATTTGCACATATATATGTATGCGCAAATATTTACTCATCCCCTCAGATATTACTGATTGTCTCTAAGTGTTCGTTTCTGTTTAAATACAAATGAATTCAGTTAATGTATAAATAATGACGTACGCCTATAATGTTGACGACATGCACGTAATGCACATTGTTTTTTATCTGTTTATTTAGGCTATGATTATGATATATGGGTATGTACTTCGAATAATAATTTTGTTTGTCATTTCCTTAGGCACAAAAAAGCGTACAGACAAATATAATAATAATAATCGTTGTTGACAAAGATGCGTAAATTTTACGGTTTTAAACATGTGAGTTACAGATTCTGCGGTATATAGAACGCTCACCATCCGGAAATCCAAAATTCAAAATGTTTTTTATGTTCATCCTTACTTAGCATATGCTGGAGTCGCTGAGCAGATATAGTAGTAAAAATTCACGATCAGCGCGTGCTAGCTATCTGATTGGTGGTTACTTTACAGACCGTTTTACACTATGACAAATTCTAACATTAAATACGTATGTACGCGACAGTTGACATTCATTTTGAAAAAATTCTGGCCGTAAAAAAAATAATAATATTCATTAATTAAATTATGAACCCTTTATCTTCACAAAAAAGATGGTGACATTTTTAATGACGGAAGAGGAGATAATTCGCAACATCATAATCATAATCATAACATAGTATAAAACAAAGTCGCTTCCCGCCGTCTGTCTGTCCCTATGTATGCTTAGATCTTTAAAACTACGCAACGGATTTTGATGCGGTTTTTTTTAATAGATAGAGTGATTCAAGAGGAAGGTTTATATGTATAATACATGCATAATATAGTAGAGAAACACTGATAATTTTAGAGGTTTCTAATGTGATGTCGTAAACCGTGCGAAGCCGGGGCGGGTCGCTAGTATACTATATAATATATCATGTTCACATGATTACTATATTCTCCGGTCCAAGTATAGTTCACTGTGCTTGAAAATGTTTTTTTTTTCGTGTTTACATCAGAAGTAGAAATTAGATAAAAAATAATGAGATTCGTATTTTTTAAGTGTCTTTAAAAAATGCGGAATTTTTTTTTTAAACACGCGATACCTTTTAAGAAAATTACTAAAAGTTCGTTTGGTATATTTTGTTTGAACAAAGGTACTATTTTCTAAAATGCAGTAATTTCAGGAATTGTTATAAAATAAAACACGTATAATATCTGTAACAAGATAACGGTTTAGGATAACCCTGTTTTGCCCGAAGAGGAATGTTCACTCATTGTCGCGGATAGTTGTTGAGTAACGACGGACACATGCCTTTGTTGATTTTAGATAAACCATTGTTGGTGTTATTGAACCTTAATTGGCTCCTAAATTTAAAGTGAAATTCTGTTGACGATATTGGGGATTAGGCAACGCGATACTCGGGTAAAATATCATAGAACAAATTGTCAGATATTAACGAGCAAGGTTTGCCAGTTTTTTTTACCATCTTGGTTCTCAGAATTCGGCGGGTTATATAACAGGTTATTAAAGAACAGTAACGCGGAAAATGTAATTACATTTCAGCCACAAAAAATGTGTGGTTTGATCTACTTCATGTGCAAATAATTTTGCAACGTGGCTGAGGAAACGTGCACAAACATTGTAAAATATTTTTGCAATCCAACAATACACGAGGTGTGTAAATTAAGTAATGAGACTGATTTTTTTAAATTTGTTTATTCGAATAGAATTACAATTCAGTATCGCCCCCTTCAAAATAACTTCCTTGGGAAGCGCTGGAGACGGTCCTTTCATTCCTCACAGCAGTGTTGGAACTCAAATACTGGAATAGCCTTCAGCTAGTCGGTTACAGCCGTTTGAATGTTTTCTATGGTCCCAAAATAACGTTGAGTTGCTTTTTCAACCTCGGGAAGAGAAAAAATTCACAAGGACTCAAGTCAGGCGAATGAGGAGGCTGAGGAGCCACATGAATGTTTTTACTGGCTAAAAACTTGTTTACTGAAATACCTGTGTGGCGTATTGTCGTGATGCAACATCCAGATGTTTGTTTCATTCGCATGACCCTTTTTCGAAGTTTTTCAAGAACCTCTCTGTAAAAATGTTAATTTACTGTTTGGCCTGGAAGCACAAACTCTTTGTGGACAATTCGCTGGCTATCAAAAAAAGCAAATCAGCATGAATTTGATCTTCGAATTGCTCATTCTTGCTTTTTAGTCTTGGAGAGCTTGAAGTGTGCCATTAAACGCTTTGGCGCTTGGTTTCCGGGTCGTACTCAAACACCCAAATCTCATCATCAATAATAACAGGTTCCATAAGCTGGGGATCATTTTCAATTGATTCCAGAAAGTCAAGACACCTTTCTCTCCTGATGTCCTTTTGTTCCTCTGAAAGGTTTTTTGGAACCATTTTTGCGCAGATTTTTCTTATCCCCAATTCGTTAGTCAAAGTCTGATGACAGTGGTGGGTTCAGATGATCTGAACGCAGCAAGATCCCATATTCTATCGACATTTTCATCGGTTCTTGAAGATGAAGGCCTTCCGCTGCGTGGTTCATCTTCAAACAATTCTTTTCCTTCTCAGAATGCCTTAAACCACCGAAAAAGGCGTCTCCGTAGGCGTGTTGAAGTTTTGTAAAAGTTGAAGTTTTGTAAAAAGATGTGTTTGGACACATCGCAAAAGAAAACACGTCTGAAGCAAAACCTGATAGCATATCGTTGCTCAAAATTAATGTCACTGATTTTTAAAACGCTCTAGGAAAAACCGGTTTACGAAAACAGTCACAAAGAATAAACAAATGACTCTAACAAGTTCAAACGTGTACTGAAGGTGCATTACATGTTAACCTACCGCCCTTCCAAGTCCCGTCTGTTACGTACGTTACACAATACCACAAGCACGTTACGCAATACCAATAAATACAGCTAGCAATTCAAATATGGAGTACAAGTATATACGTCTTTTGATGATTTAGGAGAGTTTAACCATTATTTTTTCAATTTGTGTATATTTTAGGCCTCCATAAAATATATACCATGCAATTTATTTTATTTCCATAACGTTACTTTGTGAAAGGATGCAAAATTAGTTTTTTGTCGGTTTGTGTAGAATGTACTGTACTTCCCCATCTATTTCATAATTCTGTATCTATTGCTCATCAAATGCGTCCTTTTAGAAGCAGGAAATGAAATATAGGGTTTTACGCGGCAATTAGAAATTTGAGAACGACCCAGGGGTGAAACTGAGACTACTGAGACTTTGTACGTGAGTATCGAGTATTATTGTATAGCCAGTTCGATTATATCAATTCCTGCGATAGATAAGGTCGATTCTTATCGGTTAAGGTTTTTTTTACGGGTTATTCCTTCAATAGGGAATAATTTGAGTATGAATTTTGTCTCACGATTTGTTCATCAGGAAGATAAGTCGGCTGGTGTACCGCATTAGATAAAAAATCTGTTTAAAATTATGTACAGTGTAATATGTAACTACATATACACTGTACACTATAACACGAAGAAAAAATTATGAAAAATACATTCGTTCTTCTTCGTCGAAATTTAGTTACTCAGTCAGTAATGTTTTATATCAATGTTTCTGATTGGCCTACCGGTAGATTACGTCAGACATTTTGATTTACGGTGTTTTCAAAATTACTAATATTTTGAATAACTCCAAAAAACTTAGTTCAAATCTAACTAAACACACAAACTAAAAAAATCGTAAAACGCCAAGCCGAAACACATCCGCAACGGCAATCAGGTTGTAGATTAAACCTTGCACGCTGCAGTCTGCAGTGGTTAGGTTTTAGGGTAAACATATGGCGATGAGTCATAAAGCAACATGACAACAAGCCGCCACTCAAGGTCATGTGATTTTCCGAAGTGTCGGCTCGCTTCTCATAAATTTGTAGCATTGCTGTCCTGTTCGTTGGTGAATCATAAAGTAAACTACATATTGTGTCTACCCGAGTCCCTCTCGGGCATGCACAATTTTGGCAGTAATGCTTGCCCGAGTACCACTCGGGCATGTTTGTGCGTTAAGGGGTTAATGTTAGAAAAGGGAAGACACAGATCTGAGAAGCACATATTGGTCCTAAACATTATTAAAGCCCTACATTTACAAAAAAAAGCAAGACAGGAAGAATGGTCTAAGCATATTCATAAATAATAGTTATTATTATTTCAAGAATAATTCCTCTGAATCGGTCAAGATTCGAATTGTCCATCGATTTTTGTACAAAGAATCATAATGTATGACCAAAATGTGTACATATTATAATGTGGTTTTATTCAGGTTTCGAAACAGGTTTGCGGCCTGTCGAGAACGACTTTGAGGTTATAGGAAGCTATGTAAAGTTTTGGGTACCAACCTGTAGTTTTTTTTTTTTGGAGTTTAAAGCCTTAGGTTTATGATTTCTTTGGTTTAACAGTGAATTTTCGAATACTGATTTTTCTACTGTTATGTTGCGTACGCTTATTTGTACGTCTTTGGACCCATACGCGGGTTGATAGAGTTCGGACACGCTCCGTTGGGTTTGAAATCGGTTGCCCATTATTTCTTAAGTTATAAAAAGTTATTCCACTCATTTATAACGACTTTAGAGGAGGGCCGAAAATTGGCCTTAGGGATCCTAATCGTTTATACATGCATAGCTTCTACTGATATAAGCAAACCACAATTTCACGAAAAATGCCATTTTTTGTAACAATCATTATCCCTGAAAAATGCTTAATTATCCTGCACGATTATTGGATTTTTTTTGGAAAATTGCGATGTCCGTTGTCCGCGACTATTTTCTTTAAATAAACGTCGCTGTAATTCCTCGAGGTCACCGGTCAAGAGGTCGCTTGACCGGCGAGGATTGCGCAACGGCGTTTTCTGAGAAGCGCGCCGTCACGTCCGCGACCTATCCCGAGGCCTCGCGGGTTCAAAAAAACCATCGCGGGCACACAAAAAATTGTCACACGTTAATTGTTTACCTACTTAAATTATTGCGAAAGCATCCAAGGCCACTCCAAATTGGACGCATTATCGACATCACGTTTTATTGATGGATGAAGGCCGGCGGTCTAACTGGGGATGGGTTGTGATGTTAGACACGAAAAAGAAATAGTCCAGTCGTTGTGGATATTTTGGAGGAAAAGAGAGAGTTCATAGAAACAGTTGTAGAATTTGTAATATTAAATCGTATAAGCTAAAATACAAATTACTGGCTCTAAGGCTCTACCATTACAACGCATTCTATTTAAATGTGTAAAAATATACGAGGAGTGGCTATTAAATAACCTAACTGCTGTCATAACACTTTTTATTCGTTACCAATTACAGTAGCAACGTTTTCGCCTTCAATGTACTCCCCTTGGCGATCTCTACACCGCTCCATACAACTTTTCCATTGTTGAAAGCAGTGCTGGAAGTCCGCTTGTCAGCTGGTCCAGAACCTCCGTCGCTTCTGCTTTAACCGCTTCCACACTTTCGAATCTTGTCCCCTTCAGTGTCACCGTGTCTAACAAGCCTGGATCAGTGTCAATGTTGTTTAGAATGTCAGCGCAAATGCTCATTCTTGATTCCTTTTGCCCGGGAGTGAGGAGTTTTGGCACTATTTTTGCGCAAACTGCGCATGTTGAACGATTCATATAAAATCCGGCGAACACATTCTTTGCCGATTGCTGTTATTTCAGCAACTCCTCGGATGCTTAGACGACGATCTTCGCGAATTAATTTACCACTTTTTTTCAATGTTTTCGTCCGTTTTTGACGTTGAGGGCCGTCCGGGGCGCGGGTCGTCTTCGGTCGTTTCACGTCCGTCTTTAAACCGTTTAAATCATTCAAAAACTTGTATGCGGGATAAACATTCATTCCCGTACACTTCTTTTAACATTGCATAAGCTTCTGTTAAAGTTTTCCCAGTTTAACACGAAACTTGAGATTAACCCATTGCTCCATTGCCGAACACTTAACATTTTTTCGACGCGTCACTGGTGCGTAGACTAATTCAAACGACTGTTACAGACTGAGCGACCCACTGGCTTGTCCAGCGAGCTCAGGGTGGGGAAAGTATCACCAGACACAGTTCTGTTCAAACTTGTCGCGACACGCTTGCAGCGCGCTGGTAGCAGCATAGGTTCGGTTATTTAATAGCCACACCTCGTACCTACTTCATAATTTTTAATTATAGTTAACTAACAGTTTATGCTTGGGAATTTATGGCGTGACCTTTATTTTTAATGATCAGCTTTCGGCATATTTCGATTGGTATGGATGACCATTCTTTTTTACATATGTATGTATATTATCTGCCATATATCTTCTTTATTGCGTATCTGATATTTACCAGCTTCAATTTTTAAGTCAACCCACAAATTCCAGCCGCTCAAACACCGATATTTTATAATTCTCAACTATGATTCAGATAATTGTCGCTATAAAATTGCTATTCTAATGGCATTTCATTACGTGCATAAGGCACCATCACATTTTGAAGGATCTTTTTTACTCATTTTAGCTTATTATATAGAGACATCAAAAAAAAAAAACGTCATCAAAGTTGGCCGAGAAAAAAAAGACGTATTTTTATTCTTAATCGAATTTATAACCTCATTTACTTGTCAAGACTGTCACATCATATGACAGCCATCGTTTATTTTACAAATTGTGACAGTCGCTTGTCAAAAGTTTGACATAACCGAAAAGCTTAGACATGACCGCTATTTTCATCTCTCTCGTTCATAGCCAGAGTTGATGACGTTTTTTTTTTGGATGGCTATATTTTTTATACAATAAATCGGTTCAATGGCGTACCATGAAAAAGCTCCCCACAAATTTATGTTACCACCCCCATGCTTAACAGTTTTCGTATTATATTTAGACAACAGTTCTGGTTTGGTGACTTTCGAGCATATACTTATGACTAGGGTTCGGAACGTGTGTTGTAACGCAGGGCCGGCCTTGTAATCCGTCATGTTAACGTTAAAAGTGAGCCACTTGGCCTGATGTGGTTGTAGAGGGAAATGTTTCACGTGGACAGAGGACATCACACCAAGCACAATGCACGTGTTACTACTATTTCTATATTTTTAGCCGTTGTTTGCAAAACCCGTTTACCAGCAGCTATCAATGTCGGAGGCGAAATATCTGAATAACGATTTTATTACTGCGAAAACCTGTTATTTCATCCACTGTCAGCCACAGAAATTTATTGATTATGTCTTCTTTAATATTTCCAACGACACGTTGATATGTCTTCTGTAAATATGTTTTGTACCAAAGGCTACATGCGCAAAACATGCAAATGAAACCAAAATTCCTCATTTGTAACAGTAACATTGTTTTGATGGATATTCGAATATAAATGTCTTATACATTCTCGGCGATCATGAAATATATAGCGACGATTGCAAAGGAATACATTAAATATGCGATCCGTCTATTTTAAAATCGTAATTTTCAATACTCTGTTTCAGTCTATTCACAAATGGTAACGACTGTGCCAGTGATGGGGTCAGGGCTCAGTGTCAACAGAGTCGGTTCACTAACCTTTAAAGCAGGAAAAGTATTTTCTACTTTCCTATGACTTTTATTTTCACTAATACACGAGGACCTATCTTGAAATGCGAAATAGCACACAATGTTTATTTTCACAATAAGAAAACATCCTTTAATTCACCCGACCTTATAGCATGAGTTGAGTTTCAGTTAGTATGGAATACTTTTTAAACAAAGGGTGTTTAATCGACAAATCGACGAACATATGTGTGAAAGTATATTAATAACTGGACCGACTTGGCCGTTATCTTGGCCATTGTCTTGGCTGCTTAGGGTAACTACTGCTCCCAAAACACCTGTCGCGCTTGCCTGTCACCGAGAGTCTGCGCACTCCCCGGAACCAACCTTCTCGCGGTAGGGAGAGCGAGAGGGGGTGTTCCGCACACACGTGTGCCGTATCGCCGCGGCTATTGCGATGTTTGGCTTTTTTTCTATTATCGACCCGCCATAGGCGTGTCGTCGGGAGGGTACGAGCTTGGAGAGAGAGAGGAGTTCTCGAACAGCCAGTATTGCAAAAATCCACACAAAATCAGGTAATATGTAAATACAGTACACGAACTCACGAGTGAGTCACTCGCGACAAAAAATGCGGTGGTCGACCCGTTTACACCGCTGGCAGGTCTGTATCGGAATAGCTCGCTGTCTTACGGAGAAATTGTATTCAGGCGTCCCGTGTTTCCGCACGGGATTTGCTGGACAGGTGCGATTCCTACACGCGGTCAGTGGCGTGAGTATACAGAGGCAAGAAATATGCGTTTAAATAAATACGGTTTATACTTTAATTATCATAGAGTTGTATAGTGCCGGCTCTCCATGAGTATACTTTTCCGGGCCCTACTTATGACTAGAGTAGGATAATGTCGCCGCGCGCCAGTGGCGTATGCGTCCTTTGCGATAATTTTTATTCGTTGTAAATGTTATACTTCAACGAAAATTTAAAACACTAAGGCCCGGTACTTTTGGTCCCGGTTAAGGTCGAATTAACTAACCAGACGATAAGACTGTGAACATGTCTACAAACATTATACATTAGACTGTATACATTTTCACAGTCTTAACCGGGAGTAAAAGTACCAGCCCTTACCTTCTTAAACATCATTAACTTGAGTGAGTCGTCGCTGCATTGGAATTATGGAGTATACGAAGTAGAACCACCACTATTATCACTATTATTACTCGCGGCCCCTGCAATAATCATCCACACGCCACAGGTACGCGGCACCGATTATCCAACTCTACTTATAACCATCAGAACTCTTATTCAGAATATATCAGAACATATCCCCTCATCGCTCCACAAGTTATTTTTCCAATTTTTAACTGTAGCCCACTTGGAATGTTCCGTGACATTAAAACCTGGACTGTTCTGACCAGTTCTGTCGTGTAAATTATGTGCTTGAAATCTTCGTCGGATGGTGCGAGAACTTATTTCTAAGCCTAATTTGTTTTTGACTTCATCTGATGAATTAAAAGGGGTCAATTTTACCACTTGACCAATTCGTCTATTAGTTTGTTGTGTTGTTTTTCATTTAGCACCTCGAGTTTTGTAACACTTTTTGTAAATTTTTTTTTGTTATAGTTTTAATGCATTTCGACCATTGTCTTTGAGACACCTTGGGATTTTCCTTCATTTCGTATGGGTGTAATTTGCACTCTCTCCTATACGTCGCATTGTTTGTAAAAAGATTGATCTCATCCTAGAATTCAGCAAATAACACGTTTACTAGTCTCTATATTGTCACAATATACCCAACAAAAACCGGAACACCCAACAAATTCTGCAATAACCTCACGAATAAATACTTGGCTCTATTATTCCTGACCAGCTGTAGTTTTCCGATTACTACTGTTGGGATTCCCCTTGTGAATTGTTCTTGTTTTTTAATTATACATATTCTTGGATGCCGATGGTTCTACTTTCATGGCAACCACTGCATGTATAATATTCGTTGTTTTATTTTCCTTTTTATGTTCTTGTTCCCTTTAAGGGAAACTGACATTTTTAGATATATTTTTCTATTACTGATATTTATATATTATCTGAGAATGGCATCGTGCCTTTTTCGTTAAAAAAATCACCAGCTCTTTCTCAATGTTTAACCCTCGCAAAATTAATACAGTAGGCATTAGCTTGAATATATCAAACGCGCCATCCAGTTTAAAAATACTGTTGGGCATTTTGATACCAAGATAGTTAAAAAACCTGATAAGTAAAACGGTTACGGTGTTCTGGTTTTCAATGGGTTACACTGTATATGTATCTTCTTGAATGCAGCAAATACATTGTGGTAGCTTACATGATTTATGAGAATATACCGTCCCCCATACCGAAATTATAACGTTACTGTGTTCATTATTGCATAGAATTGTTTTCGTGGAATTACAGACGACGTCGAGATTGAAATTGTTGTTGTTATTTGTAAATATCGTTACAGTTACAGTCAGCCGTGATCAGGCCATTATTCATTAGTCATTAGATAGGAATGCACGATATCCCATTGTGAAATAAAATTTACTTTCATTTCGCTGTATTGTGATACGCGCTAATTCCAGCATTGGCTACTGTGTACGAACCGCTGGTGCTACTGCTTGTTGTTATTGTTCGCGTTCGTCCCTGTTTAGTGTTTTTCCAATGGATATCGCAGAAAAAAATATACACTATTATCCACAGAGTTGACTCGGCTTCCCCAATGCGATAAAAATGTCTGAAGTAACTATTCTTCCTCTTCCCACTTTTTTATCTGCATCATTGACCTATTACTTTTTTCACACTCTTTTTCCTGCACTATTGGATGGAGTGCCGAAACTTTTTTTACACTGAAGGTCACCGTTATTCCAAATTATACAGGGTGTTTACAGTAGCTCTGATTCCAAGATTCAGATCACATTTTATTGTAATGAGAGTAATACCTAATGATCACTGTAATACGCAGTGGTCAGAATGTATCAAATTAGTTCTCTGTTATCAACCAGCTAGCTTATTAAACTTATGTATTTCACTGGTGGGAGTTGGTTGCGGGAATAATATTACAGTGAAGAGGTTTTGGGGAAGATCTAACAAGAGAGTACAGGAAAATCAGGAAAATAGCAAACCAGTAGTAATCTAATAGTCTGGTGAAGCGATTAATAGTCTGGAGAAACATGTGGCTTATCGTTACAAGAACATTTTCAAGTATTAAACGATGTCAAAGACTACATAATTCACATACCGTTAACAGTGTCGTAAAAAAACTGGTACCCATCATGAGTCACCTTCTACCAACATATGTATATCATATACATATCTATACATAGAGAGACAAATTTGCGTACTGTCTTTTGGTAACAGTTGACGTTGAAAGGACATTTTCCGTGCGAAAATTGCTTTTGAGTGATATGCGTTGCAATGTACTACACCTAAGAGGAGTATGATACCCTGTCAGATTGATCACCTGTTGGTAATTAATTTGCACATTTAGTTCGCCATTTTTATATCCATTTGAATAGTTAGAAGTATATTATGAGTACTTTCTGTGCACTTTCTTGTTTGTAGCCCGAGATTTGGAAGCTCTACTTAATATGTAATGACTTCCGGACGCGGAAGTCAGCCGAATACTGAACACTGTTAATTTTTTTTAAACAGGTACTATTTTTTAAAATCAGGCACTATGAAAATGAATATACAATATTATATATTTTTTAACGAAATTGTTATGAAAACTACCTTTTTTATTTATTATTTATTATTGACTCCTATTAATTTTTTTAGTGGGTAGTATTTTTTGTAACTAAAATTACTTAATGAGAATTAATATACAATATTATACTCTGTGTACACCAGACATCGGCCAGTTATGAGAAGACCGACAAGAAACAATAAGACCGGCGTGAGGGAGTGAGTGAAGAAGACCGACCCTTTCACCACCTGCGCTAGTCGTTAGAACGAGAAGTGTAGCACTTCTTTTTTCACAACCGGCCGATGTTTGCTGATATGATTTTTTATATCAAATTGTTAAGAAAACTACCTTTTTATTTTATGCTATGTACTAAAATATTGTCATACGTAATGTCAACTTTGAATATTTAATTTTAAGTTCGGTTTCTTTTGTTGTTTCTTCATATTTTGTTAATGAAGCTTCAGCAGTGTCGTGTTCGGCAATATTTTACGAAAAACTTATATAACATGCTTATTCAATTTATGAGATAAACATTAGGGAGTATATTTTGGAAACACAGATAAGCGATGTATGGCTTGTGTATTGTTCTATTTTTTAAGTTTCATGATGATATTCTGAGACAGCAGGTGACATTGATCGTTGACAACTTTTTTTAAAAAATTGATTTTAATCGTTGGAAGATGACTTTTCAACTCTATTTTCTTAAATTAACCGACTCAGGGATTCCTTTCTCGAGAGACGAGGAAGTTGCGGCTGTAATTATTGTTATTATGTGTCCGTGGCGCCAATTCCCATGATAAATAATCACGCGCGAGTTGTATGACCCGCGTATTATTAGTCTCCGGTTATCCTTGACGTAATGGGCTCATCGTTGAGCGCGTATCCTCGTTTTAAAAGCACTTCGTCCTGCATTATTTATGAACTTTGCGAGTCGCCCCGCGAATACGGGATCGAAATGTCGGCTGCTTCCTGTTGCGAGGCGCTGTAGGAGGAAGTGACTCGGGTTAGGATGCAAAATAAATCAGCGGATCGGCTTAACTAACGGAACGCTGGCGATTGTTTTTGTTTCGAGGATCGTCTTTAGATTTTGAAAAATTGCCTCAATTTACTTTACTAATCAAGATTATCAATTAGTATTCTTGTCCATGGTCTGCAATATAAATGTAACTTTGCCATTCTCTAAAAAGTCTGCAGGATAAAAGTCTGTCAACTCCCGGAACGCGTCTTTTACTCATCTACTTTCTTCGAAAATATTTCTGCCAAAAATTCACCCGGTTGCTTGGATGAATCGTCATAGTTTGATGATAGATCCGAAGAATTAACAAAGTGAAGAACTTCAAAATACAACGGCTGATTTTTTGACAGTTTTTTCCCAATACAACGTGTGGTTTGCCATTACCAAGATGGAACAACGCTCAGAGTCTACTGAAGTTGATGTATATTGTAATTTTTGGTACATTACTAATTTGGTACGGGGGGACAATAACAGTCACTCAAGTGTCTCTCTTTGTGGTAAAATGTTGTTTACTGAACTAGCTTGCGCTAACTGTATTTTAAAGACAAATCTGTATGTGCAGTAAGAATGCGATCGGCAAAGTAGTTTTTTTAAAATCATATTTCGACTTTCAAAAGTTTGCATATTAACATGAAGGTGCAATTTAGTTCGTTATAAATATATAAAAACTCCAGTTTCCAATTTACTACCTAATAATTCGAAGTACCTTCCTTTTTACATGCTAACTAGTTTCACATAGAAGCTATTACTTTGTTGTACAAAATGAGTTTCAGTAAGGTTAGACGTGTGGGGTAACTGGCGTCGTCTAGCTCCATTTACCCTAATTATAAAATAAAGTATCTACAACGTATTAATAATGTTAAGAGACAGTTTTCTTTGCACTTATCATCTGATGCAAACAATGGTTCTGTAATTTCTCCTTCTATTCCCTATGCAACAACGCTGTAAAGGATAGAGCACTGTGGTACACAGATGCAGTTATGAAGAGTGGGTCCACGCGTTGTGTAGTGGGGTATCATCAAATCATGTATATGACTCTTGCTTGTAGTCAAAAGATTGTTGGTTGATCTTAGTGTTATGCTTTGCTTAAAATTTGGGATTAAAATTTAGGAAATTAAAAGTAAACAATGTATATTTTACGGTAACATAAAAATATTTGCAAAATAATTGTGTTAAGGAATTTGTTCATTTTAGGGGTGTGTTCTTAACTGGCTCTGATTTCCTCCGTTCCCTGTACACTTAACTAGGGCGTACCAAAACTCTTCCAACCAATATTTTACCTCCGCAAACAGGCCTCAATTTATGAATTTGGGATACGCTTCTTTTTTATCAAAAAGGTTAATGGCACTACGGTGTCTCTTTTTAGCCATACCCTTTTTTCGCAAAGTAATAAAATATGCAACAATATACTTTTAGTCAATTTTGATATAGCAAGAAGAACAAAATCGTGATCGTTGACGTTATAAATAACAAGCAACATACGGACTGTTGCCTCCCTTGTGCCTAGGTGATTAAATGTAAATTTTCATACCCTTACGTAACAGATTTGAAAACTTTCCTTTCTTTCAATCTCTTTATTTAAACAATTTCTAAAAACAGAATGTAATAAAAATAACGAGACATTCTGATTCGGTAACTGTTCACATAAAGAATGCGTAGGAATTTATGATATGCATTCAACTGTTACAAGTTACAAGATATAATAGACATACCTATACTGATTCCTTTACTATTGGCTACTTGGTGTGATGTGACCGCAACCCATTTTGGAATCTGTAAACATACATATGTACATGTGTACCTACGACTTTAGAATTTTAATGGATATGGACATATTTTGTGTTAGGCTATATTTACAGTCCAAATGATCAAGTGTATCTTCAGACACAATATTCTTTTCTTCCCTTTTCAATCTGTCGTTCAAGTTATTAAAACAACGCGCAGTCTAAGGTCGCGCATGAATTACGTATTTTTCTACATGAATTACGTATTTCAGTTAAAACCGGTCACGTCCATCTGTCTCTTTCTCTTCAGGACGATTAAGTTAAGAAACTAGATTTATTCAGTAATATAGTTAAACGTCGTGAAAAATGCTCATAAATTATTCACGTTCTCAACCTGTTGTAATTCCATCTTTGGCATGCTATTTGCAAGGTGCGAATTTCAGGTTTATGTAATACGTAATCAGGTTTATGTGGACGATGACTCATTCATTCATTCATCAGAATGCTTGTACGTTGAAGTACCTGCTCATTAAAAAAATTTTTATATTGCAGATACCCACAGTTTTATTTTCCTCTTCAGTAACCTTTCTTAATTTTTTTATTTATTGCATGTAGTTTGTTTCACTACACAAGGCGTAGTTTGACGACTAGAGTTGGTCGAAATGTGCGGTGCAGTACCCTACATTCAGGGGTACACAGGGTATGTCACAGGTCCTTAAAGCATTAAAAGTAAATCGATCATAAACTGAGTGATCAAGGGCATTATGTTTCACACTATTTATGTGACAGCTATAATCGCGTTTGTCCCTGCATAACAGTTTTTCCTTACAGACTCTACACATTACGGTCGCACCATCATAAATCTTCGAAATCACCGATCAATTTATTCACTTATGTCATCAGCAAATGGTAGTTTTTTCGGCGTTTGCGCGTGTGACATTTTATTATTAAAGTAATACTGATGCCGACAACGTAAACATCACCATTAATATACTAATAATAATGTACTAATAATAATGTGTGTAATAAACATACACACTAATAATAATGCTAGAATCTGCCAGACGGTTGGGTGAAACGACAGAATCTAATGGCCTGCCCGCTCCCACCGCGTGCCGCTAGTGTGGTAGCTTCCAAGAAATACATAAATTGTGTTCTTTAACTTTCCTCTAGTATATAACAATTCGGATTATAAAAAAATAAAACGGAAGGACATAGCACATTTATTAGGAGTACTAGGTACTCAGTAAATTTTTTGTCATTAATCTAATATACACTGCTATCAATATTGTCTTCCACGGGGAGAGGTACAGACGTACAGAAATCCAAGAACCTGCAACCGGGATCTCTTTAGAGAGATACTAGGGCAGGGGCTGGAACAATGTCCGACGAGACCAAAGACACCTATGGAAGTGGAACTGATGAATGAATTCATCAAGAAAACTATCATTCCACGCATACGAGGAAAAGCTGCCCCCTTAAGCAAAGGAGGGCTCGGCAGGAGACCCTTTGGTGGAATGCAGAGCTCTCCTCCTTGAGGAGGGAGACTCGTAGACTGTTTAACCAGGCTAAAAGGACTGGACGATGGGAAGAATATAAAATATACCGTCGAGAATATGTATATGCCATCAGAAAGGCAAAAGAAAAATCCTGGAGGAAAACACTGCGAGGAAATCGAGAAAACCTCGGAAGGCGCAAGACTCCAGAAGATGTTGCAGAAGGACAACCGGGGTAAACTGGGATCACTGCAAAAACCACAGGGTGGGTGTACTGCATCAGAGGAGGACACCCTGGATTTACTCCCTGGAAACACACTTTCCAGGCAGCACACCCACAGAAACCAACAACTCAGACCCTGAAATACCGAATACTCGGGGAACAAGGGAGAGCTGGAGACTAGCTCAAAAACTAGTTGATCAAACCAAGGTTATATGGGCTGTGAAATCATTTGCACCATATAAATCACCGGGCCCAGACGGGATAATGCCAATAATGCTACAACAGGGGTTGGAAGCTCTAGCTTCCCCTCTGTGCGCACTGTTTAGGGCTAGCCTGGCCCTAAGCTATGTGCCACAAGACTGGCGAATGGCTGAGGTGGTACTCATACCTAAACCTGGGCGTGAATCCTATGCCCAGGCAAAAATCCTTTCGCCCCATCAGCCTAACAGCGTTCTTATTAAAGACGCTAGAAAAATTAGTGGACAGGCATATCAGGGACGTGGCACTAAGGGAAAACCCCCTGCACCGACACCAGTATGCCTTCCAAGCAGGCAAATCCTGTGAACTGAGCATCCACGAACTCACAAGCAGGATTGAACGGGCCCTAGGAAATAAAGAAATTGCACTAGGAACCTTTCTGGATATAGAGGGAGCATTTGGATAACACCTCTTTCAACTCGATTAAAAGAGCTGTCGAAAATCGTGGAGTTGGAAAGCCCATTGCGGACTGGATCAGCTCCATGATTAGAGACAGGAAAATAACAAGCTCCATTGGCAATGTAACCAGAGCGATAGTGGCTGCCAGGGGCTGTCCGCAGGGGGTGTATTGTCGCCTCTACTGTGGAGCTTAGTGGTGGACAGTCTTCTCTGGGAACTAGAACAAGGAGGCATACATGCGCAAGGGTACGCAGATGATATCACTGTTCTAGTCAGTGGGAGGTTTGCAGGGGTTGTATCCGATCTCATGCAGCGTGCCCTGAGAACAGTAGAAAGATGGTGCAAGAAGAGGGCTAAACGTCAACCCCTCAAAGACAGCAGTAGTTGCCTTCACAAAAAGAAGAAACCTTCAAGATTTGACGGGACTTCACCTGTGGGAAGCAAACTCCAACTGAGCAACGAAGTTAAGTACTTAGGACTAACATTAGACACTAAACTAAACTTTGGGGCTCACTTGGAAAAAACCGCCAACAAGGCTACCCGGGCCCTATGGGCCTGCAAACGCATGGTTGGCAAGACATGGGGATTAAAACCAGCAATGGCACTCTGGATATACTCCAAAGTGATAATCCCCATGGTAACATATGGCTCTCTCATCTGGTGGCATAAAGCTAGAAAAAGGGAGCCATAGTAAAACTAGGCAAGCTGCAAAGACTTGTCTGCTTAGGAATAACAGGGGCCATGCAAACAACGCCCACTGCAGCCATGGAAGCAATGCTATGTCTTCCCGCCTCTACACATTGTGTTGGAGACGGAGGCTCTGATGGCAGCTTACAGGCTAGAAATTTCCGGACATAGAGTAACCACCACAAAACGGGGACTCCATACAGAGATATTTGAAGAATTAAAGCAAAACCGTATATTAAACATGCGGTCGGACAGAATTGGTCGCGACATAATCTTCCACAAACCTTATCGGGTGATCGTACCGAAGGAGGGAGAGGAAGACAGTCACATACCAATCCAGCAGAATGGAACCACCTGGTATACAGATGGGTCCAAAACCGAACAAAGTACTGGAGCGGGGGCAACAAACAGAGACTCAGATTGCGAAATCAGCATAAATCTGGGGAACTATGCAACCGTTTTCCAGGCAGAAATAACTGCAATATCCGCTTGTGCGCAGGAGATGACTAGGAGGTCTTACACAAATAAGAGGATCCAGATCATCTCCGACAGCCAAGCAGCACTCAAAGCCCTGGGAGCTGTAGAAATACATTCCCAGGTAGTTAAAGACTGTATGGATTCGCTAACGAAACTAGCGGAACACAACAGCATCACTCTCAAGTGGATGAGAGGGCACCAAGGCCATGTAGGGAACGAAAGAGCGGACTTTCTAGCAAAGAAAGGGGCGGAAGTTCCACTGATAGGGCCGGAGCCCACCTGCGGTCTGGCTTACCGGACAGCCAGGAGGGTCGTGAAGGACCTATTAAGAGAAAAACACATATCGCACTGGGCGAAAGTCCCAGGGTTGAGACACTCGCGGATGTTCATCGGTGAACCATCCTGGAACAAGTCAAAAGACTTTATAAAACTGGGCAGAAACCAGCTGAGATGGATAGTAGGACTGTTTACGGGACACTGTCCACTCATGCGACATCTTACGACAATCGGGGTGAAAAATGATCCCGACTGTAGAAGGTGCGGAGAGGAGGAAGAAACCTCCCTCCACATATTATGCGAATGCCCGGCGCTGGCAGCTGCCAGGTATTCGAACTTTGGGGCCATAACAATAGAACCAAAAGAAGTGACAGACGCTCCATTAGAAACTGTCCTTAAATTTCTTAAGGAAACAGGACTAATGGAATGACTAGACTATGGGGGCACAATAAGCATCGCTTAAGTGCACAGGGCACATACCTACCCCATACGCAATCAATCAATCAATATTGTCTCCATTTAAACGAATTAATACAGTTATTTGGTCATCCTCATTATATGACAACTTACAAAAAAGGTATACAAAATCCAAATAAAAAGTATTTTCCGAAGAAGGCGCCTTTTATGTGTTGGAGACCTAATAATGTGCATATATCTATAATCGTTGTTTTATTTTCAGACCTCGGGTAGGCCCGATGAAGTCATAGCGGCCGAAACGTTGGAGAACTACAAGAGATGCAACAACTCCTTCATCCAGGGTGTTTTCCAAGCTCAGTACCGTTCCTCTTTGAGTTGTTCGCGATGTCGTACCCAATCGAACACCTTCGATCCTTTCCAGTGCATTTCAGTACAGCTTCCTCAGTTCCACAAGCATTCTATTTACGTTACCGTGAGTATCCGCAAATATCTTTTATGAATAGGCCTAAATTAAATAGTTGCAAATGATGTCTCCATCACGTTGTGTCACATTGTATTGTACGAGTATTTTAAATAAGCATGCGAAGGCGACACAATTGCATTGAGGAAAATATGTAAAGCCTGCCTGCTATCAGTTAATTTTTCGATAGATACGATTGACTGCATCGACTGTATAATCTCACAATCAGTTACCAATAATATCTAAAGAAAAAGTTGTCGCTGATACCCGCAATCGTGATAAAAGTATGTGCGGCATTAAGGGGTTTTATTCTAATAACATTGATTTATAACTTGTGTGTGGAATATGATTTTTTCTTCTTAGAAAATTTCAAGTTGTCCTGACTTGAATATGTAAACTGCAGAAATTGATAACTCATACTTACGCTCGAAAAACAATGATAATTGATTAGGATGATTTGTGTCTTGTGTAACTGTTTGGCATTTATTTTTTGCTTCTACTCTGGTAATATTAAATATTACTTTAATGCATTTTACTCATACTGCTAAACAGAAAGACTCATTTTGTGTAATATTAGGCATAGACTCAGAAGTTCTTTAGAGGAGACATAAATTATGTACCATAGAGGGTCGGGTTGGAATCCTTGAGGAATACCAATAAAAAATGTCCGAAATTATCAATTACTGTCACGTATTAGGTTTAGACGAACGCTAATATGTGTCTTGTTTCTCCGCCAGGTATTGTATACTTCCCAGCAGCCCAGACAAGTACAAATCGGCCTTAACCTGCCGTCGGGCGCGACGGTGTCCGAACTCCGTGATATCCTAGAGTCTGATACCTCGATAGAACGTGCCAACATGCTCATCACCGAGATAGGCGACTCGGGATTCCTGAGGACCTTCACCGACGTGCAGTCCGTGGGCGTGATCACCGAGATCGATCCGATCTACTGCATCGAAGTTGCTCAACTGAAGGACGTGCATGAGGACACCACCAGCGCCTACGTCCTCCTGTGCTGGATAAACGTGCTCGTCGACGATAATGACTGTCAGAGATTCGGTATGGCATTTTTCTTAACCTTGAATAATTGCTCCAAAACTGAGTTTGAGTTATACCATTTGTAATTTTACAAATGGTATAAAAAGGTTTCTTATGTTAGGTTAGGTTTTTATTTTGTTTCTATTATAGGAAGTCCTTACACGATGCAAGTATCAAGAGAAACATCTTATGATGACTTGCAGAAGTTAGTTCTAAAGGAGATGGCTCCTATCCTGCACACGTCGACATACTTACCTCATCGCAACCTCGAGGGGTAACCCAACCTAACCTAGATAGCTAAATAACAGCGTAATAATCTTTTGTATCCTAGATATTCAAGATGCGAATCTCAGACCCGGCGTGGAACGACAACGAACCGCCCTGCTACCTGGAGCCCGACCTGGAGCACCCGCTGTTCATGGAGGCGGTAGATCAGGCGCTGGCTCTGTGCAGCGAGGACGGCGGTCCCCCTCACGTGAAGCTCGTCCTCGAGTGGACGCCGGACACCAAGGCTGCCGTCATCGCCGATGACAACGATTTCGTCGAGGAACATTCGAGCGTGAAGATGCTCCGGGCCCAGGCGCTACACGGTAAGGAAATTATCTATGCGTAAATGTAAGATTTAAATGGCCCTGTAACTGTACCTTGCTGTAGTTCGATTTTTACAAAACGTTTTGAGAAGCTAATTGTTGTAAGAGAGTTATGCGGTAACAGATTGAACAGTTTTCGTAACAACGTCGACTGTCAACTACGAGATATCTCGTAGGTTGTTTACTTGCCCAGGACGCCTGTTACGAGTTATCTTCGAGTATTAGTTCGCCTATTACGAGTCTTCATTACTTGCCATATTTGTATAGCTACGAGGAACTTCGTAGCATAACAGTGTAAATATGAATAGATGGCGTCAGGAAAGAGAATGAAAAATCAGCTTTGGCTTAAATGAACAGAAAATACAATTATACAAATTTTATTCAAAAAGAAAAAGTTTATACAAAAGAAATAAAACGAGATAATTCGTGACATGTTTAAAAAAAAACTTTTTTTAAGCTTTTTGATTATTACTATGGACTATTATTAAAGTTTTTAATAATATAAAATGGTTAAATCAAATTGGCTCTTTAGACCCGGAATCGTGAAAAATTCCGTGGCAGTCAACATGTTAAATAATTGTCGGTTAATATGGAAATTATTAAAAAAAACTAATTTAAAATTTTGATCATGTATAAAAATGTATGGTATTGTAATAACTGTCCTTTGTGATGTGGGTGATTTCAAATGTTCATTAATTGTGGAATATATGAGTCCTATAGTTTTATCTTGAGCCACATTGTTTATCTTTGTTTATCCAGTAAAAGACAAATAAATGGTGTAAGTTGTTGTAGTTAGACAGTGAGGCTATTTGAAAAGGATTAAATAAGATTTGTTTTCGCACGCGAATTACAGGTGGCGCTCCTCTAACTCTGGAAGAATGCCTTCGCGACTACACCGAAGCGGAAACCCTGACGGACGCCTGGCGATGCCCCCATTGCCAGCAGTACCAGCCCGTGGTGAAGACTCTTGACGTGTGGTCCCTCCCCGACATCCTTATAGTCCACTTCAAGAGATTCAGGCAGTGAGTATCGACATACGTTCCGTCCTAAAGTCGCACGCCTTCAAGCAAAATTAACGTTTGTCTTCACAGTATTCCCAATTTCAGGCACAGCTTGCGCGGCGGCAACAGCACCAAGCTTACTACCATGGTGGATTTCCCCGTCTACGGCTTCGACATGACCCCGCACCTGGCCCACAAGCGGAATACCCTCAACCGGAACGACACCCTGGCCGATACCGAGGGTTCCATGCTGATAGGCAACGGTTGGTCGCCTTGGAAGCGCGCAGAAAGCCATCGCACTCCAGCGATAACATGTACGACCTGTACGCCGTCTGTTACCACCACGGCACGGACTTGGAGACAGGCCACTACACGGCGGCGTGTAAGAACCCGTACGATAATCAGTGGTACCTGTACGATGACGCGAAGGTGATGAACCTGAGCAAGCAATCGAATGACATCAGCTCACTGCTTGTGAACAACAGCGCTTACATACTGTTCTACCAGAAGCGGAATGGGATATACGTAGGTTCCAGCTCGAATTCCAGCAGCGCGGCCAGTACCAGCTCGGTGGGGTCAAGCCAGGACCACTGGGTGTCAAGGATGCCGAGGTTCGTGCCCCCCAAGGCCGCCGTCGTCGCCCCTAAGCCGCCACCAGATACTAGGTATGTGTAGTATTACCAAAAACAATGCTAGCTAGTACGGTATTTATTTAAATCGGTGGTTCTCAAACTTTCTTTATTCTCGGCACCCATCTTCACTGAGTTTAGGTTTGTCAAGGAATTCTATATCAAATTCTAACGATTACAAACATATTTTGCAAAATAAACATTTTGTCTTTGTGGTTTTGGTGTACATTTTGGCAACCACTGATTTAAACACTTAAACTTGTAAATATGAAATCAAATCAAATTCCTTAAAATTGGAAAAATATGGAACAATAAGAATTTTCATTTTATTTATACTTCGTGAATGGAGTATTTTTAATTTAGTAAATATGTGTAGGTAGGTTGCATTGAATTTGATATGAAACAGTTTATACAATAAAAATCTGGACAGCAAGTGCAATTTTTTGTTTGTATTTGAATAGTTTCACACATATGTACATACCTCTTATAACATTAAAATAACTTTATTGTGTATTATTATTTGACACCTACAATATCATTCGCTCGCAGAGCTCACTATTCTATAAGATATAATCTAAGAATATTAGGGGCAGGGGGTGGACTTGTCGCAGAGCGGTCGACCCCGCGCGATGTTAAAGGGTGGCTACTCTGGTGCTGAGCTGATACTCGAGATTATTTTTGTTCATTCCTCTCCAATCTACTGTTTAAGGTACTTCGAATTGACGATACGTTGAAAACATTTAATAATTGAAATGATTCGGGAACACCAGATATCTTGACATAAGCTACGATTAACATACAGGGAAACAAACTAAAAACCTGCTCTAAATTGACTTTGGGACGGACAGACAACACGAAATGAATGACTACACAAATTTGGAACGTCTCCTGGACATTTAAATGACATGAATAAAATTGTTCGACGTTCCGCGGTAGGCTCCGCCCACAGCTCTCGGCCCGGTCGGTCGATGCAATGCAGAGCTGTCTGGCGACAGCTTTGCCTAGCCAAAACCAGACAAAAAGGTGACAAAGGAGGTGACCGGAGGTGACAAAGAGGTTGGGCCTCTTTTCAATGGCAAAAAACTTTTGGGGAGAAATGCATGGAAGTGTTTATTTCATTTAACGTCTATACAAAATCATTTTAATTTTTTTTTTTTTGATTTTGAATGACTAGAACCCTTTAACCTTTCGCGTACCAAGCTTTTTAAGAAGCATGATGCTCCAAGTGGGATACAAATTGTACCCCACTGTTTTCTAACTGCTCGGTAAGAATACTGGTATCAGTTCATTATAAATATGCATACCACACTTTGTGCTAATGAGTGCATAGAAATTTGTTTACAAAAAAAATGTCAAAAACTTATATATGTTAAGATATCCTCATCTGCTATGTTCCGCCATTATTTCTATAACAGACTTTTTTCTGTCAAACACGGTTATTGCAAAAAAGTTCTTCAAATTCAGCAATTATCATCTTTTCTTGGAAAATAACTGCAGCGTAGAAATTGTTGCGCCGGACTTGGCAGATTGAATGTTTTGCTTTGCAAGAATAGCCGTCTCATGGTGTCTCCAACTCATTTTGGTAGGCCAGTGACACAAAAATACATGTAATAAACATAGAAAATTTGAAGTTAGGATCTACTTCTTTGTCTCTCTGTTTGTGCGTGAACCTAATATATTAATATAACACACTAATTACTTCTAGTCCCCAGTGGGGTACAAAACGAACCCCACCAAACAATAGTGATGGGAATCGAAAGCAAAAATATCGATACTCGGTATTGCAAGTATTTTTGAATTTTTCGATACCCGGGTATCGATATATCTATCAAAATTAATCGATATATTGGTAATCAAATGAATGATTTTCCAAAATTTGAACATTTAGAATAATTTAATGTGAATATAAAGTTAAAAAATTATATGATGAGCAGGAAAACAATCCAGTTTAACGAACGATTTATTTTTATTTTTTTTATTATTTATCAAAAAGGATAAAAGAATTGCTCTGGAATAAACATTCTGAAATAAATTAAAACTTCAAATTTCTCTCAACATCAAGCGAGATCAACAAAAATAAAACTACCCATTTATTTGGTTTTGATCAATAACATAAATTTAAAAAAACATTTCGATTAATCGTACACATAAAAAAAAAAAAGAAAAGTAAACACTACAGAAAGAATGGTAAACTGACTCTCGAAAAAGATTGTTTTCATTCAATGTTTACTGTTTTAATGGTTAACTCCCTCCATCGTCATTTTACTATTACAATTTATTAATGCTTACATATCTTTTTTTCCGTGCATCACAAATATTGTCCCTAATAATAAGCGGTATCTCATTTTGCTAAAAATGGAACAATTTTTTTATAAACAAGTTTTTCAAAAACTAACACATTGTTATAATAACAGTTTTTTTGCAAATGTATTTCACTCATTTTGAGTGAAAATTCCAAATTTCTTCAGAGATCGTTGCTAAAAAAATGAGCTGAGAAAGGTGCTCAGGAGTAAGGCCATTTCCTTCATCATTCATAATTCTCCCAGCCAGTGAGAAGAGCCTTTCGGATGGTACAGAGGTACCGACAGTGGAAAGAAACATTCGCTCTTCGGAGGTGCCATTTTTATTCCTGTTTCATTTTAAAGAATGAAACGGTTAATTATAAAATATACATTTGCATATAGAAATTCGTCCGTTTGAAATATCAAAAAATTTGAACATTAGCAGAAAAGTGTACAGAGAGTTAGGTTAAGAGATGTGCTGTATACACAGACTCTTGCCAATATTAAAGCAAAGACAGAGAGTTAGGTTAGGTTAAATACTTACTTGATGTTCATCGAAGTTTTTTGTAAAAAAAATCCCAAACAAACAACAGAAATTCACTCTTGGACGATTGTTTTGGCAACTAACAATACAGGGCGAACATGCTTTTTTTTATCGGGTAAAAATTTTCCGATACTTATTCGGTATCGCAACGAAAATATCGATATTTTAGAATATCGCTCGAGCGAATTATCGATGCCAAAAACTCGATGTATTACAAACGAAGTATCGATACTTCGATATATCGGATCGGTATCGCCCATCCCTACCAAACAAAATGCCATGGGTAAGGAAAAGAGAAAATATACACTGTAATGACTTTAAAGGTTTTCAGGAACGTCTCATATGAGTTGGTACAACTTGGGTACAAAACGAATGCGCTTTGTATGTGAAATGTTAAAGAAAAAGGAGAACAATACATAATAAGAAACAATTAATTGTCATGTTGATGTTCTTGGTGTATTCTATCTAATTATAATTGCTTTGTCAGTTAGACGTATATTGTTATTGAAATAGATTGCGACCGATTTTCCATGATTGTTTGATTTTCTAGGGTCACGGAGACCAGGCCGCAGACGGAGGTCAAGCCCGCCTTCAAGGAGGACATCTTCGAGGACAGCCACCTGCACTATGACTGCAACGACTCCGAGGAGTCGCCGAATAACGCCGTAGACGAGGTGGCCCTGCGAAACTCCCAGAACACTCTACACAGCAGTCACACCAACGTGCGGAAGTCCTTAGAGAACAGGTCAACCAACACGCCGGAGAATGTCAAGAACTCCTCCAGCTCTCCTGCATTGTCTCACCTCAGCGTGAACGGAATCCAGGCGCCCGCCGAGCCCAAGAAACCCGTCTATACCACTAGCATCTACATTAATTCGTCGGGAGACGTGGACGTGACCACCACCTGCGACCGATCACCCGTGCTCAGCAGTCACCGAGTGAACGCGGCCGCGCAAGACGAGGAAGAAGACGAGGAGATGTCGCTGAGGAAGGACGAGGGTGGCGGGAAGAAAGGTGACGTGATCTACACCACCACGGCGGCGGTGCACAGGCATTCGGACATCTGCTACCCGAGCAGGGAGCCTCTCAGGAGCCACCTGAATTTCGTAAGTAGTATATTTGATTTTGGACAGAAAAATATTAGTTGAAATTGAACACTTTTTTCTTCATATATTTTTTGTTTGTGAAACAAAAACCCTAAATAAAAAAAATAATTGAGCAATGGTTCAGGTATTTTTCTAGATACCTCAAAGTTGGCTTGGTTTGTAAATTACAGTAGGCTTCTTCTTTGTTATAGTATATTCTTTTGTTTTCCAGATGTCGCCACAGCCCACCAGGAAGTTGCACACACTCCCGCAATCCATGTAAGCGCGGGGTAGGCAGCTAAACAATAGGCTGCAATCTACGGGATAAGAACAAGAGCATGTATTTATGTAAATATTTATTTAAGCACATAATCATATATAATACCAATAGTGTTACACGGTTGCCTTGTAGCAATACAAACGTGAAGTTTTGTTTTTATTAATTTATAAATTTGGGTTTTTTTAAATTATTACGATGGAAAGTTTGTTTTAATTTTTAATATTCTATGAAGTACTGTTTTTGTTTTTTTTTTTAAGATATTTTATGTATAACATTGTGTGCAGATTTTATTTTTAAATATTTTGTTTGTTTATGATCTTTCTTAGGAGGAGTATACTTTAAAACATAGTTATTAAAGTGGTCCGTAAAAGTCGAACACAGTTCTGTGTTGTGTATCGGTGATATTAATAATAATAACGGTATAGATTCGAATTAAAATAGTCTATTTTTTGTTGCACTTATTTCTCATTTTCTTTGTTTTATGTGTTACAGTTTTATTATTAATTAGTCTGATGTATTCACGAGGCTGATGATAAAAAAATAATCGTTTGCCAGCTTACTTTGTACGGAAGTTTTCTTGTAATAATTAAGAAAAATATTAACGCCTTCATATTCAATTCTTGAATAAAATAAAATGTAACCTCCCATTTATAATGGACATTCGCTAGTTGCATAACTTTAAATAACTTAAACATTTTCTATGTATCTTTATATTAAAATTATATACTTTTCAGTATGTATTTTAGCGTAGTAACATTGTAACATGTAAAACGTGCCTTAAAATGTGTAAGTTGAAGTTTTCTCTACATCACCAGATCAATAAAGATTGTGTATTACTTCTGTGTTTTCTTTTTCTACCTAATTTTCCCATTAATTTACAGGTGTTAAGATGAAAACTCTGAAATAGTTTAAATCAAGAATTTCCAGGTTTTTCTGCATAGGAAATAGTGTAATGTTAATTTTTGCAATTGCTGGAGAATCAATTTAAAGACGAGGCTCTCCATGCAGGTGAGGCAGTTGGGGCACCTATTTTTTTACGGATAGTTATAAATATCTAAATAAATTATTCAGGAATTCAAGTTCTAAATAAAAAAATATAGATAATAAAGATCAAACAAGGCCAAATAGAAATAATATACGAGGGGTACCCAAAAATAACCGGAATTATTTTTTAGAAGCTTCAATTTTTTTACAAAACGACCTTACTCCCTTCAAAATACTCTCCATTACAACTAATACATTTGTCCCACCGGTGCTTCCACTGTTCGAAACATATTTTGTAGTCATCTTTAGAAATCGCTGACAGCTCCTCCCAGTTTTTTTCTTGACCTCTTCAATGTTGTCAAATCGGTGTCATTTCATGCCCCTTTTTCTGTGTGAAAATAAGAAAAAGTCGTATGGAGCCAGCTCAGGCGAGTAAGGTGCGTGGGGCAGCGGAACCATGCCATTTTTAGTCAAAAACTGGCGAACAGAGATGGCTATGTGTGCAGGTGCATTGTCATGGTAGAAGAACCAATCTCCTTGTCTGCCACAAATCGGGTCTTTTTTGACTCAATTGTCTCTCACTTGTCACTCAATTGTTTGTCAACGGTCTGTGAGCACAAGCTCTCGAATTTTTCAACTTTTTCGTCATTTCAGGCAGTTGATGGACGTCCAGAACGAGGTTTGTCATCAATTGACATGTCGCCATTTTTAAACCGAGCAAATCATTCGTACACTTGAGTTTTTCCCATAGCGTCATCTTTGTAAGCTGTTTTCAACATTAAACAGTTTCAGCAGCATTTTTACAGAATAGAAAACAAAATTTCACATCTGCACGTTGTTCACTTAAACTTGCGATCATGAAAAACGAAACAAGAACAAAACAGCGCTAGCAAAAACAATCACTGCAGATGAACAGAACAAGCCAGGTCGACAACACAGGCGGCACTGAACTGGCAATGAGTTGCGCTATACACGCCTAGCGGCAGAAATGCGTACTACACAAGCTCCGCCCACAGCAACGCTGTTCTGGTTATTTTTGGGTACCCCGTATAAATATGCAGTTTATTAATATAATGGGTAATAAAAGAATTGAAAATGGTAGATCTAAAAATCGTCAGTTTTTACCTATATATCTGAGTATTGAAAGTGTTTTACATATGAGTAATATGTGACAGTTGAATTAAACCATTTCATTTCGTATTTTCCTGAAAAAATAGGTACATAATAAAATAATTCAGTGCCAGTGGCGCTATTATTTTTACAGGGATTTATTAATCATCAAACGAATTAAAATTTACAATAGACAGAAAGATAATTTTGCTCATCATAAAGTATCATAACGTCAATTATTTCTATTAAAAAAATATCATGTTTAGTAATCATTTCACATATTTCTATATTTTTTCGTCTTGCTTACATTCTCCACGTTATAGAATAGACTGTATACACTGTCGTATAACTGGTTGCATATAAATCGCTCCCTACGCCATCTTGAGAACTCCAAAAACAATAATTCTTCAGTTTTGCCTGAGATCTGATAGTGTGTGGGTGTATGTTTTTTCATTCCGGATTATTTGGATTATTAACTCTTTCTAAGGTAATTATAAATGTATTTACTATCTCCATAGATAAGCTCTATCAATTACTGTCGCATTAACGGGTTTTTATTAGCACTTTCATTGATACGAAATGTGAAAGTAAAATTTTAATATCAAGTACAAGAGATTCATAAAAAAAACCGTGTTACATGAATCATCTCAACCGAATGGGAAATAAATGAAAAAAGGGGTTGTTCTACTTTAGGATTTTATAGCCACGCAATATAATCTGTGTTTAAATTTTAAATCGTTAGTTATAGTCGCAGACGGACAAACATACGATGTTTATTCAGAAAAAAAATAAATAAATGTCGAAATGTGTTTTCTGTTTTTTGTTTATTTCTCTGATGTAAAGGCGTCAATACTACATAAATTGTTATTTTGATATTTATGCGTTGTCACAGGAGACAAAGAGAGGCATGTTCGTTAATCAAAATTAATAGGTTTACAGGTACTTGTCAAAAAACATTGTTCTCTTATCGATTCTTATATTTTTAGGTGTTAAACTGGTACAATTGTTACTACATATATTATATTTCCCTCAGCCCTCTTCCATCTGCGGATTTAAATCAATAATTGTTGCGTTCTTAATAGCACATTACTGGCAAATGTGTAACGCTATACCTATACATAAATCGCGATTTATAAAGTGTAATTTACATTATTAATATCGTGATATCTGGTGACGTGCATTTGATATACTCGTGTCGGATGTATATACATATATACACAATATAAATTCGTGTCATTATCATTGAAATTTATGGTTTTAAATAAACAACTTCATAAGGAGGCTAACATTGAAATAGCCCAGAATAATTATCGAATTTTTGTTATCGCCACTGGAATCCTAGAATGGTTTGTTTTAAATCTGTTTGACGGGTGAGTCAGACGAAATTACAGTGATTTTCGTGTAGGTACTGGGTGATCCAAATAATAAATAAGTTGTTTGTGTTGGTATCATAATGTTTTGTGATTATTACTTCTATCTTACAAAATGTTATGTATTGTTTATTGTATTGTGTCGTTTTAATAAAAAATGGGTACCTACACCTGATATAGGTAATAAGATTCATTATTCATATTCATTAAGTACATTCATTTATATGGAGACATAAAAAAAAAGTCATCAAAGTTGGCCGAGAAAAAAAAGACGTATTTCCATTCTTGATCGAATTTGTAACCTTATTTACTTGTCAAGACTGTCACATCATATGACAGCCATTGTTTATTTTACAAATTGTGACAAGTCACTTGTCAAAAGTTTGACATAACCGAAAAGTTTAGACATGACCGCTATTTCCATCTCTCTCGTTCATAGCCAGAGTTGATGACGGATGATTTTTTTGGATGTCTATATATAGGCATCCAAAAAAAAAAAAACGCCATCAAAGTTGGCCGAGAAAAAAAAGACGTCTTTCTATTCTTAATCGAATTTATAACCTTATTTACTTATAACCTAAAACTGTCACATTATATGACAGCCATTGTTTATTTTACAAATTGTGACACACTTGTCACTTGTCAAAAGTGACAACCGAAAAGCTTAGACATGACCGCTATTTCCATCTCTCTCGTTCATAGCCAGAGTTGACATTTTTTTTGGATGTCTATATTATTCAAATGCTTTTAGATTATTTTCTCTTCTTTAAGTATAGTGTTGCTATTTAATATTTTTTGTGCATTGTGCGTTAAATGCTACCTGAAATGCTATTGGTATCTACTGAATATATTCAGTGACAGTGCTTGTAAAAAAATCAATTTTCTTCGTTGCTGCTCTGAATAAGGCATCTCACTCTGACACTAATCTCAGCGACCTGATTTGCATGTCGTGGAGAGGCATTAGAAACGGGCATTAGATTTGTTAGAGCGTACGGCTTATCATAAAGACCTTTTGTACGTGCCAGGGTACGTGCCCTATATTCGATATGGCAGCTGCGAGGCTTCCTGCATTTCTTTTAAGAGTTACTTACTGGATGACAAATATGAACTAATATCTATCTTGAGAACTTAAACTGGAATTTAAAAAAAAATGAATAAAAATTACATAATAGTATACAATATATGGGATTTTAATCATTATTTAGTTTATTTGGTTAAGAGGAGGAGAAAGCGCAATGGCCAATTGTTGAGAATACATACTTACATATATGTATGTAAATGTTGGACATGTTCCAACATAAAATTCACAGAAGTTCAGAACGTTATTCAGAACTGCTTAGAATGCTTAGAATCCACGCGCGAACTTATAGTTTTAGAATCGACGACTAGTTTTGGAATGATTTACAACCGGTTGAGAATTTAGTTTGATAGCTAATCCTAACTTATAAAATCGCAAAATAAAACCCCTATTGGAAAACATTGGGCCTTTTATTCTGTAATACATTTAAACTGGAGAATTGGAACAATTGGAAGTGAATAATTCGCTGTCATCTTCCATTACTAATATAATTTATAACAAAAACAAATAAATGAGGTTAGATAGCACTTAAACTGATGATTCAGAATTAAAAATTCTTCAACTTTAAGAACGATTCAGAACTAGTTCGGAACACAATTCATTGTTGGAATACCACTATAAGTTCTGAATTTTAAATCGACTTGTTGAAAGGGTAACATGGCTTTGCGCAAACTCAATAAAATTCTGAACGGTTCTGAACTATTGTTGGAACAAATCTTATGGTGGAATTCGTCTCACCAATAAAATCGAAAACGATTCGGACTGTGGTTTCGGGAACGACAGATAAGGTATCTCGTCGAGTGAGTGCTACAAATAAGTAACATATTTGATGTCTGCTAAGGCTTATTGTATTCGGACCTGCTTGACGCCTGTCATCAGTCCATTATGATTGCTCCTTGAGAACCAGATACCTGCTGAACGGAGCGATTGTAAAATATCAGTATAGTTTATAATTAATAATAACGCAATAGCATTTACATACATATAAAGGCGACAAAGAACGAAGAAAATTGTTCACACAGGTTATTATTTTTGCTGTGGACTCTAATTATTGTTTCTCTCGTCATTGTGGCTCGGCTTATAGTGGCATTTCCAAGTTTAAAGTCGGTAAGTAGGTTAGTAGTTGAGCGTAATAAAATTTATAAGCACTGTATGGTAGCTATCTATGCATATCAGCAATAAAAATATAGAAGTATTATAATTAGACTTGTTATTTCAAAAACAACATAATTGTCAAGTATAAGCTATATAAGGAATAATCAATTACACATTGTAGGGGTCTGGTATAGTCGAGGGTATAGTATAGAGGAGGGTAGATTCTATATATATTTTTTCGTGGCTACAAATGAGTCTTGTAGAAGAAATTGTGTACACATTAGGTCTTAGAGTAATTTTAGGTTAATTGATAAAAAAATGATTGTTTTGGTCATCATTATGAATTTGTTGTGAGGGAGTGCATCGTTTATGTGATCTATGTTTTTTTTTTCATTTGTAATCTCCCAAAAATACAATTGCAATGAGATTTTAATTTAAAAAACAACTGAACTGATTTTAGTCCAATACATTACTTTTACATATGCACGGGTTAAATTAAAAAGTTGATTTGTCAAGTTGGTATGAATTTGAACTGATATAATATGATATAAATGTGTATTAAACCATACAATGTTACATATTGTTTGCCTAATATTAGCCCACTGTAGCCAATTTATTATTTGTTTTGCCCACCTTTCATTCAGAAAATATTAGAGATCGTCTCAAGTACAGACAATTTTTAGTTAGACCTTTAATTCCTTTTAAAAAACTTTGAAACAAATTAGTTTTTAACCTTTGTTAGTTTATCTTTTTAACAAATTAGGTAAACAACCCACATCGATTAAAATTTAAATCATTGCATTTTTTAACAATAGTGATTTATTAACAATATTTTATCAGTTAGATTCATCGTCAAAGCTGATTTAATTTGCTAAAAAATTAATTCACACTTGCAACACTTTTCATCACTTACACCCTGACTTTTCCCAGACCATGTTGGCATTATCAGATGATAAAAACTTAATTTTCTAAGAAAAAAATTCATAGTAAATTCATAACTCTATATATAATTATAACCCTAACCTTGGGGATAATGACTTTAGCGTTAAATTGTTTTTTTTTTTCAATATTATTTTGATATCATCGCTTCTCAACAAAAAAATCCGTAGGTATACTTATTTTTAGGTGGGGTGTGGTGTGGGGAAAAATCTACTTATCAGGCAAACATGGTTCTTCCTTGGACAGACGAATGTTATCCATAAGACACTAAAATTCGAATTTGGGAATGCCAACTTCACAGATCTAGTAACAAATGATGATAATTATTCATTTTTACGTATATGATTTCCTTTATCACGTTCTTCCAGCAGATACAAACTGAATCATGGTTGATTCATCGCGACTATCTTCGTAGTTTCCTTCCTTTCGGTCCTTTTTTAACTTTTAAACCGTATCGCGGTGCAGTCATCACAAACAACCTCGACCACAATTATCATCGGACGTGTCCATATCATTTCATTCTCTTTATTCCATTCGTAATATTTATGTTTTTCCCGGTCGTCCAAAGATCTCAGACGCTCTCCAACTCTTATCTCTTTTGGAATACGCGATAGCGGCTTTGGATGATGTATGATTCATCGGATTTCGATTTGCCGTTATTATCTCTTGTCAATACCGGAACGGGAGGAAAACAACGTTCTACGAAGAAACCGAAACAACAATCGATCACCAAAGATAATTTGTTTTATTGAGGATTGACAGTGATCGGTGGGGGAAACATCGGAGGTTTCCTAGCGCTTTTCAACGTCTATAAAGTGAAGACGGCACCAGAGATCTCAGTTTTATATTCGTATCAAAACGGGGTTCTTTAACTTGTGGACCAGTGAAAATATTCGTTTAAATCAGTGTGCTGTGAATTGACAACCGGTGGTTAACTAGTGCTCAGTCGGTAGCTTTTAGCGGTTCGATTTTTGGGTTTCCACGTTGTCTGTAAGTGTTTAAAATATTTTTCAACCAAACTTATATTTTGGTTACTAAATTCCAGGCTAAATTATGTCTGTATGTGCTAACAACCGCAAACATTTAGAACACATGTTAAGTATATGTAGGTGTATTGCTGATACAGAATGTGAAATCATATTTTTAATATCTCAAGTACTTTTCAATATATTTTTTGTGCAATAATTATATGGACATCGCAAGTTTTGATGCCCTGAAATTTTATAGCAATCTTAATGTAATAGGTATGTTACTTTTAACGAAACACTCATTATGCTTTTATTCGAAAACTTGTTTCTTTGAACAAATTAACATTTTTGTTGTACCAAGCACTTCTAGTACTCAAGGACTTATTAAAAGACATTTATATTTTGCATTTTATACAAAAGTGCATTTATGACCGTGAAGTACAATATATGTATGTACGTGACTTTAAATGTTTCTTTCTTTCATTCAATGACTTGGTGATAACCTTGATTGATTATAAAAAAATAGGCGAAGTACTTGGTGGCAACATACTCATAATATACTTTTTTAAGTAAC
This sequence comes from Aromia moschata, assembly GCA_029963805.1. Classification (NCBI taxonomy): domain Eukaryota; kingdom Metazoa; phylum Arthropoda; class Insecta; order Coleoptera; family Cerambycidae; genus Aromia; species Aromia moschata. Next base: position 2,728,237 of record JAPWTK010000028.1, on the reverse strand, counting down.
ACTTTTAGGGGAGAACCGGGTAAGAAGAGCATAGCAGGCAAAAAGAATCATATAAATACATTTCACAACATGTCTTGGATAAATGTGACAACAGCGCTTAACCAGTGTCGAGAACACGCGTGACCAATTTGGGCGGCATTTCAACGTTTATCCTTTAATCTGAGGCTTATATCGACAAAATATTGTTAAATGGGGTGTAGATTAGTACAAAGTGTGTTGTTTCGTACCATAGTACCAAGCTATACGTGTGGAGATTTTCAAACTTTCGGTTTCCTATAGCACAAACAGACAATAAGGTAACACATAACCTCACTTATTTTACTGCATGTTTCATAGACGTTCGTCTAAATATCCAGATAAATTAAGGTAACATTTCGGGCAAGAGGAGTCGGGCAAAAGGAATCATGACTCCTTTTGCCCTGTACACATTTTATCTTAAATTGCATTCAAGTAGCAAAAAAAAAAAACTTTTTTTAGATGGTGTATCGCTACATTAGAAAAACCTCCCGCGGGGAAAGTTGGTCGGAAGATGATATGGCTAGAGCTATAGAAAGCATAAAAAAATAAGGAAATCTCAATCAGGCAGGCATCCATCCAATTTAATATAAAATATTCAACTTTACAAAAGCACGTGAAGAAAAAACTGCACAAAAAAAGTCTAGGACGATTTAAATCTGTTTTTTCTGAGCAAGAGGAAGAAAATTTTATGAACATATTAAAGAGTTGGACGGACGTTTCTACGGGTTAACACGGAAGGATTTATGCCAATTGGCTTACCAGTTTGCAGAAAAAAATAGGATTAACCATCCTTTCAAAAACGACATGGCTGGATCCCAGTGGTATACCAACTTCATGAAACGACATCCGAGACTAAGTCTGCGTCAACCAGAGCCCACTAGTATTGCTCGAGCTCGCGGTTTTAATAAACCCCAAGTCCAAATATTTTTTGATAATTTAAAATCCGTTATCGAAAAGCATAATATAGTTATAGACAATATTTACAATGTAGACGAGACGGGCATTCATACGTCAGCAAAAAACCTCCAAAAGTTATTTCCTTAGTGGGGAAAAAAAACAAGTTGGAAGTATTTCATCCGCCGAGAGAGGCACACTTATAACATCTTTATTTTGCTGTTCGGCCACAGGGAAATTTATTCCGCCAGCTTTAGTATTTCCGGAAAGAAACGGAATCCAAGATATCTTAAAGGAACCCCACCGGGAACAATAGACCTTGTCACAGATAATGGATGGATAAACACCGACACTTTTTTAGAATGGATGAAGTTCTTCGTCTCTAGTGTACGTCCATCTGCCACACATAAGTGCCTACTAATTATGGACAACCATTCGTCTCATAGGTCCATTCAGGTTCTAGATTTTGCATCAGAAAACAATATAATATTACTAACAATTCCGCCCCATACAACACATAAGTTACAGCCGTTGGACGTAGCTGTGTATGGGCCTTTCGGGAAATATTTCCAAAACTCAATTGATAAATGGCAGAAAAACACATGCCTCACAGCACGTAACGTTTTTTGATATTGGAGAGATATTTTGCGAGGCATATCTAAAAAGCGGCAATTCCCAATAATGCTATTAAGGGATTTAAAAAAACTGGAATTAGCGACTGTAACATTGATGTATTCACCGATGTAGACTTTTACCGTCTGACGTGACAGACTGCGATAAGGAAAACTCCGCATTGAATGAAACCCAGGAAAGTACAGTTCATGACACACATTCACAAGTTAATGGGAATGATAATTTCAATAATAATAGCATTGGTCATATCCAAGACAATATCCAAATCGGAGAAAATAATAAGCCTTCCTATTCAACAAGTGGACTCGATCATTCTAAAAACATTAAAACCTGAAGCAGGGTTAATAAATAACAACAATTATAACAAGAAGATTAGAATTATCGATATCCATGTAATACCAAAATGCACAAAACGTTCATCAGGTGCAGGAACAAAACGAAAAGCTCAAAAATCAGAGATTTTAACATCCACGCCCATAAAAGAAGAAATTAGGACCAAAACCAAAGCAAAAACAGAATCTGTAAAGAGGAAAATTGGGGAACCCTCAAATGAACCAAAACTCAAAATACCGAAACCCCCTGTGGAGATGTTTAATCCGGATGAAAATAACGTGCCATGTCTTTTCTGCAGCGATACATTTGGAAATTCAGTTCCAGGTGAGAAATGGATTCGGTGCAATATATGCAGTAACTGGGCTCATCAACTTTGCGTAGATTACCAACGTGGAGTTTTTATTTGTGACAACTGTAGACAAGAGGTTTTATCCTCTAGGAAATAAAAGGAATTGTTATTCTAATTCTCAAAGTTATACTGATGTGCTAGGTAAACATGTTGAAGTTATTTTAAGATAATGTTTTTTTGTGCTACCTCTTTATGTAGGTATTATTTTATGAATAGTTTATATGTCTTTTGTTCTTGGATTATTAATAATTATCTTAATATTTTATTTTGTCTTGACTATAACTTTTAAGATTTTGTTAGGTAGAAATTTCCTATTTTGGTACCTATCATATCGGGTCCTCATTTGTTATAAAAACCAATTTAGTTTAGAATAGGTACTTATTTCTGTTTTACCAACTTTGCTACACTTGTTATTATTTAATGAATGCCTGAATTTCAATAAATAAAGTAAAAGTCTCAGAGAAAATCTAGGTGAGATTCCTTTTACCCTGTATGACTCCTTTTGCCCAAATTAGTGATTCCTTTTGCCCAACCCAGTCGGGCAAAAAGAGTAATCTACAATGTTGCTATTATACCCAAATAAGTTTTTAATGCACCTTGAATGACCCAAATTTGAGGTTAGCAATAAATTCCTTACTTGTTAGTCGTGTCATTTAATCATATTGTTTTAGTTTATATTAAAGATTTATATTTTTTATGACCTCTCAAACTAAAGTGACCCTGGCTGCCCGCCTCTCCCTACTGTTGGTAGCTGATGTCCTCAAATAAGTATAAGAATCAATTTTTTTAAATCTTCTGTTTTATAGGTAATCCTTAGATAAGTTATTATTATTTACATTTCGTTGTCTATAGAGGCACAGTATATTTTTGGACTAGTTGAAAGTTTTTGAAGATAACAACCCAGATAAAAACTTCTTATATGTACTTATGTATTTGTCCTTTTTACTTGAAATGTACATCAAGTCACAACATTAATTATGTTAAATAATATAAAATTGTATTTTTATACATATTTTGTATTTATGTTCATCTACTTTCTTAGCACTGTTTTCATGGTATGTGCAGGCGACATTGACTATCATGTAATGTAAATATATTTGTCTTGGAAAACTATATGCGCCTGTGATAAAATGGGGACGTCTCATTTTAGTTTACACATCCTTAAACCTCGGTCCCGTTTACTTTGGGTTAAAATTGGGCCACAAGCAAATTTTCTTATCTTCCATTTGATACGCAACCTATAAATGACTTATTTTTGGTAGGTCTTACATATATATATTATGTAAAATGGTAAAGGAATTCTGTAGAATAAAGTAAATTGATTAACTCTTCATATTACTAAAAAATGTCTCTGTTGAGCAAAACTCAAGTAACTCAAAGAAATAGTACTTATATTGTGGACTTCCATGTCATTTTTGAAACAAAACTGGCGGAAGCGGTAGGTACTGCCACGTTAGATTCGGCTTTAAAAAAATCGAGAGAAAATTATTAATTATTTATTAATTTATTATAATGCATAAAATCCTTGCGTGGATAATCGCTTACAAAAACATGAGTTCAAAACGTAACGACGTACTTAACTTCCTTTCTAGAGTTCATGTATTCAAGGATGAAGCTTTATATATATAATGCATGGGTTAGCTATATAAGGTTGACATTAATAGAACACGACGTCGATATACATATCTAAATTTCCAAAACTTCGTTCCTTGAAAATGCAGCTGAAGGTAATAAAGAAACACAACACAAGAATTTTAGCTATTACTAATAATCAACCAATTCATCATGGAAGTTTTAGTTAAAAAATATTTAAAGATTGGTTGCTGCATTTGTGATACCTGTAGAATGAATGAGTGAATCAGAATGATCTTATATAAAATACAGGAGAGCTAGAATATATGCAAGTTTTTAATCACTATACCTGACTCTAAAACTCGCTCTAAAACCAAGAAACCAGTGTCATTATCAATTATTTCAATATCACTGAAATTTATTTAAATGTTCACTATATGTATAAAGCGTTCTAAGACCAGAACATTTGAATTGTGTTCGATTTGTCTTCATCAATTTCGAAAAATGCCACACTTAACATATTCAGCAGTGCAAATTTTATTAGTTGTAACTTATTTTACTCCTCTAGATACTTACTTGCTGCTTTATTTAATTTTTCAATAAATTTTATTTTGTTCGTTTCCAGATCAGGGAAAATATTTTACGGTGATAACTGAAAATGATATTTCATAAAGCAAGTAAACTTAATCGTCCCAGTCTAAACAATATTGCCATCTGAACAAGATCCTCCTAACTAGATATCTGGTATCGCCTTATTGATATTTATTCCCTAATTCCTTATTTATTCGCCTTATCCTGTTGGTATGATTTATATCGGGATTTCTCTCATGATCAGTTTATTTTGTGTATCTCGTTTTAAAGTCGCAGGCACGTTACTTCCTAAAACTAACTGGCGAATTACATCGAAACCTGATACGGTAATTATAGTATATCTGAAAATAGATATCTGTTTGACGTTTAGAAAGAGATCTTAATCAAATGTTTCCCAAACATTAAAGAATTCAACTTGATACTAACCAAGTAAATACAACCATATGATAAGAAAAATATGTGAGTAAAGATATTGGAGAAAAATGAAATTTGTTGAGTGTTCCGTACATTAGTTCTTCAGTATATTTTTAGTTTCATTGCTACAATAATGTATATCGTCGTTTAAGATCTAGCATCACACAATTCAGTTTTCACAACTTTACAGTAGAGCAAAAAAAAAACTGCTGTGTGCTGTGCTGTCAGAAGATTTTAGTTGTGTGAAGTTGGTAAAACTGCGGATATTAGTGTTACAGGTGTATAAATCAAGAAACTAAATCGTCCAATCGATCAGGCGCGAAAATTGAATGGAAATAAATCATGAACTCATTTTGGCAACATCACAAAACTGAGTTGTGTGATGCTGAATCTGAAACGACGATATTTTATTGCTTTATACATATATGAAAAATTATAGTCCAGTAGTCAGGGAGCTAAAATCATCAAAAACCGTTCTTGAAACATATAGGGCTAGTTTTGACGGTTACCTATGTATTTTTTTGCGTAGAACACAATGCGCGTGGTCCGTAGAGTTGAAACCGTGCGCTAATTTTTTTAAATTAACAATTTGTGAAAAAAAAAACATCTTTTTTTCACATTTCCGCTTATATATCCGTTCCTTGGCATATTTTTATAGCATATGCATATAAGAAGTTGTAGCCTATTGAATTTCCCAAATTTTAGGCCCAACCCGAAGTGTCCAAGTGCTACTTGCAAATGACTGCTGAAGTTGAAAAAGTGCTGTTTTTTTCACTATTTTTTTTACTTAGAAAGTAGGGCGACTATGATCATGAAATATATTGGAGGGACTTCTATTTGTAGTATGGTTACAAAAAAAAAATTCAGCTCGATCCAATAATAACATTTCGAGTAATTAACGATCGAATTTTTTTGTAAGCCTTAATTAACAATGACGCCATTTCTTTGTTTATTGTACGATATTGATCAGGTTGGGCTAGAAAAATCATAAACCTCTTCAAGTTTGCGAGACTTTTTGAGATTTTGAAAAATATTAATTTGGGCCAGTTTTATAACGTTTTCTACATGACTACCTTTTTTGGCGCGACGTATATATTGCTTTAACGTTGTTGCTTCGAAATTCTCGGAATTGTGACTATAATATTTTGACGCCCATTTTTTGTTTAGAATACGCGTCTTGAAGCGTACTGTCAAGATATTATAAAAAAGCGTATCGTCCTATATGTTTCAAGAACACATAAAAATCTCTGCCTACTGGACTGTTATCCGCGTCCTGGTCTTGTTTTGTCTCATCTTGTAGGTGCTTCACCTTGTATTTGCTATGATTTATAGCAAATGGCAGTAGCATGTTTTCTTCATTCGCCCTGATTTGAATGGTAATTCCGCTAATTATTATTACGACGTACCAACAAAAGTTAATAGTGTAACTTGTGAGTAGCCGTATAAAATCTCCCAAGGTCGTCGATTGTATCATCGGTTTGTCATCGGTCACCAATGTCATCAGCCACTTAATTGGCGCGACCAATCCGTAGTGTTTTGTATATGTAATTAATACTTCTAACATTATGTACACAGGTATTATATTACACTCTTTAACGTTGTTTTTCTTTTGCTGAGAATATTCACGTCTGTATTTATGTGGTTAGATTGATGAAACGTAAATGTTGTATACAGGGTGTTATCGATAAATGAGATAATTTTAACAAATACATATACAGTGGCGGTCACATAATTAGAAACGGAATTGTTTTAGCATAACTTATGCACTTTATGTCATTTAGTTTTTAACCCGTCCCAACAATTATATATACAATAAACATATGTTCTAAAGCCAATCAATTCGTAATTTATTTTGTGCTCCATCTGTCTCAGTTCAACTTTTATATTTATAATTGCGATTTACCTACTATTTCTTGAAGATAGTATAGAAACGATATAAGAAAATGTTCATTATTCAAGAAACTATGTAACATACATTAATACTTTGTTAGATAGCCATGGTTCTTTATTACTTCTGTGTATCTCCTACCCATGGAGCTTATTAAAGTTTGACATAACTCTACAGGTATCGAGTACCAGGCCTCTCTAACAGCTTCATACAATTCATCCAAATTTTTAAACTGACGCTGACAAACTCGCTGTTTTACTTCACCCCATAGATTCTCTATGGGGTTGAGGTCAGAGCTACAAGATGGCCAGTCAATAATAGATACGGAGTTATTAATTAACCACTGTTTTACAGATTTCGCAGTATGTTTGGGATCATTGTCTTGAACAAGCTTCCACGTAACAGGCATAAACTCGCCAGCGTATGGTTGCAGAAAATTTTCCAATATGTTAATATACACATACTGGTCCATGATTCCCTTTACACGATGTATGGGGCCTACACCTCTCCAGGAAAAGAAACCCCAGATGACGACATTTCCGCCTCCGTGTTTTAACGTTATGGTTGTATAGTTCGGATTATATTCACATTTCGGCGGGCGTCGGACGTACTGTTTTCCATCGGATCCTAGTGAAAACAGTATGTCCGACGTCCGCCGAAATGTGAATATAATCCGAACTATACAATCATAACGTTAAAACACGATTGCGGAAATGTCGTCATCTGGGGTTGCTTTTCCTGGAGAGGTGTAGGCTCCATACATCGTGTAAAGGGAATCATGGACCAGTATGTGTATATTAACATATTGGAAAATATTCTGCAACCGTACGCTGGCGAGTTTATGCATGTTACGTGGAAGTTTGTTCAAGACAATGATCCCAAACATACTGCGGAATCTGTAAAACAGTGGCTAATTAATAACTCCGTATCTATTATTGACTGGCCATCTTGTAGTTTGACCTCAACCCCATAGAGAATCTATGGGGTGAAGTAAAACAGCGAGTTTGTCAGCGTCAGTTTAAAAATTTTAATGAATTGTATGGAAGCTGTTAGAGAGGCCTGGTACTCGATACCTGTAGACTTATGTCAAACTTTAATAAGCTCCATGGGTAGGAGATACGCAGAAGTAATAAAGAACCATGGCTATCTAACAAAGTATTAATGTATGTTACATAGTTTCTTGAATAATGAACATTTTCTTATATCGTTTCTAATTATGTGTCCTTCGAAAAATGGTAGGTAAATGGCAATTATAAATATAAAAGTTGAACTGAGATAGATGGAGCACAAAATAAATTACGAATTGATTGGCTTTTAGAACACATGTTTATTGTATATATAATTGTTGGGGCGGGTTAAAAAACTAACATAATGTGCATAAGTTATGCTAAAACAATGCCGTTTCTAATTATGTGACCGCCACTGTATATGTACAAAACAGTAGTGTTCAGCTAAGTTAATTATTTTCGTTTTTATTACATAGGAGTTTTACCAGTTATGTGAAATTTTTTTCATATTGTTCTTTCCTCGATTTTAAAGAAAACTTACTAAGGGGAGCTTCTAGTGTAGATGCTTGATTTTTAAACGATTTTTCACATGTTTTTTTTTTTGCAGAAAAGGTATAATGAGTTTTCTTGATTCGACTTTTTCTTGTGTAACCTCATACTTTTAAGTATCTACCTCTCATATTTTTTATTGAATACTGTTTACAAGTAGCAGCACTACACGCAATTCGGCATTCAGGTTACAAAGAAAAGTGATAGTTCTCAGAGACCAATTTTTTTTTATTGAAATGCTTATTCATGTATACAATATTTGTGTTATAGTAGTTGTCAGTTGCGTCTCTAAGTTGATAAAGGATTTTTTTTTGTGGGGATATTGGACAAATATACCGACGTTTCGTCTAATCTACTCAGACTTAGTTGTACTCAGGGCTTAATTAGTGTTTTACGTAACGGTCTATATCAGTTAAATGATTGATCCTTTTCTTTACCTGCAGGCCCTTGTTTAAATGTCCTAATTATTTTTTGGTATTTGTTTCTTTTATTTGTGTAATAAATAAAATTGAATGAATGAATGCCTAAGCTCAATTCACTTACGATCTAAGCTGTATGTGTTCAGATTGTAAGTGAACTGAGCCTAGGCATTCATTCATTCAATGCAAAGTTATTACTAGAGCCCGTAGGTTAATAATAGATTCCAAGACCGGTCTTAACATGACTGGAATATTGTTATAAGGAACCATCCAAAGAAAACGTCATCAAATCTGGCTATTAACGAGAGAGATGAAAATAGCGGTTATGTCGAGGCTCAAAGCGAAACTGTTGTTCTCAAACGTTTGACAAGTGACTGTTTTTGGCGGCCCACTTTGATAACGTTTTTTTTGGATGGCTCGTTATGTGCCACATTAATAAAGTACATCGTCAACTCCTGTATACCGGCTGTCTGATAAAAAAACGCCGCGAGCCATAACTCCGTTATTTGTAGCCTGATGTTAAAAAATAAAAAACAGATGAAATGGCTCTGGAGAGGGATAAGGGAGACTACTGCAGTATTTTTCAACTTTTTTTTTTCTGAAACGCGATAGGTAGTCAACTTTTTTTTTTTTTCAAATGGCAATATAGGATTTTTTTTTAAATCACTATGCAAATATGTTTTCTGAATCCAACGATGTATAACAAATTGACTTTTGTGAAACATTTTTTTTTTCTGCTAAGCTTATTTCACAAAAAAAAAAACCTAATGCAGAAATGACATAAAGTAGAATGCCAAAAAAGACTGGGACGCGGACGCTGAAATGACATTTATTTGCATTGTTGTATTATTTTTTTGTTTTCCACGACAACGTGATTAGATTAGTCAAACTACGTTTGGTATCAGTTAGCCGGTAGGACGCCGATTGCGATAATGACAAACATTTTGGCACTTTTTCTGCAATAAATGTTTCACAAAAGTCAATTTGTTATACATCGTTGGATTCAGAAAACAAATTTGCATGATAATTTACAAAAAAAAATCCTACATTGCCATTTGAAAAAAAAAGTTGACTATCGCGTTTCAGAAAAAAAAAATGTTGAAAAATACCGCAGTAGTCTCACTTACAGTTCCTTTAGAGGCATTTCATCTATTGTTTTTTAACATCAGGCTACAATTAACGGAGTTATGGCTCGCGGGGTTTTTTGTCAGACAGTCTGTATATGTACATAGTATAGTCGTAGCTCAATCAAATAACACCATCACATTCTGGAATATAACCCGTCTGCCGTGTTGTGTGCCACACTCTAACCAAGTTACGGCACGTGCCAAAGGTCGAGTCGCGAACGTGAACTTAGTATACACTTATTTTTGGTATTAGTTAGCCTACGCTGGTCGATGCATCATTCGTGGGCACGAAAAGTAGAATAAGTTTGTAAAAATGTCTGGACAGCGTCCGCCGCATGTTACGGTGGAGCGTTGGATAAACAATTTTGCGGAACTAGCCTTCAATGGCAGTTAACCTCGTTTTACCGCGTGTAATAGTGTATTGATGTGAAACGTAAAAACAGCTGTACCAACATGCTGGAAGCATGTTGGTACAGAACTGACTAACATAAAGCTCGTGTAAGTGTGGGGTGAGTGCGCTAGACTAACAGAGACGATTTAACTTGGAATTGGTCAACGCTACTTAAATATTCCATTCGCCAAATTAAATTACCCCGACGCACAGTGATGGAAAATGGAAGCAATTCGACCTTCGCGGCTGTATTAATCGTAATTTCATGAACTTTTTTTATTCTTAGAATTCAATGTTATTTCTTTGGGAGGTGGTTATTTCTTTTATAAACCAGAAAAAAACCTAATAATTGAGGCATTATAGTTCATTCAAAACGCGAGGTGAAACGTTGCAATTTACGCCACAAATAGAGACTACTTCTAATAAACATTTCTTGGGTCGCTGATTACGAAAATTGGGGTCCCGCAACCCTAAAATGGTAAGAACACCCCTAGAAATGCAAAAAAAACACCCCTTTTTAGGGGGTTTTTTTAGCAAGTTTTTTGTATTAAGCTAAAATTTTTTTAAATTAAAACAGATTACAAAGTAATTGAAAGCTTTTAATTACTTTTTATTAAACCTCTAAATAAAATATATTAGAATTTAAAAAACTATGTAAGAGTAAAAGTATTAATTATAAAAAATTTCGCAAGCAGTATTCTTAAAACATTAACTTCTTCAAAAGTTCAATTTCTCAAATCCGAACTCAATTGAGAAAAGCATATATTCCTAAATGTAAATAGAAGCAGAATACTTTTCTCGCTAAAAGGATATAGTAAAATCATATAAACTCAAGAAAACTTCTTAAACTGAGGATTCTTTTACTTTTCAGAGACTGACAAAAGATAAATATTTTTATGACCCCTCTACTTTCTTACATTTTTTATCAGTAAAATTAAACAAAATTGATTTTTTTTAAGCTACTCCATTGTTTAGGGTTACTATTATACAAAAATTATTAATGATTTTTATTCAAGTAATTGTAAAATACCCACTAAAAACAGTTGTTCTTCTAGGATTCGGAAATCGTCTATTTTTAGGTTACAAAAATCTAATTATAGAGATCAATGACCCGGAAAACCGTTTATTTAAAATGATTTAAGTAGTAAACTATTTCAAATAATTTGAGTAGTAGAGTTTTAAAGATTTTTATACAGAAAACTGTTAAAACTCACTAAATTGAGTGAAATTGTTTTCAAGTTCTCCTACATTTTCGGAATTAAAAACCATGATTTTTTAAATCATAAATTCGATACTTTTTCAATCCACAAATGGGGTAATTACGGGTAGCTTTAATCTTTGAAGGGATGCAAATATTTTCCCTGCGATTAAATTGCTATTTGTTAAAAATAATATGCAAAGAGTAAAAAACAACATTTTTGCTTAGTACTTTTTACTTTATAATGTTTTAGGGGTAGTTTTCCCTGAAAGGGCGAAAATATTTCAGAAATTTGTTTTATACTAATTCATTGAGCAATAAAACAAAATGCAAAAATGATATATGTATATATATCTAAACGAATTTTTTCAAGTGCATTTAAATTCTGGGATGTGAGGGGGTAATTATAATATAATAAGGGGTGAAAATAGTAGTTTTAATTTTTCAATAAGTTTTTGTCAAAAACTTTCTAGGATTAGAAATTAAAATTGTTTTATCAAGTATTTTCCTCTTTTTTTCTGCTGAATGTGGTTTTCACCCCTTTGTAATTAACCCTCACGAATAAATGTTGGCTCAATTTAATTCTATTTGACTAAAAGTATAAATTCTTAGCAACAAAACAGTTATTTAACATTTATAAGAATATTGTGAGAAACTTGCTAAAAACCCCCCTAAAAGGGGTGTTTTTTTGCATTTTTAGGGGTGTTCTTCCCATTTTAGGGTTGCGGGACCCCAATTTTCGTAATCATCGACCCAAGAAATGTATATTAGAAGTAGTCTCTATTTGTGGCGTAAATTGCAACGTTTCACCTCACGTTTTGAATGAACTAAAATGCCTCAATTATTAGGTTTTTTCTGGTTTATAAAAATGCCTTATTGAATTTCAAATTTTTCGCACTTCCCAAAGAAATAACATTAAATTCTAAGAAGAAGTTCATGAAATTACGATTAATACCAGTGAAGGTCTATTTTTTGGGACAAGTTGTCCAGAACTCTTAGACATAGTATACATAGCACCACTGTGCAAGGACATAAAAAACATTGAATTACCGAAACTGTTATCCTAATGTTAACAGCCTTATACTAATTGTGAAGCTAGTATTTGTGAAAGCAGCATCAAGAAGTAGAACGTAGAACGTTTTCGGACATTCTACAAAGGAAACTACCAACTAGTATATTGTGATTGGTTTTGGCACATGGGTGGTAGGCAGCTATTTTTAGTAGCATGCACCAGAGCTTAATTTTTGAACATATGGAACAGTTATTGATAATTTGTGAAAACTCGAGTGGCAGTACAGACACGTTATAGCCTCGGTTACCGTGTGTTTGCAAGTTCTGTGTCTTGTGATTATGGTTCATTTGCTGATTAGTTGGGCTACAACAACCACCATCACATGTGTAAGACAAGACCTCTAACATTTCGGAACGCACTAATAGTGGTATCCTATAACTGTATATACTATCAGTGGTAACCTGAAGCCGTCCCTGGTAAAGTACGCATCTATTATTAACATACGAGCTCTAGGTATTACGCAAATAAAAGAAACAAATACCAAAAAGTAATTAGGTTATTTAAACACATGTACCTGCGGGTAAACAAAAATGATCAATCATTTAACTGACAGACCGTTATGTAAAACACTAATTAAGCCCTGAAGACGTCTGAGTACATTCGACGAAACGTTGGCGTCGGCAAAAATTAGTGCTTGTATAGTTGTCCAATATCCCCAAAAAATTCCTTTGTCAAATATTTATTATATACGTAAATATATATACTTAACAATGTGCAAAAAAAACAAATTCCTATAACCGAACACCAATGACTGGAGGTGTTCTGGAGGACAAAATTGTGATCCCGCGAGTCTCCGCTTATAGGAGCTTTCGCTGTACCTGCATTCAGGGGAAAGGAATCGGGAAAATTCTTTACCTCCACTTATTGTACGTGCTAAAAACGATTTTTTTTACGCTTTACATCTAGAATCTTCTCTTTCATCAGCTTCATAGGTACGCGGAAGTTGGTTTACATTGCTATTACTCCACTGAAACTGTACTTTTTCTTCACTATATGGATGTTGAAGTATTACGACTTTTTTCTTTTAGCGTGGCTTTCGTTCGTCCATATTAAAAACTTGTTCGGCTTTACTTTCAGTCTTCACGACGCGAAAGTAAAAGCGCCCTTGTAAGGGTGCAACCCGTACTTCAAACGTTGAAACCCCTTGGTTGCAAACTCGGGCTAGTGGCAAAGTAGATCTGTATGGTGCAGGAAGACGTTGAAATTGCGAAATTACGAGCATAACGGTCCAGAGTCCGGAACACATCTAGATGGAATTACCGTCACCAAGCATTCCGCATAAATATGTATGAATCGCGACGTTTAATGTTTCATTATGTCCCCGGTGCAGCTGCAATCTCAGAAAACAAAGAGATGGCGAAGGGGAACAGTAAAACTAGACACGAGACTAAAATTGCGGCGGAACAGCCGTAATTTGACTGATTGTGCAATTCGTTTTGCGCGAATTTGTTTGAGGGAAAGACGACGGATGTGGTATCAAAAAGTTTCTACCTACGATCGATATTGTAATTTAAAAGATTCGGACAAAGTGAAAATACTTATCAGTAAAAAAATAAATCACTAAATAGTCCAAGTTCTCACCGCGTGATTTGAATAGAATGAATTGACGGAATAGAATGCGGATGTGTGGAGCACTAAAGGTATTTATGTGTTTAATCAAAGGGCCAAAGGTGTAATGACATCTTTATTTAAGTTTTTTTCTGTCGAACTGTCACTCGGATAAAAAAAGTTGAGAGGATTGAAAATTCTCTCGGTCGGCCGCATCCTTTTTGTGGTGCGTAGCGGGGTTTTCCGGGGGAATTGGACGAAAAATACGAAAATGTTTGAGTTGAAATAATGGATTTGCATTTCACCGCATTGCATTTCTTTTTACGTAGCTGCCCAAATGGAAGAATTGGCCGAAACGAACGTCCATTCGCGCTCTACCGACAAACTTCTAATGGTTCCGGTCCGATTTCTGATTTTTTCCCGACGTTTGGGTGCCTTGTCCGATTTTATAGTTTTAATATTGTTTTAGGGCGTCCCAGTTTCAGAAATATCACGAGTGACAAATGTCTATTTCTGTATGAATCCTGAATAAATCGATCACACCGATCGCTAAGGGTTGCGATAGACTGGGTTGGGGCAACCCATTTTTTAATTAAATCCTGAATTATTTGCCACATCGGCTACGAGTTATATGTTAGCTCATTGTCTGAAGTTACATGTGTTGTACGAGGTGTTTGATTAAGTAATGAGACTGGCAACGTAGCGCCCGATCTAGCAACACTGCGGAGACGGGACTTGGAAGGGCGGTAGGTCAACATGTATGCACCTTCGGTACAAGTTTGAACTTGTTAGAGCCATTTGTGTGTTCTTTGTGACTGTTTTCGTAAACCGTTTTGTTCTAGTGTGTTTTAAAAATGAGTGACATTAATTTTAAGCAACGGTGTGCTCTGGGGTTTTGCGTCAGCCTTGGACACAGCGCAACGGATACTTTTGCAAAACTTCAACACGCCTACGGAGACAGTCTTTTTCAAGAGCCCAGGTTTTTCGGTGGTTTAAGGCATTCTCAGACGGAAGAGAGTCGATTGAAGATGAACCACCCATCGGAAGGCCTTCATCTTCAAGAACCGATGAAATTGTCGGGTAGAATACGGGACCTTGTGCGGTCAGATCGTCGGTTGACGACAAGAATCATCGGAGAAGAGTTAAATTTAAATCATGCCAGATTTTGAGTAACGAATTGGGGATGAGAAAAATCGATGCGCAAAAATGGTTCCAAAAAACCTTTCGCAGGAACAAAAGGACATCAGAAGAGAAAGGTGTCTTGACTTTTTGGAATCGATTTAAAATAATCCCCATTGTATGGAACGTGTCATTACTAGTAATGAGAACATTAATGGTGATTGAGTGTTTGAGTACGACCCGAAACCAAGCGCCAAAGCATGGAATGGCATACTACAAGCTCTCCAAGACCCAAAAAAAGCAAGAATGAGCAAGTCGATGATCAAATGCTTGCTGATCTGCTTTTTTGATAGCCAGGGAATTGTCCACAAAGAGTTTGTGCCTCCAGGCCAAACAGTAAATCAACACTTTTACAGAGAGAAAAACTTCATGCTCAAGGAACGTCATTTTGGGACCATAGGAAACATTCAACTGACCAGCTGAAGGCTATTCCACAGTATATGAGTTCCAGCACTGCTATGAGGAATGGAAGAACCGTCTCTAACGGCTTTATGTGGCTTCCCAAGAAAGTTATTTTGAAGGAGACAATACTGAATTGTAATTCTATTCGGACAAGAAAATTTAAAAAAGTCAGTCTCATTACTTAATTTACACACTTCGTATGTGCTACCCTTGCGGATTTTGTACAAATTATCTCAATTTAAACTCATCTTACTAAGTAGGGAGAGTTTGTATGCTTACTGAATTTAAACATGTTGATTAAATTAGGAACGTTTCACAGAAACAAACAAAGATAAACCACTAACAATGAGCGTAGTGATAACAACGTAACATTGTATCTCGAATAAACAAAAAAATGTCAATAACGACCAAAATGTGCATTCTTTTGTTCTTCATTTTTTCTTATCAAGGGCCATTTCCAGTACACTGGTCTTGTGCGGAAGTTTGGCCAGATAATAACAATGCCTTTTATGTTTTGCAATATCATGTATACACATACATATGTATATGTTTGTACGTAGTTGCTAAGTGGATTCGTCTAAGATTCGCCTGCGTTAATATGACAATAAAGGTACTTCGTGGTAAATTTTTTTCTTTTTATATCCGTTTTGAATTTGAATTTATTCAGCTAAATTCAGCGGTACCCAATTATGGTATTAGTCATTTTTCAGTCAGTTTAAAAGGACTAAAGCCCACCCTCCTGTCTCTTTAAAAATAAAACACTCATTGTTATAAATAAACATTTTCTATCATGTAAACACAATGATGTAAGTAATAGTTATTATTTTCATTATCATTTTTTTTCTATTGCATTATGAAAATACTAGAAGTATAACTTTTACAGGCGTTTCTTTGTTACACTATGTTTTCTTTACTTTTTCTTTGCTACACGTGTCTTCTGTTATTTTTTCATTTAATGCGTACTTTTTGAGTAAGAAATTAATTAACCTCCATGAATTTTATAATAAGGCAAAACTTGAATAATTTTTTATAAAATCTTGAATAATTTTTTTCAAGGGACATTTTTTTACTTAAAATTTAACGTAGAATAAGGGAACATTTTTTTAAAAGTAAAAATTCGTGTTATGGGGCCCCATGAGGCCCCACAATGAAAAAATGACGAATCACGGAATTTAAAAAATACCATCGCATTCTACGCAAAATTTTGAGTAAAAAATGTCTCATGCTATTTTTCAATTTAAGGCGTATTTTTAAAGCAACAAATTCAAAAACTTTTAATTCTAAAAACAGTTTTCGATTTTTTTTTCTCTAAAAATACGCATTAAATTGAAAAAATTCAAGAGACCTTTTTTACTCAAAATTTTGTGTAGAATACAGTGGTATTTTTTAAAATTTTGAAATTCATCTTATTTTTTGTTATGGGGTCCCATGGGGCCCCATAAAAAACGAATTTTCTAAATCGGACACCAGATTCGTAATCAACGACCCTAAAAACCGCACAAAATGGCTTTCATACATTTTTTTTTACGTACCAATATAACGTAAAAATGGTAAATTTTAACCTTTCGAGCCTTTTAGCGGTCATACCGTTGCTCATCAAATTATTAGTGCGTTTCGAATCTCAACGTACCGATTTGAATTTGCTATCGGATTCAGACTCTTCCGACGATGACACCTGTTCTCTTTTTGATGACGAATCAGATGTAAGTTCAGAAAAATCCTGTTATGAATTGTAAATGTGCTTATTGTATTCATTTGTTAAAGGATCAGTCTGAAATGTGCCCTAAATTAATATCTGAATTCAATTTGCAAGCGATAATAATGCACATCACAATAATACTTTGAATTCACTATTTTGCAATGAGGTAATAATATACTCACAACAATCAGAATCGGACATTCTTCCGATTTTTTTGTCTACACGATGTGCACAGTTTATCGTTTGCGTTCAAACATATCAATTTTTTACATAAGGAAGGCGATGGGCGCCGTAAATTTTTGTTATTAACACTTTTGGTGTGACTGCTTTCTTTAAAAGGGTTGCAACAATGATCTTTAAATGAAACTGACATTGTTGATAAAATAAATGTTAAAGGCGACGCACTTGCTGCAGGATGGCTCAAAAATTTGGAATCACCACGTCTACAGGAACAACCGCGAGTCGTAACGAGTTTATACGAGAATCATCGCGTCCAGCGAGCGCTCCAAGCGTGCTCGCCTCTCTTCAAAAATTTGTATCTAAAAAAGTTACAGACTATCCACTCTACAAATTTTACAGTAAATTGTTGATAGTTGAAGCAATATTTATAGCAAAAAAAAAATGAGGAAAAAAATGTCCAACTTTGAAAAAAGTGTATTTGTTTATGAAAAGTCGCTAATTAAACAATAAAAATTTGTCAAAAAAAATTGTTTGACCACATGGCTGGAAAGAGGAAGAAAAACTCTAAATTTCATTGCCTTAGCTTTTTCTTCGAATGTACCGTACTTTCCGAGTAATCAGCGAACAAAAATGTGGTGTTTTTTTGTACTTTCAGATTTCGAATACTCATAAAGTCGAAATTTTCTGCGATTTCCCCAAAACGAAAAAATACGTGTCGAATATTTCGGTATAAAGAACAATCTAAATACAAAAAATATTTCGGTCAAATTAAAATTTTCATTGTAAATCTCGCGTGAAATGACCCATATACAGAGTTTCAGAGAAATCTATTTTTTTGTGGCGAAGTTGGCGTGGAATGTCCCATATGTATGGTTTTAAGATGTAGCCAAAACTCTACACTTCGAATTTGAATTTGAATGGCTATATGTAACCAGTTTTATAATACATTCTATGAACTATTCTTTGAATAGGTGGACCTTCCTCCATATTCACACCAGATTTAGCCCACTCTTCAAATTATCACCATTGATCGCTTTGAATTATTGCCTTTATTGGAAATCCACACTATTTTGTTATAACCTCATCCCCAAAGTGACAAAACGAAATAAAAGAGCTCAGCGATACGTTGATTTCCGACTCAAAATGCGATATGATGGAAACGTCGCTCTGGGACAGGAAATTGTCTCGCTGATAGATATGGATAAAATCGAATAGAAATCAAGGCATGACGATTAATAATTTTCAGGAATTTTATGCTGAATAGTTTCATCGGGAACACCTGATGAACCTGTCGATGGAAAGCTTTGTTTACACAGGAACATAATGGAAACGTTAATTATTGATTTGTAACGGTAAATTTGTATTTATTGTAAATGTAAATTTTTAGCAGCGCATTTCATTGATACACATACCTGAAAAGACTGCGTACATATTTCCGGAATCGCAAATATCACGGATGCTTGTAACCATTGCTAATTTATTATTGGTTTTGTAATATTGCAACATAGCGTCAACAGTTTTTTTTGTATGTCATTGAGCTCAGCTGTCATTGAAATATTCATGTATATTTAATGTACAGGGTTTGTCCGGAAAGTAATGTCAGTGAGCTTTGAAAAATGGTTTTTATTGGTTCTATGTGTACAAATCTTTAGAAACTTTCAAAATACATTCCTCCTGCGTCCACACATCGGTTCCAGCGGGTCTTCCACGCATCAAAAGCCGCACGGTAGTCGTTTTCCGGAATCGCCTTTAAAGCGTCGGTGCAAGCCTTCTGAATGTTTTTCACCGACCCAAAATACTGTCCTTCCATTGGGGTTTTGAGGCGCGGAAACAGAAAAAAGCCTGGGGGGGGCGACATCGGGGCTGTAGGGAGGCTGGGGAACAACGGTGATACCTGCCTTGACGAGGTAATCGGCCACGAGGAAGCAGGTGTGCCAAGGCGCATTGTCGTGGTGAAGCTTCCAGGATTTTGAGATGTCTGGACGGACGCGATTCACTCTGCGTTTCAGCCGCTTCAGCACCTCGACGTAAAACTTTCCGGTTACGGTTGTCCCCTGCGGAACGAACTCATGATGGACCAATCCCCGGCAATCAAAAAAGACAATCAGCATTGTCTTGATCTTTGACCTGGACATCCTGGCCTTCTTGGGGCGAGGGGAGTTCGACGTGTGCCATTCCGCACTTTGCCTCTTCGTTTCCGGATCGTATTCAAAGACCCAATTTTCGTCCCCGGTAATGACGTCATCAAGGAAAGCAAGGTTGTCTTCGCAGGTGTCCAAAAGTTCTTGGCAGGTTTCGACGCGCCTTGCTTTTTGATCGTCCGTTAGCACTTTTGGCACGAGCTTCGCGCACGCCTTTCTCATTCCTAAAGACTCCGACACAATTTCGTGAACAATGGTTTTCGTAATGGCTAATGATTCGGAAATTAAACGGACACTTAGACGACGGTCAGTGTTCAACAAGTCACGGACACACGTTTCACATTGTCGTCGGAACTGGAGGTTGATGGCCGTCCAGCGCGGTTCTCGTCGTTGACATCTTCCCGACCTTCTGCGAAGGCCTTGTGCCACCGGAAAATTTGCCTGTCCGAAAGACAATCGACGCCGAAAACCTTCTTCAACATTGGAATTTTTTCCACAGCACTCTTCTCCAGTTTCACACAAAACTTGATCGCCATCCGTTGCTCAAGCGAACGTTGCATTTTTTTCTTGCACCGGGTCACTGTAACGACTCTCACAGAACGAGTGATGCGACCGCTACAACGACCGGTAGCCAACTGACGCTTGTTGGATCTTGTTGCCAGATCCCCCCACCACAATACCAGCACGTAAAGCGCGGGCTGGCGCGTACAGTCTCGGGAAAAAATTCACTGACATTACTTTCCGGACAAACCCTGTATAGATATGAAATAGACTGCTCGTCAAAATTAGTGTAGGTAGATTAGCGCTATTTGCGTTCTATTCGGGTTAGAGACTTGCGATTTTAAATGTAGGTAGGCTATTGTGTTGCTTTATTATTGCCGAAGTCGGTACGCTGTGGCTTAAACGGTTGGCCGTCCACACCCCAAAAACCAACCCCATGTCGAAATTTGAATTCACAATATTTTGACGGCAACTTCAGAGACCTACTGGATGATCTGAGAAAGACGCATGGAAATAAAAATCCTATCCCGACACACATTGAGACACCCCAACAAGTTCTGAGCGTTTGGTCGATCTGTCTCATCCCTTCATCATTTTTCCAGACCTTGTGAGCTACCCCTCTGAATTTACGCATGGTTTTGCATGGTTTGGCCTCTGTTGGGTGAATCCACTTATCCTAATGCTGGCAAATAAATTGGTGTGGGGTGCCAAAACTCGCTTTCACCCTTTGACAACTCAAGTGCCCTTCAAGGTGGGGAGTTCCCAACCCACCTCCTCTTGTCCCACCCCTATTGGAGACTGCGTGGGAGCCCAGTCGAGAGCTCAAGTCACAGTGAACACTTGCCGGGCGTACCAAGCATCTCTCACGAAGTTCACGATTGACAATTCACACAAGTGCAAAGAAAGGTTACACCTACCCAACGAGCTCTTCTTCCGGAATTCTCACCCAGTCATCTCCAAAAATTTTTGGAGAGTCAAGAAAAACAGGGCGATGAAACGCAAAACAGGTTTTGAAGGAGACGAACGATTCAGAGTGGGCCGAAATGGGTTCGAGCATCCTCAGGAAGACTTTCTGAGTCATCCCACGCATTAAGACCTGCTTACAACCCCTCAGTCCGCCAAATTTTTAGAATGGTTTTGGAAAGGATTCACAATGTTTGTGTTTCAGTTATACTTGTAATAATATGGTTTTGTAATTGGATTACAAGTTTTCACCACTCACATGAAATGCACGTGGGGAAAATTTCACGGGAAATATAGATTTTTTGCAGTATTTGTTATTTCAATCCCCCATCTGTCTCCATATTTCATCAATTGCATATGTATCCAATTCGTTGTTTATTGAGTTATGTGAATTTGAAACTAAATGTTCCTGAACAGCTTGAATTGCTCATTTGAACGAGCCTTTCCCTGGTCCTTGGATAGGTTGAGGTGGGCCTTCGACCCTTGGAATTATAACTGGAGTCGAATGAATGACTAGGTTGACAAACGAAAAGTGGAAACAAATTTTTAATCCAAAAGATTTTCTTTTCAACTCTGTAGTGCAAATAAAAGACAGGCCGCTTACTTTGCATGAGACACATTGTATTATCTAGTAAATGGATTATAGGTATCATGGGTATCCAGTTTTCAGGATTTAATCAGTTTTGTTCGTTGTAGCATCATACCTACTACTGTAATTTGAGCATTTTAATTTATAGACTTCCACACTCTTGCCTGGAGGTTTTCTCAAGCAGTTAACCGAGTGTAATTCGTTACCTTCTGTTCCTAACTGCCCCTTGTCGTCAAGCGGTGGAGCTCGTTATCCAATTTCACGAAATTAAATTAGAATTAGCGAATTACGGCAATACCTTCCCATGTGTCCCGATCTAATGTTTAAACATTCAATTCAGCCGTCGGTCTGGCCTGTTTACCCGCCTAATTGTCTTTATTACGGGGTTTGCGACTAATTTAACGTCGCTGTTGTGCTTTGAACTTTTCGTTGTAATACAGGGCCGCGCCTGTAATGCTTAAAGTTGAGTAATAGACTCCGAGTTTCTGACGTACAATACTCCGACCTGTATCGGAGACCGCTTTATTCGGGTATCCTGGGGGCTGTTCAAGGTCATCGGGAATGCAGCCCGTTTGATTAGCACGCGTTCGCTACTCTGACAGTTTGGTTTTCAGTTGACGTTCATGGACCACACGCCAATCTGTGTTTGATAACGTTAATTAAGGGTAATTACGTGTTCTGTTTTGTGTATTGATGTTTAATGATTGTGTGTGATGTGAGTAGTACTTTCATCACACACAGACCGTCTTTTCACTTCGTACAAAAGAGTGAGTAGGTTTCGTATCACTAGCGACAGACGTTAGTGTGGTTTCTGTGATGTAATGTGACGTAAAGTTGGCCACGCCCACCTTTGAGAATTCCATGACAGTTGGTTCGCTCTCTTTTAGAATTTGTCAAGATGAAATTAAGTTATCGGTATCAAATATTTGTATGTTTGTAAATACATACTGTTTGTATGTATATACAGTACTGTAAATAAGGTAGATCCGTGGTATCTTAGATTTAAGAACGGTTCGCGTGTGTGCTCAACGAGCAGCACTATTAAAGCACTATTAAAATGTGATTTGCGTGTTATCAAGATATCAGAACCTTCTATTTCAACACTAGCATTTGTCACACTGATATTATTTCAGTGTTTTAAACAATTTTGCTGCACTAGTTTATTTTTTATTTATGTGTGATGCACTGTAATGTATATTATTATTTAGTGGGCAGTCCAACTTTTCATGAACTAATATTATGGTGTAATCGAATTTATTTGTGTAATCGAACCTAAGTCCGGTCCTGTCATGCAGTAAATACTAGACGGTATACGTACACAGCGTCGCTAACCCAGTTAAACAGCCTGCGCAATGTAATTTCGACGAATTGTCGAAGGTTGAGAAGTCAAGTGAGGAATCGCTCTGATTTCGTGGATTTTTTCTGATTGGCCCCATATGGCCAATATGGGGATATAACTGTTTTGTTGTGTACATAACATGCTGAATTAACAATCGTTACTAGAAACGTGGGTACAAGATGTTTTGTTCTTAGATTTCACATGAGTCGATGAGCCAGTGTGTAACAGAAAATAAAAAATGTTCACGAACTATACGAAGGTTGATATATTTAAAATCAGCCAAGTATGATTTTATAAAATAAATCGATAATGAAATTCGATTATCATGGCGCCCAACGTGGGGGCAGTTAACGGTAGTAACAAGTACCATGTCACCACAAATAAAAGTCTTGACTTGGTAATGAATCAAGAAATACATTTTAAAGTGTACCACGATTCTATTGAAAATATGAAACTAAAAATATCCTTTTTATCTAGAGGTGAAAAATGCAAGAATATCCCCCAAAACTATTGCAGGGGTTGATGGTTGAGGTCGACTTTTCATATTTGCTACTATGTATATGTATGTAGACGAATATGTAGAATGTGAATACATGTATCTCAAAAGAGACATAAATATGTTATACAATTGGGTAAACCTAATTACCCAGGACAACAAAAGTATCACTAGGTGTACACCAGACATAGGCCGTTTGTGAAAAAGGACAAATTCTACACTTCTCGTTCTAACGGCTAGCGCAGGTGGTGAGAGGGACGGTCTTATTCACTCACTACCTTCGATCTTCGATGCATATGCGGTTGCTTCTTATCTGTCGTCTCACTTATGTTTGTTCTTTTTCATAACTGGCCGATGTTTGTTGTACACATACGATTTATGTACATCCATATGTACACTCGAACCCCTCTTAAGTCACCAAATCCATGCATCATCGTCTCGCTTAAGTCGCGAAATTTAGTCTCTAAGTCGCGATCATAACCTCAACTTTTTCGTGTTTTAGCTGCAAAAAGAAATATTTAGAGATATACCACAGCACTTGTTATAACGAAAAATGAGCCAACTGAACGAAAAAATCAACGTAAGTATACCCAGTCGTGCGTGACAAAGTTCAATTTTCCACTTGAATGAATATTTTAAAGGTTAAATATTTTTAAAAAGACACCTAACCTATTTTAAAGGTTAGGTGTCTATATTTCATGTATTACCCAATCATTTTTTTCAATAAAAATTGTACATATTCATGCGAGAATCCAATTTCCAAACATAGTTCTAAAACTTTTACAGGCGGCGACTTAAGAGGGATGGTTTCGTGACATAATAGGGGGAAAACTTGGTGAAATAAGAGGGGATGTGAATTAAGCTCTTATGTGAACGAACCTCTAAGGTGACTTAAGAGGGGTTCGAGTGTACACTTTTTACATGTACTTAAGTCATGTGGTAGTCAGTAGAATGTTACAGTCCTGCTGTAAAATGTAACAGCTTTAAAAACAATATGACCTTAATTTCATAGACTTTAGTTATTAGCGAGTCTAGTAGAACTAGACCTAAATCCTCGATACACTTTGAATTTGGAGCGATAATTTGAGGAAATCATTTTTCCATACTCTTTTCTCTGTTATTATTCATATTAGGCACACTTATACTATTTTTAACCCGGTGCTTACATGATTTTATATGCTTTCAAGCTAAATTTCCGTATAAAAATTTCTTCGTCGCCTACTATGTTTGGTTTTCCATAAATAAAGCGGTATGATGAAACATGTCCATTTTAATGGAAACTTTTACGAATACTAATTTGTAACGATCCCAATCCCAATTGAAGACCACCATAACGGTCAAGGAAATTAAATGGAGTTTGTCACTTGAGCTTAATTAATTCGATTGTTGGAACACCCAAATTCAACTAAGATAAACGCATTTAAAACATTAATCTAATTAACTAATACAGTGCTTGAAATAGTGGCGGTTAACGAATGATTTATAGGAGGAATATGTGTCTGCAATGTAAGAAGAGATGTTAGAAGTTAATGAAGTGTTTTAATACAGATAAATGACCGTTAAAACATGAGGGCCTCTCTGAAACAATAATTTATTGAAAACCACACCTAGACAGCAGTTTTATTTTTTTAGGACCAGAAATGAATTTAAAAGGGAATTTTAAAAACTGGTTTAGATATTAGGTTGTCGGAAAAGTCATGACGTATTTTTGCAACAGATGGCATCACATGTATTTTTACATGAGAAATGTCATCACGATCGGCTCGAGTGCCATTTGACAGCTGACAGTTTAATTTCATTTAAGACAACTTTCATTTAAGTGAAGTCATCAAGTTGAAAATGGAAGATCAAACTGCATTTTCGGCATATTTTGCTTTTTATTTCCGCAAAGGGAAGAACGCGAGGCAGGCCTGTGAAAAATTGCGTAAAGTTTACGGTAACAATGCCCTACAAACTTTTGTAGGGCATTAGTAGGGCTTTTGTAACTGACACTTGTCAGTGCCAGAGATGGTTCACCAAACCGTGCTGGTGACTTTGATGTCACCGATGCTCCTCGCTCCGGAAGGCCCATGGAAGCTGATGACGACCAAATAAAGGCACTGATCGAAGCAGACTCACATTTGACCACTCGTGAGATTGTGAACTCAAAGAAATTCATCTCACCAATGGCATCAATATCGCCAACTGGATGATTTGAATACATCTCCGGAGAAGCGGCCAGAACTCATCAATCGCAAAGACGTAGTGTTCCACCACGGCAACGCGAAACTCCATACAAGTTTGGTGACTCGCCAAAAGTTGCTGCAGCTTGGATGGGAAGTCTTGCCTCATCCTCCTTACTCACCGGACTTTGCTCCATTTGTTTCGTTCCTGAAACCTGAAAATCGTCTAAAAAATGCGTCATGACTTCCGACAACTTAATACGATGCTTTAAAGTGGTGTGAGGTAGTGGTCAGGTAATAGGAAAGTTTTTGGTTTTTAACGTTTTAACGTTTGGCTGGTTCGTTTTTTTATATTTTTTTTGCGAAACAAATATTTTACCATGATAGCTTTTTATTTAGATTATACAATTACTATTTTAATCATTCATTGTTTACTTTCTATTACATTGTCACTTCCCCGTGTTTTCATTCCTGCGACAGAGATAAACTGCTAGAAACCAGATGGGTTAATCGATAGTGATGATTGACATGAGAAACGTATGTACCCTGCTATTGGATACGTGAGGTGTGGACGGTCCACGCGTGTGCTCACTGAGCAGCACTTGGCAAGCATTGCTTTAAAATGTGATGTGCGTGTTGTGAAGATAAGAGACACTTCTATTGTAACACTAGCATTTGTTACCTTTTATACAGGGTCTGTATTGTCTGGAAAGCTGGAGGGCCATCAACCTCCAGTTCCGACGACAATGTGAAACGTGTGCGTGACTTGTTGAACACTGCCCGTCGTCTAAGTGTCCGTTTAATTTCCGAAACATTAGACATTACGAAAACCATTGTTCACGAAATTGTGTCTTTAGGAATGAGGAAGGTGTGCGTGAAGCTCGTGCCAAAAGTGCTAACGGACGATCAAAAAGCGAGGCTCGTCGAAACCTGCCAAGAACTTTTGGACAATTGCGAAGACAACCCCGATTTTCTTGATGACGTCATTACCGGGGACGAAAGTTGGGTCTTTGAATACGATCCGGAGACGAAGAGGCAAAGTGCGGAATGGCACACTTCGAACTCCCCTCGCCCCAAGTAGGCCAGGATGTCCAGGTCAAAGATCAAGACAATGCTGATTGCCTTTTTTGATTGCCGGGGATTGATCCATCATGAGTTCGTTCCGCAGGGGACAACCGTAACCGGAAAGTTTTACGTCGAGGTGCTGAAGCGGCTGAAATGCAGGGTGAATCGCGTCCGCCCAGACATCTCAAAATCCTGGAAGCTTCACCACGACAATGCGCCTTCGCACACCTGCTTTCTCGTGGCCGATTACCTCGTCAATGCAGGCATCACCGTTGTTCCCCAGCCTCCCTACAGCCCCGATGTGCCCCCCCCCCCCCCAGACCTTTTTCTGTTTCCGCGCCTCAAAACCCCAATGAAAGGACAGCATTTTGGGTCGGTGAAAAACATTCAGAAGGCTTGCACCGACGCTTTAAAGGCGATTCCGGAAAACGACGGACGGTGGACGCAGGAGGAATGTATTTTGAAAGTTTCTAAAGATTTGTACACATAGAACCAATAAAAACCATTTTTCAAAGCTCACTGACATTACTTTCCGGACAAACCCTGTATGTCCTAGAAAAAGTGCCCCACGACACATATAAGTACATACGTGACACTGATATTATTTCCATGTTTTAAACAATTTTGTGGCACTAATTGGTTTCGTTAATATGTCGTTTTATAAAAATTGTTAACGCTTTCAGTTAGACGCTTGAGCTTTTTAAAGCCCAACAGATAATACAAATTTTTTGCACCGTTTAAATTCTCAAGGTCGCATGCTAAATATAAATCCGACGAATTACACGGGGCACAAATTCCGCAAGAAAGAAAAAGGGAGTTGACACGGGACATCGGTTTCTATTTCGAGGACTCGCTATTTGAATGCGTGGAATCGTCCTGTCTGCCTTTTCGCATTCCGGTGATTCCTTCGAAATTATAGCCATACCTCCTTGTGGAGACGTGGGTATTTCCTGCGGTATTTTCCGAGTAAACGGGAGAGGCTTAGAGGTACTTAACAAGTGAAAGTGGCGTCGAGAGGATCTCGAAACTTTTATATTGGCTTTAATATGACGTTGTTTATTAGTAGGATTTTGTGGTTACGTAGTATGTAATAAGTACTATATTATTCACTACCAAGAGTAATCCCTGAGGTCCTGTAGGACCTCTATGAGGAAGGGTTGGCTATTATTATTTTTATTATTATGAATAGTCGGAATCTTAAGTTTGAACAAGAAAACCTTTTGTCTGTTTATCCGCCTGTCTGTCGCTATGTTCGTTCGAACGCTTTAAACTATATTCGGAATTTAGAGACTTTATTGTTGCCCAATTTTGTGTAAAAATATCCGTTTTGCAATGGTAATGTGACCGTGTACAAATGTTACTGAAGAATTTTTTTATTAATAACTTACTTAATGTGTTACTTCTCGCTACAGAGTGTCTTATGTCATAACATAACTCATAATGTCTTATATTAAATAGTAAAGTTCAGCAAATGAAACATTATTATTAGTACATACCCAATGAATAATGCATGTCAATTTTTGAATAAACAGGAAGGTAAAATGACAGCTTAAAAGATGGGTCTAAAAATTATAATGTATTTAAATGTTCTCTTTTACAGATATTTTTTCTTAGATAATTACTTGACAGATAATCACATCATACCTCAAATAATACTCATTTACAAAATATATTAAACACATTAACAGACTTTAAAACGTAAGTTTTGCTCAAATAATCAAAAAGAAACCATGGCATATGCTATATCGTTGTAATTAGAAGAACAAGCGGAATTCAACAAATAAAAAAAAAATACAGGCTGTTCCATTTAAAAAGAGTTATTTAACAGCTGCCTCATTTTTGTTTCAATTGTATTTCAGACAGCATATTCTGAAATTTTAGACAAAATAACAACCCTCTAAAAAATATTTTTATAGCTAAAAATAACGGAGAAAAGGAGGATGGACATCCTCAAGAACTCATCCTGTACATACATATATTTTTTAATAAACAAGAATTAAGCGGGACAAAGTTGAGATCTAAAAATCAAATATGAAAAAGATATTCATAAAATGTAGTAAATTTCGTTTCAATCCAACAATAATGAAGATAAAATATAAAATGTTCACTTTTGTATTCAACTTTGAATTTTTGATAATTTGGTAGGGGGATTTTTAAGAAATACCTTCATAGGAGAAAAATCTATTTTCTAGTGTAAAATCACTTCCAGTAGTAATGACATGAAGTTAGGAAACACCCTGCACTTCCTAGCTATGAATTTTAGAATAGTGGTGAAATTAGGACATATTTTTTATGAAAAACTTAATTCGTTTTAATACTCTAGTATCAGCATAGGTTTTATTATTTCTTCTCCTTGAATTCTCAACGGTAATGAGTTGTAATGACTTAGAAAATAGTTAAAACTAAATCACCTCAGAAAAAGATAACTTGAAAATAACCAGTGTCAAAAATATATCGGTAGTAGAAATACATTTGAGGGAGTATGACACCTTTTCACGTGATTTCCTTATTTAATGGGATGGTGACCGCTCTTGGTTCATAAAAAAAAAACCGTTAACTCATTTTTACTTTTTACGACGAAATAACGTAATATATCGTGCTTTCGAAGATGTTATGTTAGTAATATACAGATATATGTATGTCCATCAAACCGTGTCCCTCAACCAATCTATCGTATCAAACCCGCATACGTAAACGTATGCGGGTTTGACTCCGGAACGCAAATTTCCCCCACTTCGACGCCGGTCCTTTTCTCCGGCGCACCGGAGTTTTCGGCAGGTTCCGGACTCGCCCGCCGAAAATCTGAATGGGGCTCCCCGCTTTCTCTCTCTCTTTCGCTCTCTCCGGATGGCCAACTTCGTGTGTGCGTGTGTGCTGGCGGATCGATCTGAAACAGCCACGCCCTTAGCCGGGATATCGTGGCCTGTGACTCCCGAAACCAGTGGCGTTCTAGAGGTGCCAGGGTACGCTTCAGTCTAACAAACAACTAATAATGGAATGGGTCATTACTAGAGTCCGGCGCAATGGTCGGCAACGAGCCACCATTCTCGAATTATTCCCGAGTTATTTGAAAAATTCATCATTCATCACATATTAATCCAATCACAGGTGAATATATTTTTCAAATAACTCGAGAACAGTGGCTCGTTGCCGACCATTGCGCCGGGCTGTAATAATAGATCGTGTTCTACCAGGACGGCTCCAGGACACCATTATTAGTGCGTTTCGAAATGTTAAACAGGTCTTACATTATACATGTGATTGTTGTAGCCCAACTAATCGGTAAAGGAACGCTAAGACAACTTGAACTTAACTCGGGATGATCTAGTTTGGCGAATGGAATAGTATACGCTACCATCATTTTAACTAAATCCAAGTTAAAATGTCTGTCTATCTCGCGCACTCATACCACCACTTACAAGAGCTTTATGTTTGTCTGTAGCAACATGCTTAAAAACATCTGTTTTTACGTGCCGGGTCAGTACACTGTCACACATGGTACAACGCAGTTCACTGCCATTAAAGGTCAGTTCCGCAAAATTATTTATCCAACGCTCCACCGTAACATGTGACGGACGTTGTCCCGACATTTTTACAAATTTATTCGACGTTTCATGCATACGAATGATGGTTCGATCAGCGCAGGTTAACTAATATTAAAAAAATACGTCATCAAAGTTGGGCGACCAAAAAGAGACGTATTTCTATTCTTGATTTTAAATTTATAATCTTATTTAATTGTTAAGGCTGTTAATTATGTGACAGCCATTATTTATTTTACAATTGTGACAATCATTTGCAAAAGTTTGACAAAAACAATGTTTTGTTTCGAGCTTCAACAGATTTGTATCTCTCGTTCTAGCAGATTTGACGTTTTTATGTTGTATGGCTCATTGTAACAATATTCCAGTCGGTCCTGGAATATATTATTAGCCTAGTCATTACAAATCACGTAAACCAGACAAGATATTGTGAGCACGTGTTCATCACGCACGTCTACACTACATGTATGTCCGTAATAGTTGATATATTCAGTGGTGGCTGAAAAATTGATGGCTTAATTAAATAGCAAAAGAGCTTATTCAACTTATAATGATTCCTATTTCTTATTTTAGACATCTTAATTTACCAGCCACAAATTCTCAAATATAAAGTAACGATTATTCGTAGTTTATTAATCTTTTGTTGGTTATGTTCATGTATTGTATATTTTTCGGCAATAAATGGTAAATACATAATACCTAAATAATAAATGAGTGTTAATTAATAATCAAGTGTTATGTTTTTGATTATTAAATACTGCAGAACGAAAGTTGCAAAATGGAGAACAAGAATTACTTTAATAGGTACTATATACTAATTTAAACTAATAATCGACAGTTAACTAATTTTCTCTGTGGGAAACCTATCTAATGAAAAAACAGGGAACTAAGGTTCACAAAGGACATTTTAAAGTACGTACATTCGTTGTGTATATATTATATTTTTATAAATCACTCTTTCAGAAACATTTTCAGTGAAAATAATGAACTTTATCCTGACAATCTCATCAAATTTGTATTTTTAATTAACGTTTTTACCTTCACTCTTTCATAAATTACCGACTAATAAAATCGTTGGAAGCGTGCTTGGCTAGATATAAACACAGATCGATTAATATAAATTTTATGATATAGAGCAAAGCTGGCATGACCATTCCTGAAGCAATCAAATGTTGTTTTACGATCAGTTCCCCTCTCGCGGAATAAATTTATTGGATCTAATAAATCCTTAGGGCTGATCCATCCCCCGAAAATTTAATTTTAACTGAGCTATTTAGCTTCGATATTATTAGTCCTCTTTAGTGCCAACCTGTAATTAGTACTGCCACCCTCGTTCGGTGTGAAAGAGAACGGTTCAACTTCCCTTTGACAAGACTTTTCTTTAGTAAATTGCAGTTTAAAGTGAAATTGAAATCCCAGATATTTTTTAAACTACTTAAAGTCTCGTAAAAACGTGATAATTATGACAATGTTTTTACTTAATTTAAGATACATAAGGGGGCATTATTTCTATATTTTTTATTATTATATTTATCTATTTTTATGGATAATAAAACATATGACATTCTCTGTTATAAGTGTCGTTTTTTTTTCAATTCATTTGGTCACTAGTAAGGTACATGTTAGGAACTACAATGTGGCAAAATGAGGTTAAAATCAAAATTAAATTCGTCATGAAAATGGAATACTTACAGAAAAAATGAATTTAATGCTGACTTTATGCTAATGCTAATCTAACCTTAATATATTAATGTTTTCATCTACAAAATTTCGTCATATTTCAGTAGTCTGCTAATGCTACATAGCAGGTGTACAACAGAACTTCCTTCTGTTCACTTCTGTTAACATGTAAAAAAACTGATAAATGTAAATTAAAATTCAGTTAATCTTCTCAAATGATGTTGTTGCCATACATTTCAGATTTCAGATGGAAAGTCTTCAGAGTTTCATTGTTAATTCTTGCTTAATAAGCATATGGCGGTACATGGAGAACTCTGCACGGTTAGTGTCTATGAAACATCATAATGAAAAAAACCTAACTATATTTGTATTCACATACGTACCATCTCGAGGATTGTGAATGGGACTTGGTCTCTTCTTGAAGTTTCATTGTCTTCGTGGTTTGTCTTGGAGGTCCATTATTGTCAAATTTTTCTTCTAAAGGACTCATCTTTCTTCTAACCATGACAGATAGTATTCTTTTAAAACCTCTATATTTGTATTAGTATCACCTTGATACTTGATTGGTAGTGTTTGCCAAAGTTCAATGCGGATGCTGATTGTGAACTTAATGGTTTCTCTCAAAGGACCATTATCTTTGTGATTTCTGGATGATAATTGGAACCTTCGGCATAGAACCAAATTCACATTTCACCAATTTTCACCAACTATAATCAGTGGATGATTAAAACTGTTCATTACTTGTCCAATTTTTCTTCTAATGCACTCTTTTTACCTCCATATTCGTGTGTTATCAATCTGGATAGATTGGTTGTGTCTGTCCAGTGTATCAATGCTTCTTTTTCTGATTTAGAAGACATCTTTTCAACCGGTTTGAACTGATCGTCAATCGTTGCCACGCTATCACGTTCTTCAGAAGGATTTCCAAAAGCCGCCTACTAAGATAATTCGATATAAAATCAATCTCTTGCGTGTTTATCTTCTACCGTGTCGAATTAAAAAAAATATCGGCATCGTAAAACATACGTTTACTTATGCAATCCCCTCGACGTCAACCGCATAATTAACGATTGAACCCTGCGCCCTCCTACGCGTGTTCACCCTGCCGCCCCCCTCATTCCCCCGGCACGCCCCGCCGCTTCGCTGTTTACACTGCGAGCACGCGATGAGTGCCACTGATTGTGTTGTGGGGCTTTGTCCTACGCTTTACTAGGCCAGTCTAGAGTCTCAGCAGCCTGGGGGTGCCAGGGTCCGGAATTTTCTCGGGCTTCGTAAATTTCCAACAAAACGAAGAAATGTTTTTCATGGAGATTTAGTCTTTCCAGAAACGTTGTCGGTGTAGTTTTTTTTTTAAATGATTTAAGAATTAAGATGTGAAATCGAATTCGATATCTCTGTTCACCTTAATCAACAAAAACGGAGCATATAGGTACTATAAATTCTAATTAAAGCATGCTTATTACTACAGCTTCTAGGTCGCTAGTCAAACAGGACCGGAGTCCAGGTCCTTGTTATTACCAACCACTATGTGCACAGAAAACACATCGTAATACAATGCTGATTCTTCAAATGATTACAAAAGGTAAATGAAATGTACAAATTAAAAAAAACTTACCAACTGGTGATCAATCTGACAATGTTTCTGACTCATCCTCAGACTGGTGCCGATACTGAAATTTTATGAAAATGTACTTTTCTAAGATGTCTGTAGTAAAACTGCGAGTCCTGTCACTTAATAAGTATTTTACGCATGGAAAATGTCTTTTCAATGTCACATGTTAAGAAGACTGCAAAATACAAAACAATTCTGTCAGAGTGGTGGCGAAATAGGTTGGGGCTCTGGTAGCTTGTGCGGTCAACTCCGTTTCTGTTTGTAGCCCGTGAGTTAGAAGGTACTTATTATATCGATGACTTTGATTATCTCTCTAAATCTCGCGGGCCCTTGTCTCTCATCAATAGAATACTCATCACTAAAGCTGGCAGAAACAGGACGCGCAAATGCAATATACGAAAGTAACTAGTAGCCTTTCACCTGTTCCTTCTTCACCTGTCATATTCTATTATGAAAGATATCACACTATTCAAATGATTGCATATAGCGAAGGTTGTACAGCAGCACCAACTGACACGGGAGTATTACAATCACATTAAATTAAGGGGATTCCCATCACGTGCTACACGGGTTGCCTATGTGTCGCGTCGCCGTGAGCCAACTTGACTCAGATCCCGGCGATATTAAAGCGATATAGGCGGTAGTCCAATGGGATCAATTCTGGTGAATAAGTCTTGTAACGGACAAGTTCGCAGTCGTAATTTATAGATGATGACATAAGTTTATTTTCCACTAAATGGTCAAATAGCTTGTCCATTTTCGTTGCCAGGAGTTAATAACAGTAGGAGGAAAACATAACAGTAATTATATCCACCCTTCTTATTTTTTGAAAGTATGAGTGTATCTAATGCCTAGTCTAAATTGGACCTTTTTTTGCTGACTTTAAGAGGGAGAATGGGAATATCTTTTGTACGCTACTTTTGGTTACTCTATTCCATCTTTGTTGCCATAAATAAGCCTTCAAATTTTGAGATAGTTCTTCGATCACTTCCCATTGTTCCACAGAAACCATCGGAAGACCTAGGAAAATCTTAGTAGTACAGGCTAAAGTGAGTCCTATACTTCCTTCCAATTTGGAGAAATTCTTCGTTTTCTTCTTTATTTTCTTCGTCTTCTCCGTCTTCTTCTTTTTCGTGTTTTCATCTTCGAAAGAGAATAATGAAAACGCGGAAGCTGATGAAGAAATAATTCACTCTCGGTATATTATATATTGTTTTTTTTTCTAAGTTGATGCAATTAAATCCAATATGATGGACCTTCGGGGATTTACTAAGTTGGAATACGACCCTTGGTTAGAATATAGCCCCTACTCATCCAACACCGCCGACTAAAAGCCGGGCTGTTCCCGGAGGATTTAGATCTCTTCGGAGGTTATTTACACACGTCCGCGCGCCTGCGAAAGGGTTGCGGCGCTTTTTTTTTCATGGAAATTGTTACCGCGTGTGCTTGTCCACGGCAGCGGGTCAATAAAGGGTAATTTAATACGGACAGCGATGGGGGAGGAGCAGTGACGTAATACTCCGTGCGGTTTTCGCGGAAGAGGGTCACGGTGGGGATTTGAGGGCGAGAAAAAAGCTTATATGTTTGGCAAGGATTTTTTGCCTAACGTCGCACTTGTAAGGGTACAAAATATTACACCGGTGGAGTAATGAGTAGAGTTCGTGCGAGCGCGGAGTGTAACAGGACCGTAGTCAGTTTACGAATGAAAATGTTAATATGTTAACTATTAATATGTTATGTTAGAAACTATGTTGCATGGTAGTACATTATTAAATATTATTACTTATTACCAAGCGAGAATGTCACAGGGCCGACACTGTGCATGTCCTGCTCTTGACTCGTTGGCCTTCACAGCTCACAGCTGACTTGCATTACGAAAACTGCGCTAGCAATTTTAGTTATTTATGGCACGCTGTAACAGACAATCGCCGGTATTGCAGCGCGTTGATACGTTTCGTTTTTACGTATTCGCCGTGTGTTTAAATAACTTTCTAAATATTAATCATTATTAGTTGAGGGGAGAAGTGAATAAAGTGAGGTACCATGCCAAGGGAAAGAAATAGATGGGAAGTAATTCAAACGTCGTTTGACAGTGATCCCGAGGGTTTTAGGGACATACGTATACAAGGAAATGACCTTTTTTGTACTGTGTGTGAACGCATTATAAATTCTTCAAATAAAACTAAAGTAACAAGACATCTGAAAAGCCATGCCTCGTCCAGCGCCGACGATTCCGTATTTTTGTATGAACTCACAGAAGCCTTTGTTGCAAGCAATATTCCATTAAACAAACTGGAGAACCCCAAGTTACGTACGTTTTTAGATAAATATATGGACCGAAAAATTCCTCATGAAAGTACGTTAAGACTTGCATATGTCGATCGGGTTTACAACAATGTAGTGACATCAATACGCGAAGACATTGCGGACAATTTCGTGTATTTTATTATAGACGAAGCTACCGATGCTTGCGGGCGTTCAGTAGCTAATTTTTTAATTGGTGCGTTAAAAAGTGACACTGCTAGTGACAGTCATCCCAACCTGACATGGGAACCTTGTCTCAACACTGACGTTTGTCGGGTAAGTGTTGCCATTGTTACGTGTTATCTTAATCTATATAGGTATTTTATTCTTGACTTAACCGTACTATTTGGTAAAAATAGTACTATGTTGCTACATAATTTATGTAAACATATTAATATTTTCATTCGTTAACTGACTACGTTCCTGTTACACTCCGCGCTCGCACGAACTCTAGTTATCAATTCAGGGAAATCTAGAGAGCTTGGAGAAGAAATATAAACGTTTCTAATTCAATAAGCAACGTATTTTTTCCTGATTCTGAAAAAAAACTGAATCGGATTTAAAAATAAACGTAACTGTTACAATAAAGCGTGCCCATTCGTGCTACGCCAACTCTGCGCCTCTGGTTTTTAAGTGCTATCACTACTCGTCGCCGGCATTCATCAGCTTATCTTTTCGAATAAGTCAAACAGCGTTCGCAACTTAAAAAATGATTCGCACAATTGCTCTGTAAACACATTAATAAGGAGTTGTCAGGTCTATTGTCGGCTGGAAAATGGTTCACGATATGGTCGGTGTTTTTAATTACAGGCCTGCTTATGATAATTATATTTGTAACGATTTTACGCTCCCAATGTTGAACGGAAATAGAATAGCGAGAGAACTGCGTGGCAGTAGCGTGAGAGTGGACAGTGGCGGGGTATACTTGTGTTTTCGAAAAAACTTTCAAGGTGGACGTTTTTAGGTTTTTTTACAAAAAAAATCCGTGCTTTCCAATATTTTCACAAATAGGGTAATCAAGAATTTTATTATAAAATTGGCAATGTCCCGTTTATAATAACAAATCCGCACTGACCCTTGATACCTCATTACAGTCGTTTAATTTGACCGTTACAAAAAAATGTACAAAGAAGAAAGAACTTAAAAAGAAAGAACTAAGACTTTTTGAAGGTGTGCTAAGTCTTGAGGTCTTAAAGGGGGGAAAACCCTTTGTACCCCCGAAAATCACGTTTTTTATGATTTATTTAAAGGTGATAAAATAATCACGCCATTTTAAAGTTTTAACATCATTTTATTACAACTTTGAAGTGTAGAAAAACATTTTTTTCCTTTTTTTTTTAAACAAAATGGCGGTTTTACAGGTATTCCAGGCGTCTTTGACATGACATCGAAAAGTGTTGCATTTGTCATAATTTTTCTATTGATCGGAAACCAAAAAACAATTTTTTTTTTTTCAGTTATCGATATGTGTAGGAGGATATGAACCTATGGAATTATAAAAAATGTATAAAATTAGAAATTAAGTAGGCTGTTTAATTAACGTTCTAAATTTCTATAAACTAGTTTTTTGACAATTTTTGTCCCAAAAAAAGTAATCTAATTACGAGATATCTTTAAAACTTTAGGTACATCTCCGATAATAAAATAGACAAAAGTCTCTTAAAACAGCCAAATCGATCAATAACTTTTTGAGTTACACCACGAGCAGTTTCTGAAAATACAGTTCCGAGATAATCGCGTTTAAAGTTCCAAAACATTAAAACTATTAGTTTCAGTGACTTACCGATCAATCAGCGATTCCAGGTGCATATAATAGTTCAGTAGTAATCTTCAGCCTTTTCGAAGAGATGGTTTTCTTCTCAAAAGGTATTATGAAAGAAATGTTACTCCACACCAAATGCTCTGGCTACATGACTCCCTAGTTGACGGTGAGGTAGAGCCCCAGCGCTCTTGAATATATGCGATAATTCCGTAAATACTTAATATTTCGATTTTTCCTCTTTCCAATATACTCTTATACTATCTCTAATGTAAATGTGAAGACATAAAAAAAAGCAAGGTTGTCAGATATATTTTCTAAAATTGCTAAGCTCACTATACAATTATACTTCATACTTCAGTAAACTGTTAGTTCGTGACGTTCTTAGAAAGCTAGTTTGGAAATATTAAAAAAAAATTCATAGATATAAATTTATTAGTTAGCATTAAAATAAGGCGTTTAAAATTGCTGGAAAAAATAATTATCCGGCAATGCTTCGTCGGCAACGCTTTGCTGCCGGCGAAGAGCTGGCAACGGCTTCCGTTTAGCTAGCCAGCCGTTGGTCAGGTAGATCCATTTGCAGTAACCCATTAGAGTATTGCATCCAATGCATCCAATCAAATGCGTTACATTTATGTGGTCCATTGTGTCGTAAAATGTTTTAGGACGTCGTTAAAATGATTTATGACTTTTGGAATACTTACTTATTTCCGCCAGTGACGTGCATTTCAGATAGGTTTATTAACACAGACAATTTTTTCAGATTGTCTGGCTAAATGAGCATTATTTACAGAAAATTATATTACAAATATTAAAAGTTTTGTATGCAGGCTAATTTTAATCTCCAATATGATTTGAATGAAAAAAAATATTTCACAATTTTCACAAAATTTGAAATTTCACAAAAATTTATAAATGATATATGCACGTCATTGGGCGGCGTTAGCCCTCAAAGGATTTAAAAATATACGTCTTCACATTGAGTTTAGAAACACTATAATATGTTATATTTTCGAAATAAGAAAAAAAACAAAAAATCGATTTTTTGAAAATTGTAAAGCAATGTTAAGCAATGGAACATACAAGTTTGGAAGGCCACCGCGTGCAGCAATTATGAATTATGACGTTTAAATGGATTGGCATAATATCTACTCTTGAGTAGGTGAGAGGGGATGTATCATTCCAAATCTCCAAGATTTTTTCTTTTATCATGTGTTTACATGAAATATAAAATTTGCGTGGCCGTGGTTCAGTTTGAGAGTTGGCTTTAAGTTCCTTTTTAGAAAAGTTCTGTGTGGCAATTACATAAATATTTAAATTAATTTGTCAACTGTCAGTGATCGGTCTACCAATCATTAATAGAGAAAATATATAAACTATCCTAATTGAGAATTTACTGGAAGGTACGGTATATGTTTGAATTAAAACAGTAATAACAAATACTAACTTAATTCCTCGAGTATACTGACAGCATTGCTGTAAATCCAAAAAATTAATAAGAACTAAGGCATTACCTACACATTTTTTTTTTTCAAAACGTAATCTATCTTCCTTTAATTTCATGTACATAATGAACAACCTTTTTTAGATTAAGTCTGTATAGATATAAGTGTATATAAATGATCTTCTTTCAAGCTGAAATTATGAAAATATCCCTTAACTTTGGAACACATTGTATATTGTATAGTGATGTGTTGATAAATAATGGAATTATTATAAAAACAAAAACAAAACTTCTAAGACGCAACAATTAAACATGATGGACAACAACTGTCGACATATACAAGCCGCACCTCATTTAACAAAACACAAGCGGGTCATTTTTAGCCGTCTTGTTTCTTTTTTTGTGTTCTTGGCAGTGGAAATGATGAAAATACAGCTGTTCGTCCAATGTGTAATAAAGAGTCCGGTATGGCGTTTGGTACTGTGTCGAGTTGCATGTAGTCGTGATTATAATCAGGTCACGGATTCTAAAGAAGTGAACCTTGATGAAGATAGCGATGATAATGACGTGCGTATAGGTCAGAGTTCCAGTCGACAAAAAATAACAATACGAACGAGACTTGTTATTTATACACGGATTTTTGTGAACGGTAACTTCCTTGGCCTGATGGAGTGTTTTTTAAAAAATAAATTGTTTAAATAAAACAAATAAATTTTGAGGAATACTAAAAATTTTTGAAAATATACTCAACAGTGGCGGCTCTTGGAGTTTGAAATTCTCATATTTTTGTAAGAAACGTGAGATCCCTATTATGTTTTGGGAGTGATTATTTTTTATTGCGATTATATCCTTCTATTTAGAAATAGCCCCCTAAATTATGATGTGGGTTCCATGTTAGTATACTTTTACAATTTTAAATTCCATACTTCAACTTTTAATACTGCCATTTTTGTTACTAATATTTTCCTCGCTAAAATGGAGGATGGTGAGAATTTCCTTTGTAAAATATCATTGTTTCATAAATAATGAAAAAAGTGAGTTAAGTTATTTTGTATATCTGAGATTCAAAAAATACTTTCTAAGAGAAGCAAGAGTTGTAGTTGCATTTGCATTTGTAGAGAAACATGTATCTCTATTATGCAGCAAACAATTAGTTGCATAATTTAAAAGGAAACACTTACACTAGTAGAAGTTATTTTTTAGATATTACCTGCTAAATCAAATAAAAATATATAACAGTTAACCTGATGCACCTGCATATGGATGCAAAATGAGTATCTTTGGTCATATTACTTTAAAGGAAACAAGAGTTAGCCAAATTTAAAATTATTTCTAATAATAATTTCAATATCAAGATATATGTTGCGTTTTTTAGGTCACAAGTGACGTACGCAATTAGCTAATCTAAATTTGATCTTCCGAAGTTCAATCAAACGCTTCAGTTTGTTTCACTTAGAACTTCCTGCTTCCAAGTACTTGCTGTACAAGAACTAGCCATTAACGTCTTGAGTATAATTACTCACTGAACGAGTGTAGAATTTAAATACGCATCCAGTAAGTAAGCCTGCGTTGATTACCATTAGAAAAGGAGGTGATCAGTCACGTCGCAGCTCATTGCTATTTTTGTCAGGCGTTTTAAGAAAAAAGAATAATATGAGTATAAAGGGGGGAACTTTACAGAATACCAAGTAAAATAGATAACTTGTTATGCTGCGGCGACAAAGTTGTAATTTGCAAGTATAATCGAGACCAATGCCATAGGCGTAGAATACAGTGTTAGTCAAGAGTTCCCTTCCCCGTTTGTATCTTTTGAACTGTTATATTTAGACTAATGAAATTTGGAGAGGGAAAATAAACGGATGTAAGCTTCTCTACTGGTGGTAACAGGTGACGTAATCGTCATATATGAGGTCACAGGGCCAATGTGATCAATAACTTTAAATGGGATTTTATGGTAAGTCACACTTTTGAAATGCATTTAAAAGACCTATTCAGTCATACTAATTTTGTTTGGGTTTAGGGTAGTTTTGATGGATCAAATAAATAAACTGTAAAATTTCAATTGAGAATTCAATTAATACAAATTCAAAAGGCCTGCCTCTGGATAATTGTCAAAAAAGTTGACGTTTTTTTAATTCTCTTTGAATTTACTTTGCTACGTTTTTACAGGTATTTATATTTTGAATTTTTTTTGAAGTTTATTAGCTTAATATTTGATGAAAGTGAAAACAATTTGCATGCAGCGGAACTCATTTTTTATTAACATTTACCCCGATCGTTGTATATGGAGAATTTTTGGGGGTTGAGGGATTTCATAAGTTTAAAACGACAAGTAGGTAGTGTTAATGATGCCAAACGATTTGTTCGGCCAAAAATTTCTGATGAAAAAAAAATTGATGTAGTTGCAGAAATGGTAGTAAACCCTACTTCTTTAACAGCCCAAGTTGCATATACCTGTGAAGTCAGTCAAAGTGCAGTACATTGGGTGTTGACAAAAAACAAATTTCACCCATAATAAATTAAAAATCGTGCATCAACTTTCAGGTAGTGACCCCGGCCGAAGACTGTAATTATCTGTAAATATGCACATTAAAATTGGCCAACAACAAGACTGTGTAAAAACAATTTGTTTTAGTAACGAAAGTACTTTCTGCCTCAATGGAAATGTTAACACTCAAAATGTGAGGTGTTACAGTGACAGAAATCCTCACGTTTCGTGAGAAACATACACAGTTTCCTGCAAAAGTAAATGTCTGGGCAGGTATGGTAGGAAACGGCATAGTTGGGTCTGTATTTTTGAATACTAACTTAACCGGTGTTAAATAAATATGTAACAAAACGCACTTGAGCCGTTGATTCTTGAAATTCTGGAAGACAATCCAAGATGGATTAGGAATCTGGATAAGGAATATAGTGGTAGATGGATTGAACGACGAGGTCCAATAGAATGCCCATCTCAGTAACCGGGCCTCACACATTTAGACTTTTTTCTGTGGGGGTATCTTAACTTGAAAGTTTACGCTAAAAACCTGACAATATTGACTTTTTAAAACGACGAATTGTTGAAGAACGTAGGGCAATTTCCACTGATACATTTGAACGAGTACGACAAGAGTTTAGCAATATGATGTTTTATAGAGCACATTTTGAACACTTGCAATTAGTGATAAGAGCTGGTTCTTGAATCTAACCCCAAACAAAATTGGTATAACTGAGTATAATACATAGGTATTTTAAATATCCTTCAACCAGGTGTTTTTTGCCATAGGGTCCCATTTGTTGGTCCCAAATTATTGGTTACAGGTGGCGCTGTGACATCATCTATGGCCATCTCGTCACCTATTACCACTAGTAGAGACGATTATATACGTTTATTTTCACTTCAAATTTCATTAGTTTATAAAAATCTGTTTAAAAGTATTTAATAAAAATCTGTTTTTCTCCAGTTACCTATTTTTCCAATAAAAATAAAATAAACATTGAGGCAATTGGGACAAATATACTTATCCTTTATCATCTTCAATTTCATACTTTTTGGTGGCATCTACATTATCTACGTTATGTAGGTAACATGATTTATCTGTTCATATAATATATGCAGTAGCCTACAATTTTCATATGATTGTTTCAAGTAATTTTACAATGTGTTTAAATTTTTTACGGCGGCACTAACATAAGTGTGGTGACACTAAGTATCTAAAATATTTATGTATTTTTTTGTTGGTCACATAATTCTTTCGTCTCATTCATTTTGCTTCCATATCAGGAACATCCGGGCAGTACACCTCGTTTTACAGTTTTATTAGTGTAGTTTTATGGCTGGCTTTACGACCATTTGTGCTTCGTGTCCGTTTGTCGTATTCCTAGTTGACTCATCAGTAGAGCTAGGCATTTTGTCCCGGGGATCAGTACCGCCGTGTGAAGGAGGGGTTAGATGCCTTCGGCAACAGGCGGGATAAGTCAGTTTAATCTGATTTCGTTTTCAAACGCGCGCGAGTTACAAAACACAGGTTTGAGATTGTCTTTTTTAAAAATTTATTTAAAATTACAAAATGTTAAGTGTTAAAGTAACAAAATTTTATTGGTATGCGGTCGGGCAGAGCCTCCGGCTACGACTCTGGATGTCAATGCACGACTTTTTGATTTCCGCGTTACCGATAGTTTTAATAGGCTCGGTTGCTGACTAAGGGTATTGCTGAATCAGGGGTTCAATGTACATAACTCCTCCACCCTTAGTTTGAAGTCGTCCTCGGCGAAGGTTCCGGGGTTCTTTCTTCATTTCCTGGAGTTCCTGAAGGGTAATTTCAACTGGAACTCTATTAATGCACAGTGAGCTTTAATGTGTCTGAAAACAATAACAAGGACAAATAGAAATTAATATGAGCATATAATGATATAATTGTGTATGGGTTTTCTGAATCAGAGGCTGAAGTGAGGGTCTTCTAACTCTTGTAATTCCATCTTGAGGTTCTTGACTTGTCCAGGTGACTTGCATAGTCGTTTTTTGTTTTGGGTTTAGGTAAACTAATGTTACTAATTGAAATTTTAGGAAGAAAAAATGGACTAGTATTAATTCGTCATTACAATATAGAACAATTTGAACTTAAAGATTATTTTGCAAAGTACTTTGAATATTATTTTGACAATTTTCAATGACTTCTTTAGGCTGGCTGAGATAGTGAGCAATCCGTGGGATGTGTCTGTAGGCATCGATTCTTCAATAAGGTTCGCAGGTTTCGGTTTTATGAGTTGACATCTCCCGAGATGGGATCTTTGCAGATTAGAACTTCGAATTAGGTTGACAAATCTGCCATTGGTGCCTTGGGTAGTCTCAGGAGGTAATAATGCAATTGTTTTGATTAGGTTAGGGTAGATTTTGGAGAATTAGGTCTGGTTTAGAAGGTAGTTTTAATAACATTATCAAAGTTTTTTTTAAGATAAATTCCAATTTTGCATTTTGTAGAATTTCAAAGGGATGA
Source organism: Aromia moschata (assembly GCA_029963805.1). Taxonomy (NCBI): domain Eukaryota; kingdom Metazoa; phylum Arthropoda; class Insecta; order Coleoptera; family Cerambycidae; genus Aromia; species Aromia moschata. The sequence continues at coordinate 2,684,198 of JAPWTK010000028.1, read as the reverse complement.
AGAATAGGGCATAAGTGTTTTCGGTTGAGAATTTGATGAATTTCAAGGCGAAGGAATTATTTCTATTGGGGAGAAAGGCTAAGTCCTTGTCACTACTGTTTCAAGTTGAGATGCTAATTTGAGAGCTATATATTGTTTGCATTTTTCTTTTTTTCTCTTTTTGGTTTTGTAATTTTTAGGACTCTTTGGTATTTTTTGTTAAGACATCTTGGTATATAGATTGTTTTGATTGGCGTTGTATTACCTGAAATAAATTTAATATCCTAATCCGTTTTTAGTCCTTTCGTTGTTATTTTTCAAGTTTTTCATCGGTTTGGTTTGCCATTCTGATTCATAATGTGATTTAGAAACGACAAATTTTTTTTGGTGAAAGGTTTTTGTGATTTTAAATCAAGAAAAATGTGTAAAAATTCAAATTTGTTTCGAGGCTGTCTTTGAAATAAAGGTAGGAACGAACTGGCGGTGGGGATTGGGAGTCCTGTAAAAGAACATTTTTAGTTTTTTTCTTTGATGGGTAAGTTTTTTTTTGGTTGTTTTTCCGACTTGGTCAGTGTGCTGGTTAAGGGGTTTTCGTTGTTGGTTTGGAAGCTTGGCTATTGGATTGAGGGTCGTATCTCTTTTGTTTCTGCCTGTGTTTTTTTCGCGGGTTTTTATAAATTTCATCATAGAATGGTAGAAGTTCTTTTCGACGTTTTAGAGTTGTATTTGTTTTAGATTTAAATCAATTTCAGATTCGTTGGGCCAAATACTAATGAAAAAGGTGAAGACCTGTACTTGTGACCTTTGGTGTATCCAGGCGTTGACAGGCTATAGGGCTGTGTTTGGTTTTTAAGATTTAATACACGTATTTTCTTTGGCTGGGCCTTTCTATAAAAAGGTGGAGAGTAAAGGGTTTCAAATTCATTAACGAATACTCTTTAAAAGCGGACTTGAATTCTAACCATGTACAAAAAGTTTTTGGTATAGTCGAATTTACTAAGGACTTCGATATTTTTTTTAACATGACTACCTGGAAAAGACGATAAGTTAAAAATTTAGTATTTTGATAAGTATAGATATCTATATAGACATCTTCAAGGGTCGACGGCCACATTGGCCCTTAGTTGGGGTAAATATGTTTTTTCGTATTTAGATTTTAAACATATCGAGTTTATTTGTAATTGTTTTTAATTTGGGTAATAATTTGTTTTTGTTTGTTTCGTTAATACCATTATGGTTTAGAAGAGTATTGGTTTCGGGATTTTTTGTTGGGTTTTCAACATTTGGAGACCTTGTAAATTTGACCGAATTTGAAAGGGTGTTTTTGAATACTTGTAATTTTTTGTGTTTTTTTTCATTTATAAAACGCAAAAAGGTTAAATTTGTTAGGGTTTTTCTTGGAGGCAAAAAGTACCGGGCTTTTTCTGTTTTCGGCGGGGTTTTTCATCTTTGACCTGAGTTTTTGATGGTTTGAGAAAGGTAAAATAACCGTTTGGCCGAGACTGTTTTGGGTCTCGGGTACTCTTCGAGGTCATCGTTACGCGGAGCGATTAATGTAATGTCGTCAAGATCGTTTTTGTCGTTTGGGTAGGGTGTTAAATTGACGTGACAACGGCTATTTTTTCTTCCTTTTTTGTTGCGATTCTTCGATTTTAATTTCGGAATTACTCGATTTGGGTTTTAATTGGATACCAAACCAGGGGGTTGGGAGAATTTTTTACCAAATAGTGGGTCTGACGACTACGATGCCAATTTTATGGTGGCCGAATTAGGCTGGAAAAGCTATGGTTTAACGACGATAAGGACTAGCGAGTTGGCGAGGTAAGGGCTTCGTAAATCAGGGTACAGTCGGATTTGTATTAATTTTTCAAAGTGGAAAAGCCTGAGTGATATCATTTTCGTTTTGACTGGCATTCCTGTCCGTGGCCTAAACTGTTTTGGGAGAGTTGGCCGAATTTGTCGGGGTAGGACCGGGTAAGAATGACCTAAAAAGCCACCTCTTTCCGTAAAATCTTTATGGTGTACCTTTAAATTAACATTTTTAATTTTTGAAATATTAATTTAATGTGGTGAATATGGTCCTGCAATGATTTTGAAAAGAAATATCATCCAACACAAAACTTTGGACTGACTGTGTCCATATCTGGGTATTCTTAAGACCAATGGCATCTGAGATATTCAAAAGGCCATTATTAACAGAAAAAGTGAGGACTGAGGGTCCATTTCAACTTGGTGAAACCCTTGAGCAAGATCGAGGGTTGTAAAGTAGGTACATTTGCCTAAATTGTCAAGTATTTCTTCGAGTTAGGAGAGGGTATTGTTTCGACAGTTTTTTCATAGCTTACGATAATCATACCATGCGGTATTTACTTACTGACGGTCCAATTTTTTGGAACGAGCCATACAGGGGAACTGAGGGCTTTGTTGGGCGTAATTTTTGTTTTTGAGAAATTTTTTTGCATTGAGATGTTAAAAGTTTTTGTAACGGGGGCAAGAAGTAGTCCTGATATTATGTTTGACTTCGCTAGTAAAAGTGAGATCGGAATCTTCATGAAAAATTGATTTATATCGTGTATAATTTTGTATTTTGACTTTCTCTTCTGGATTAAGATGATCTATTTAATTTGATTTTTGATAGAAATTTCGGAGATTAATCTCCAATAAGTTCGAAACTATCAGCGGGGAGAACTGGTTTCGTTCTTTTAGCAGAAAATGACCTACTGAAATAGGGAGTCTAATATAACCGTCACAGAGTGCATGCACTCGGGTACATTTATATTGTTTATTTTTAGCTGGAAAATATACATCACCGCTTTCATTGTTACAGGTAGGGTTGTGTACTTATCAGTTTTATAAGAAAGTTTACTTGCCGTGTACTCATAATAAAATGGTTTTCTACATTTTTTAAATTATTTTATTATTTGAATAATCAATTTTTGCTTGTAGGTTATTTAAGTTTTCGAGCCAATTAATCGCAAAGTTTTATGCCAGGAATAATACGAATTTTAAAAAAGGTGATTATGCCTAATTCATTTAATTGGTTTTTTAATTTTGGTCTGAATTATTGTTTTATGGGTCCCGTGATTTGAAAATGCTCTTTAAATAAGAATTTTGAAAAAAGGTTTAATTTTATTAGGATTAATTATAGATTCAGTTGCACCTGTGTCAATAAGGATTTTAAGATTTTTTTGATAGAACAAAAAATGTAGTTTGGGAATCTCTTTCCTAAATTTTGTTATTTCGACGCTGGTCGTACTGAAAATTTGGAAAGTTATAATCATCGGATTGATTTTCAAAATCGTTCGTGTTCATTGTTCATTGTGGGTATCAATTGATAATCGAGACGTTGACATAATTCTGTCGTTATTTCTGGAGGTGTTTCAAGGTTGAATAACTCTTGAGACGTAAAGTTAGACGAGGTTGTGGATTTTTATAATTGGTTTTGTTTCTGAAGATTATTGTACGAACTAATACCTGACATGGGGGTGGTTTTTTGATTTTGACCAAAATGTTGGGGTTTAGCATCCCTACCAAAAACTTGTTATAGTATGGAGGTGTGGGCAGAGGGTTATTATGTTTAAACAATTGTTGATTTTGAGATAAAATTATTTTGATTTAACAGGGGTTGATTTAAGCGAACATTTTGATTTTGAAAATTATTTGTTTAAATTTTGGGGTTAAATTGTTTGGACTAATTTTTGGAACGTTTAATTTTTGTTGAAGGATTTGAGCAGTCTAATAAGTTATTGTGTACAATTATAATGCCTTTCGGGTTAGGCGTACAATAGTGGTATCGGCTCATAAATAAAGTTTTAGTAATTTTTTTTTAGTAATTTCAGAATTTTGATTACATATCTGCTTTGTTTGAGTTTTTGGGCCTTTAATATTCGTTGAATAGGAGTTAAGGTCTCATTTTTGTATTTTACTATTCTACGTATTGTTTAATTGTGACTATACCATAATTTTTATTAAAGCGTTTAGTTCCAAGTTCAGAGGCCGTAGCAGCATCCTTTTTTAGAATTAATTCAAGAACTAATCATGGGGTTTTCGTGGTCTGTAAATTCGCTCTGTTTTGAAATATGGTAAATTTTCACCTGGTTACTGTAAAATTTTGGCAAAAGCAAATAACCTGAATTTGGGGTTGGAGCCATTTTCCGAATCTGAATTTAGATCTAAAACTTGAACTACTTAGATTATTTTCTTCTACACTTAAAGTCTAGAGGGGTTAGATTTTGGCTGTCGTAAAATGCGTTTTTTTTACCTTAGTTACTTTTTTTTTCATTCAAAAAAATTTTCTTTTTCAAAAACAAAACAGAACTTTGAAAATGCTTAAAAAACTAAAAGGACTTAACTATGAGAAAAATAGGAACGACTTACAGGAGAAGGATGTGAGAAAGTTGCATTCTCGGTTAGTCCAAATCTCGTAACCCAAGGTGGTCCGTGGAAAGCAGAAGACTTCTGTGGAGCTGATCCCTGGGGAACTTCTATTTTCCGGTGCACAAGAAGCACAAAGCCGAATGTTCACACCAATTTTTTTCACGAGCAAATCGTTGAAACGAACCGATTATTCCCGTTGAAAACCGTCTCGCGATCCTGTTCGAGCGCCAGTTACAAAACACAGGTTTGAGATTGTCTTTTTTAAAAATTTATTTAAAATTACAAAATGTTAAGTGTTAAAGTAACAAAATTTTATTGGTATGCGTCGAGAGCCTCCGGTACGACTCTGGAGTCAATGCACGATTTTTGATTTCCGCGTTACCGATAGTTTTAATAGGCTCGGTTGCTGACTAAGGGTTTGCTGAATCAGGGGTTCAATGTACATAACTCGCGTGCATTTTGTGTGTTTATAATACATTATCACGAATATATAATTAAGTATTAACCATTATTAAATAAATTCGTAATAATAATTATCGTCATCGTCATCAAACCACTTCACACCATAACACTACGTAAAAGGGCATGTGTTTCATAAATATGTAGAAATTAAAAGATATTATCTAGGTATTTTATTCTTAATTATTTTCTAATATTGTATGGGACGTGCACGCCTATGTCGCGCTGTCACTATCCTCGCTCTACTCAATGGGAATAAAAACATATTGTTCGGTTTGTTGTTTCATAAAGTTTCACACGTTTGCATGGATTCGCACTTAAATTACTGCAAAATTAAGATTTGTGGAATAATTAAAAAAAATGGATTTGTGGAATAAAAAACGTTTCGCCCAGATCTTCATCCTTCATCTGCAATACATTTTTACATTAATGCAGTCAGTAATCCATCTACAGTCCAGGAGGGTTACTTAAATCCATAATTTTTTTTTACGTTTTCAGTTAAAATAACAAATAAAAAAACTAGTGATTTCCTAACTTCTTTGAAGCATTTTCTAAAAAAAAAAAATAACGGTTAGATGTTAATTTTAATGTTTTAATTGCCGCTGAGTTTGGACAAAGAGATGGATAAGTCATGAAAATGTACAAAATTGAAACAATTACAGTATACAGTACACATGACTAACAAAATGGTGGCGAAAGAAAGATATGTGTACATTTCAGTGCATTGTTCAGCACATGAAGTAATTTAATTTATATTTTAAAAGGTCCATATTGTTGATGAAGTATTTTGGGACACATTAAACTTCTTTCTAAAATATTTTCTAAATTAATTCTCTAATTAATACTCCATTGTCAGGCTAATGCACATAATAGGTGGTTATAAACATTGTTAAAGTAGGTAGTCTAGTTATGATTAAAAATTATATATTTTTTATTAGGTATTATCATCAAAGATTTACAGAAAGCAACGAAAGTTATCGTACACCCACTTTTTGAAGTTTGCGTAAATTCTGATAGTTTTTGTATTACATCATTGATTTTTTTTTGCTTCTGACAGGATTACAGTTCGTGAGATTCTGCGTCTAATAAGCCGAAGTTGAAGACGGTATGTCGACTGTGTGAAAATATATCGCAGATTAAAAAAGTAATATTTCCATGTGTTCAATGAAATGTAAATAACTACGAAAATAGTAAATCCCTTTCGAAGTTGTTGGACTCGTGAAAAGGGAAATCTTCAGTCTATCTATTTGAGTAACTGAGTTATTTTGTAAAAAAATTTCCTAGACACGAAAAAATCTAAAGTTGAACCAAAAACATCACAAAAATTCAAGCTTCTACCATCCTTACTATCGTTTTCGTAAAAATCACTGTTCCTGAAATTTTTATAAAACAGAGTTCTAGAAGGATATTAATCCTTAATTTTTGTTGGAGTAATGTGTGGCGTACAGGGCTTTTTTGAATTTTCATGATATTTTTGGTTCAACTTTAGATTTTTTTCATGTCTAGGAAATTTTTCAAATAGATAGATACACAGTCAAATAGATACACTGAAGATTTCCGTTTAATACGAGTTCAACAACTTCGAAAGGGATTTACTATTTTCGGAGTTATTTACATTTCTTTGAAAACATCGAAATTTAATTTTTTTAGCGATATCTTTTCACACAATCGACATACCGTCTTCAACTTCGGCTTATTAGACGCAGAATCTCACAAGCTGTAATTCTGTCAGAAGCAAGAAGCAATGTTTAGTTACAATCAATACCTGTAATCACAACTTTTTTTATGCAGATGTACATTTTTAGGCGTTTATTTTCACAAAAAAAAGAAAATAAGAAAGAGAAAATATATTTCTGTATGATTTGTGAGGCTGAATGAGCCCTACTATTTTGGAAACATTTGTTAAGTCTTATACAAAAAATTAAAAGCCAACAAAAACTCTAGGTTGAACCTTGTTTTCATCAAAACCATAACAACATGCTAATGCCGTAAAAAAGACTATTATTAGTTGAATAACAGGCTAATAGAAGTGAGAACTAAGTTCTGGCAGCTGAGAACACCCGTACGTACATACATTAAAATTATCGCAACATATGTAAGAAGCGACCATATCAAAAGTGGCTTCACGGCCTTCCACGCGTGTCAAACGGAGTCATTTATGCGTTTTGAAAACGAGGTTGCCCCAAAAAAAGTCAAGATCCCAATGAAAGAGGATCATGTTCCATTGAAGTCGAATGAAACTATCAGTCTTTATTAAATTAAAGCATGTTAAATTACTTTATCAATGATATAAAACATTCAATTAGTTAAAACCTACTTGAAAATTAGTACCTACTTGAAAATTATCAGTGTATTTTTTTCATTCACTTCGTATCACTTTAACGTACATGTATTTCAAGTTTTCGTTATTTATTTCTGGATATCCTGTCTTTACGCCTTTGTGTACGAGGCTTTTGTGAGAATCATTTTTTTTAACCTGATGAAGACAGTTTTCTCAGTCCTAGGTGTTTCTAGTAACTTTAAAATTCGTAATTGTAAGTAGAATAATTATTAAATTTCAAGTTTTAATCAGTTACATTAAAAGTTTTCTTGAACGTCCAATTACTCATCTGTCTTTTTCGAGAAAGCCATTTTTCGAGAAAATATCATTTTCATTTGGGTTTTCATCTTTACGGTTTTGCGTATAAAAGGAAATTTAATGCGAATTTTAGAGCATCTAGTCGATACTTAAGAAGCTATTGTTTTTCTTGCGATAGTCCAACAATGGAGGGACGAAGACAAAAAGGATATTTTCGTGATTATAACTGGAGCATCCCCCGTAATGGAGATGCTTTTTCCCGCTTATTTTCAAATTAATTAAAGTCGAGTCGAAGTCTTTCCTTTCTTCTAAAATTAGACCATACGAAATAATTTCAAGTGTCAGGTAAAGGGGAATAAAATTGAATTTAAACTGGCTCCAAGAAAAACTTGATATATTAACTTTATTATTCTTCATGCGCCTTCTAGTAAAGTAGAACAAAAGACTATAGAAAATGTTAATTTACAATCCTCGTTAGTTCAGTAGATAATAACCGTTCCAAAGAAGGACGTGAATTTACCAGTTAAGGAAAAGTTCAAGCGCATTTTTTATGAGGTTGTGGGAAACTACATCTAACATTTGCGTAATGGGTATTGTTTACGTGATACTAATTAATATTTTGCCCCAGAAATGAAATTCAGGTCATCTTGGTGTGGGTTAGAGTCCAGTGGCACACAGAGATTGTTTTATCAAGTTTTAGTTCTTTTTCAATCGTGTGTTATTAAGATGTCTGAGTGGTTTGCTTACCCACAGCAATTACAAAAATTAATGAAATAAAAAACTTATTTTATTTGAATTATTTATTTTAAGTTTCGATTTTATATGTGTTTACAATAATTGTTTAATGACATTGGTGTAACATTCGTTATATAGGTACTATAGTTCGACCAATAAATAATGAAATCATTAATCTGCGTTCATCGATTCTTATTGATATTTACTAGGAAGGTATTAGTGAATATTTGAATATTTTGAATTAATAGGGCAAACACTCATTGTGGTTGACAGGAAATATAATTAATTGTACTCGTATTTTGAAAAAATAGTAGCATTTAATATCAACGAGACACGAGGTGTGTAAATTAAGCAATGAGACTGGTTTTTTTATTATTTTTTTATTGGAATGGAATTACAATTCAGTATTGTCTTCTTGAAAATAACTTCCTTGGGAAGCCACAAAGCGCTGGAGGCGATTCTTCCATTCCTCATAGGAGTGCTGGAACTCATGTACTGATATAGCCTTCAGCTGGTCGTTTACAGCAGGTTGAATGTTTTCTGTGGTATCAAAGTGACATCCCTTGAGGTGATATTTCAATCTCCGGAAGAGCAAAAAGGCACATGGCTCAAGTCAGGCGAATAAGGAGGCTGGTGAGCCACAGGAGTGTTTTTACCGGCTAAAAATTCGTTTACTGAAATGGTGCGGATTTTTCTCATCCCTAATTCGTTAGTCAAAATCTGATGAACAGTGGTGTGATTCAAATTTAACTCTCCCCCGATCATTCTTGTTCACCGACGATCTGAACGCACAAGATCTCGTATTCTGTCGACATTTTCATCGGTTCTTGAAGATGAAGTCCTTCCGCTGCGTGGTTCGTCTTCAATCGACTCTCTCCTTCTGAGAATACGTTAAACCTTAATCGAAACCGAAATACATAAATCTAAACAACCGAAAAACCTGGGCTGTTGAAAAAACACTGTCTCCGTAGGCGTGTTGAAGTTTTGCAAAAGTATCCGTTGCGCTGTGTCCAAGTCTGAAACAAAACCTGATAGCACACCGTTGCTCAAAATTAATCACTCATTTTTTAAGTGTTCTAGAGAAAACCGGTTTACGAAAACAGTCACAAAGAACAAACAAATGACTCTAACAAGCTGGAACGTGTACTGAAGGTGCTTTACGTGTTAACCTACCGCTCTTCCACGCAGTTTTGTTAGATCGGGCGCTACGTTGCTAGTCTCATTATTTAATTTACACACCTCGTATGTTCGTATTTATTTGTTTGTTTTGTAGCGTTTATTACATACATACACAACCAATTCAAAAGAAACTGCTGTAACACCACAGTCAATAGACAATGTCAGTAGATGCAGATTAATGTCAAGCGATGCCAATGACGCCGTCACTCTCTTTCGAGTTCTGTTTTGTTTGCATCGATCGGAGCGGGTATTGGGTCATTTCGAAATCGCCCAACAATGACGAAGTGCAATTTTCTATTCCGCTGGAGCCGCCTGACCCTGATCCATCTCGGCAAACGTTCATTTGTTTCCTTTGTCGTTATGACTTTTTAGTCCCCGTTGTCAAATTTCCATCATGTACGCCTCTGTCGTCGCTGTTTAATTCTGTTTAACTTAAAACTGTTGCAGAAAATATAGTCGTTACGTGTTTAGAATAAATGTAAGGATTACGTTGGCAAAACCCAAAAAATACTTTAAAAAATTGCAACTGGTTTAACTAGAATTGGAAGCTGGGAAATAGACAATGCACGTATAACAATATCACAGTTACTACCTTAGACATAGTGCAGGTATATAGCGTATATAAACATTTGCAGAAGATGCAAAAGATTTTAAGTATCAAACTTTATTAATTTTAAATAATATTAAAGTTAAATTAAGACTTAATTTAACATGATTTATTAATTCTCATTAATACTATAAATTAATTAACTAGTAGTTTCTAATGGACAGTAAAATTCAAAAAAGAAAGTTTTAAAGTATTTTATGGTGGTGACCTTTATATTATCCAAGGGCTTTAGCGAATAATATGTCCAACAGATGTTGTCATTCAGTTTATCGTTAAGATAAGCCGAAACGACCATATTCGAGTGGGTGGTCTCAGCATGCTGTAAATATTCCTTTTTAAAAGCACTGTTGTCGTGGTAGTCGATGTTTTGGTTTACTTTATAAAATAAGTTTATGCCCACTTAATTGTTATAACAAGGAAATTTTTCAAGATTTTTTTTTTTTTTTTAATTTCTTTCAATTTTCAATTTTTGTTTAAACTAATGCAGCGTTTATTAATTCCCTACTTTTTTGCATTTACTAAAATATTTTGTCGATAAATGGCCTATATGCAATGCACTGTGGTTCGAAATTTTGCAAAAGGGGAAATAATTATGTTTATTATTTTATTTAGTACATATTATTTAGTACAGCTTTGGCACAGTTATATCATTAGAAAAGATGTCAATGTTTGCGATATTAGATTTTTTTATTTTTAAACTTCGGTCACGTGACATCAACTTCAAACATTCAAATTGTACATCCAGTGTTTTAAGAGCTCTTAAAAATAAATTTAAAACTGTTAAAACAAAGTGTGTTTACCAAAAGCTATAAACAAATAAAAATGAAAATATTAATGAATATTGAAAATAATTGCATTACCACAAAAGAAGTATTGGAACTAATAAATACTTATAGATAACTGTCAAAAGTTTTAATTCAACAGTAATATATTTTGTGAAAATGTATTACATATTGCTTTTAGTATTACAGTAATGCGATTTACAATTTTGAAGTTGGTGGAAAAAACTGAGTCTGACCATTGGTCAACTAATATTCGTACAAGATCTACTACTATAAATTTTCAATTTTTAATGCTTTTGAGTTGAAAGATTGTTGAAAACAGTTAATTATTAGATTTTTTTTATTTCGTATTGTCATCTGCAATATTATGATAAAAAATAAAATCAATTAATAAATCCTGACTGACCTTGCGCTGAGGCGGTGAAATACCTAAATATGTACTGTGAACATTACTACATGTCGATTTTTTTTATTGGTCAGTGTAAACAAGTTCGTTTAAACAAATTTATTTTATCTAGACAGGAGAGTAAATAAGCCCCTGTCTTAACTGACGATAAGCATGTTTTACAGAATGCAGGAATAATTGGAATTTCATTGAGAACAATAATTCCACCGTATGACGTATATTTTTAGACCAATTTGTGTGTGTTTGTATAGACTGATAGATTATGGTAATTATTTTGTTTGTAAAGCTCCCCGGGCATTAATATACCATTCGTTTTTCCGTGTATATGTATGTATGTCTTCGGGGAAACTAATTTATTTGCGTTGTGTTTACAAGTTACGGAATTACAAATTGTGTACGTTTTGATAATATTAATTTTTGTTTAGGGCGTATCCTTCGCCAAGGGGAATAAAGGTAATTAAACTTTTGAAAGGTATTTCATTACATCGCTTGGCTTGCCTAAGCACTGTCATGCGACAGCATCGTACATTATAGTTTAATAATAACATTGCTACGATTGCATTCACTTAAAATAAACTTGTAATCCTTAAAAATCGATGCCAATGTCGACGAAAAAAAAAACGTTACCTGTGCAATATGTAGCTGCTTACAGTTATTTATTATTACTTTAATTTGGAAATTAATTTTTTAAAGCCATGTCCAATTTTACTTTGTTACGCTTTGATTTTGTTTTACCTATTTTTCAAATAGCTCCATGCAATAACCCCCGGTTGTTACATGGATAAAGTCTATAAACAAGATCTAGAGTAAGCTAAAAATTTAATCTTTTTCATACAAAATATTATACGAGGTGTGTAAATTAAGGAATGAGACTGATTTTTTTTTATTCAAATAGAATTACAATTTAGTATTGTCTCCATCAAAATAACTTCCTTGGGAAGCCACATAGCGCTTGAGACTGTTCTTCTATTCCTCAGAGCAGTGCTGGAACTCATATACTGGAATAGCCTTCAGCTGGTCGGTTACAGCCGTTTGAATGTTTTCTATGAATGGTCCCAAAATAATGTCCCGTGAGGGGGGTTTTTTTAAAAACGGGAAAAAAAAAAAAAAAAAAAAAAAAAAGGGCGGGGGGAAAAGGGGGGGGGGGGGGCCACAGGGGTGGTTTTACTAGCTAAAAACTTAATGTCCGTGACGTGATTTTTGCACTTTAATTTCAATTTCAGTGCTTCATGAAATGGCCTAATTTAATAATTCGTTCTCGAGTTATCATGTTGGTATAAAAAAAAAACGATTAATACACGGAGAGACCGATAGATGAACAGAAATTTTTTTTATTTGAAATTGCCGAGGAAATTTCGATGTTTCTTATACGCACATTGTGGAAGTAATTATTAGCTTAAATTCAAAGAAGCACTTTTTTCTGTATAGAAGTCGTGGTTATCATTTATCACTTTTACCAGGGAGCGGTTTTTTTTTTCAATATGTCTCCCTTCACAAAGTTTACCGAAAAAAAGAATATTAATTTTTGCAAGTGTTGTGAGTTGATAGCGTGTTTATGACAAGCTTAACATCATCCAGCCCTACATCAGATCGGTATCCAGTGTCGGTCGATGTCCAGACTAATTAAAATTCACCCGTTAAAAATGACAGCTCGCCCAGGAAGTAACGGCTATTATTTGTATGTCAATATTAAATATCGTTATCAATTTGTCCTGTGCGTCCATATATCGGTTGTTGAACCCCTACGGGCTCGGTTATTGGCTGGCATCGTGTATTATTTGCTAAACGATATTTAAAACGAGTACCACGAATAAATTGCTGCTCAGTGATCAGTCGGAAAATGGAATATCCCCAGGTTATAATTTTTCTATCGATTTTTAGTACATCAGTATCATATACAATATTTCGTCAGAAGAAACCAGTTGTTGTTTGTTAACAAAATATTTACAAAGGAAACTTTGTTCCATTTAACTGCATATTATAAATATATACATATATTAATATGACATGACGCTATTATTCTTTTTGAGAGTACGACAACTTAGTTGAAACAATGTTTTCTCTGCGTGTAGACGGTAATATGTTGAGAATTTACAATAATTTAAGAAAAATCGCAATATCTTGAAAGCTATTATTTTTAATAATTTAATACAATCACTTTATTCTTTTTAACCGGATATGTATCGATTTAATGTTGTTTTTGCTGAATTTTACGTAGATTAAGTTTACATGAGAACATAATAAATATTCGAAAGAAGATAATATCTTCTTTAATATCTCATTCCAAACATTTGAAGTGTAAAATTAAAGCCATAAAATATCTACTCACTATGATTAATCAAAGTAGGGACAAAGTATGATACGGTATTATGAAGTCTGCATTATGCAAATGTAGATTGCATTATTATTTTTATATTATGTATGCTATTACCATATACGTGCAATACATCCATATGTACATATAGGGTAAAGCACAAAGTCAACTTGGAGCTTATATATATATATATATATATCTACATCTACATACATATGTATGTATGTATTTGTATATTTAGCAAATAATACAAATGAACTTCATTATACGCAGCAAACACGAGTAGGTATAAATCGATATTGCTTCGCGTGTAACCTAATCATGTTGTGTTGGGAATATACTACATATGTACATACATCTGTATGTATTTCTCAGAATATGATACGTACTACAACGCCACTTGTGTAAGGTTGTGTAACACGACAAAAAAAAATGCAAGAACTTGTGCCAATTTTATCTATCTGCAATAGTGATTATTTATTTTTGTACCATTTGTTGTCTTTTCTTGATTTTATACCCATAATCGTCGCCAAAAACCAGTTGACAAAATGTGGTTTCCAGAAAAAAATCCTTTTAAAGCTTGACACCATTTTTCCCTAGAATTTTATTAAGGCCTAAATCAATGAGTCCAAATTCATTGAAATCACCAAAGCTGTCATGGAGTTCTATTTAGACTAGTCACTGTTTTTCTAGGTTAACTTTGGACTTATATAACTCGAAAAGAAAAAATTGCCTGGCATTTTTCGTGCAGATCATATTTATTTGATCTGCCTTGTCTTGCTGACTTGCAACAACTGCATATGCAATAACTGCACTTGTTATGTGGTGTATTGCGGACACCCTGCACATAAAAGCTAGTATTTAGTAAAAAAAAAAAAACATTTTTTTAATATTCTAGGGTGGCATTACGCCTTAAAAACAAAACGTGTATTTTTTTTGGCTCAACAAAATGCGGATTTCCAGAGTAAGAAAAAGGGATTTTCTTTTCCTTACATCGCCTTTAATCTTGTCTTTACACACCACGAAGTTTCTCACTCACAATCAGTGATCTTGCAATAAGACATTTTATCGATGGCAATTAACTGGAAGCGGCAGCCCAATAAATCGGGGATATTTACAGTTTTCAATTAGCTGTGTCTGAAAGACTTCGTTATTAATTTTAAAATGGCTGACATGACCCTTCTGCGTTGGCAGTGTCAATGCGGGTCGCCTCCTAAGTTTGGCTTACCTACAACTCGGGCATTTTCTAATTAAATGTGGTGTTCAGGAAGGACCCATTGTCACCCCGATTCCTTCATGAAAGTTTAGGGAGACTGGGGCAAATCTAAGAACTTGTCCCAATTGTGGAAGGTGAATTATGATATTTTTATATTTTTATGTTCTATTAAGTTGGTGTTGAATTCACAAAAAAAAAAAAATATTAAGCATATATAATATACTTTGTATATTTTACAAGAAAACGTTGAGTTCCCTAGTTCTGCCTTTATTACTTGAGAGTATGGATCGGTTATAATAGTATATGTACTTGTATAAAACATTTTCACTGTTTAGACTTTTCAATTATAAAAAAAGGGTTTACATATCTCTTGGCATATAATCTCACACTTTAAACTTTTTTGCCTATTTTACACTTTGAATATATTCTTTGTGTCATCGCTATTGCGAAAAAAATGTCACTGAAAAACTGGAAACCCCTAATTATTATCTTTTTATTTTCAAATTAAATCTAACCAACTATTATTACCAAAGGAGTCCTATATGAGAGATTGGTCAATAATTATTTCCAAATATTATTGAAAAAATTACACATTTTTTTGAGAAATGTAAAACATTTATGGATAAATCTATAATTGATAATGATTTTATATTGGCTGTGCTCAAAGTTTTCCCTCTTTCACACCCAAGATCGATTGATTTTGAACGTCCCCTGTGTTTGCTTCTATTGCTGAATAAACAGCTATCAGTTTTGAGCCGATATGTTGGATATTCGGCACGATCGTAGCATTATAGGTTTCACTTACTGTGTACATAATAAACTATTTCACTATTTTACCACGAAACAATAATACGTGTAATACTCTGAAACTGAAATATTTGCTTTGGAAGCGTTGGAAATGTTTCATTACAATTTATTAGCGTTTTCACACAATATTTAAAAGCAGTTTGAAATCATGTATTTTGCATTTTTACATTAATTTGTGGAGAATAACATATGTACATACTATCTTTCCTTCTGTGGTTGGAGGGGGGGGAAGGGGAGAGGAGGTTTTATTATTTTTTTTATAAATTATATATCATAATATATAAATATTTTATTTCTTTATTTGTTTTTTTGTTGTTTTGTGTTGTTGTGGGTAATTATAAAAATTTTATTAAAAAAATTTTTTAATTTTTTTATTATTAAATATATAAAAAAAAAAAAAAAAAAAAAAAAAAAAAAAATATATAAAATAAATTAAATATAATATTTATAGTATAAAAAAGGAGGGGGGGGGGGGGGGGGGGGGGGGGGGGGGGGGCGGGCGGCGGGGGGGGGGGGCGGGGGGGGGGGCCCGCCGGGGGGTCTCTTAAAATTTTTATTTATTTTTTTTTGTTGGTCTGGGGGGGTGGGGGTGAATTTATATTTGGGAGGTGGTTTTTTTTTTTTTTTTTATAAGTTAGAATTTAGTGTCTGTTGGGGGGGGGGGGGGGGGGGGTGTTTTTTTTAGGTTTATTAATAAAAAAAGTTTTTTTTTGTTGTGTGGGGGTTGGTAGAAATTATTTATTATATAATATATAATTTTTATTTTTTTTTTTTTTTTTTTTTTTTTTTTTTTTTATTTTAATATATAAAAAAAAAAAAAAATTAAATTTTTTTTTAATTTAATAAAGGAAAAATGGGGGCGCGCGGGGGTAATGGGTTTTTTTCTTTTTTTTTTTCCCGGGGGGTTTTTTTTTTTTCTTTTTAAAAAAAAAACCCATTAACTATTTTTTTTCCTTTTTGTGGTTGGACGTTCCTTCTCGCTAAAATAATTTGTGCCAACATTAACTGCTTCACAAGAAAAAAAACTCTAACGGACTTTTTTGATAATGGATTTTTTTATCCATCTACTAATTGAAATGTAAATGAATATAAAAATATTCTAGGCTTATTCTGTTAATTTTTTGGTGACCTGGGAACTACAGCGGTTTCACAAGTTTTCCGTTTAAAGTTTTCAATTAAAAAATTAATTGCTTTGCAGCGCTTCTAAATGAGTTTCTGTACAGTTTTTTTATACCGTTTTCATGGTTAATACAAGGAATATAATTTGATGTATAAAACAGTTTTGTTATGGATTTAATATTTTTCTCACAAAAAAAATCTGTTCAATTTTATTAACGCGTTGGAAATACAGTATACAGTACATTTTAATAACTATTATGTGACCAATTAGGTAAAAATAGTTTTGATGAATTTTGTAACTGTCTACGAAAAAGTATATTTTACTTTCCTAGTTGGAAAAAGTATGACAGTAACTTTTCAGTTTCATTTTATCATTAGCTAAGCGTTATCTAAAGATTAGAAAAGGGGGAAAATCGAAAACACAGTAGAAAAGTAGAATCGTAGAGTAGAATATTTTTTTCCATTATTGGTTTTATCAGCTGTAGATATAGTAAAAATGTCTAAATCTGATAATAATAAATAATACAATTAATCCTTCTCCCTGTACCGATCAATAATTTCATTCGCGTACGCCGGCAATCGTCGACCTTGACTGACGTTTTTTTTCTCTCCCGTTTCAGCGGCGGTCCGGTGCGACAAGGTGCTGCTGCTGCGACCACGACGACGAAAGTGCCCCCGGAGATGGTGTGACTTGAGGCGGTGAGCGCGCGCAGTGGCGTACCACCCGCGACGACGCAAGGCGTTGGCATGGGCGTCTCCGCCGAGGATGTGTACCACTACCCGTTCCTAGCGTGGTTGCTGCACCCCTGCCCCACCTCAATGTCTCCTTTCACCAGGTCAACAGCTCGTTCGAGCCCCATAACCCTGTTTATCTGGAGGTAAGTATTTTTTTTATCAGTTTTTTTTTTTTTTGTCAAGCCAAGATAGGTCATTTTTTCTTTCGGTGACTACTTAACAATAAGGTCGAACGTAGATTTCTGTCAGTGCCAACAGATTTTCTGTTTGACAGACCTCCAGATCTGACCAATCTTAGCGACTATGCAGGCATACAGTTTCGACGATTCTTAACATTGAGATTAAAACTAATTGATTATTATATTAATTATTGGGGAGCTGGTTAAATGATCTTACTCGCCATTGGGACCTCCCAAACCTAGCGGTCTCTTGTAACCCTTCCATTGGCGTTTCCTTATATCCTTGGTGTGGAACACCTTATTATTCTATCTTTTATCAGACTTTACAGCCTCAATAAGGGCTTTTTGTATAGTTCTTAGCTTTCAATTTCTCCTTCCCCAGTATCGGAACATTAGTCTTGTTAAGCGTTCACACTGATGTGTACAATTGGGGTTTGATTTTCCTTCTAGGAAGAATCGACATGTTGTTTCCTTCTATCAGACCAATTAGACCCGTACAGGTATGTCTGTTTTGGTGGCAGTGTCCTGTTAGAAGACCTTTAAATATATCATTTTTTTCTAGTTTGGCACCATAGGTTTTCTGTAAAGGGTCACTATTCATTTTTGAACTATTTTGCCTATACTGAATAGTGCATACCATTAAGAAGACTTTTTTTGCTAATTCATATGCTTTTTCATTAGTTTTATCTCCTTTGTATTCTGGTACATAAGCCAGTGCCAGTCTCTTAATTCCCTAGCTTCTTTCTTCTTTTCTTAATTCTCCATGTATCCGTTCAATTGAGTGGTTCTTAGTTCTCCGCCTTATTATTTTCATAGCATAGAATTGGATTGCAGCCACTTAGACCTGAAATGTGACATTTGTAAAAGTGACATTTGTGACAATATACGTATCAAACGAAAAAAAGTAATAATATTAATTCACTTTAACCCCAATCTTATTAATTTAAAAAAAAAAAAAAAATAAAAATAAAAAAAAAAAAAAAACATCTAGATTTATCCCGTATATCTATCTTGCTTGTTGATTTTTGGAACCACCCATATACCAGTTTGTGCTTTGATTGTATACTTCTGATATACCAGATTGTAGTTCATTATCTCTGTCGTTTTCGTCTGATATTTTTACTTATTTGCTACTAAGTTGAACTTTTGACCTATATTGTCAGTGGCCTGGTCCGTGGCCATTCCCAAAATGGTACCTGCCTTCATTTCAGTAGATACCTATTGATACTATCACAGCACACTTGTGCTGGTGATCATTGGCTTGTCATATATCACTCACTAGAATGTTACATTACAGATAAATGCCTACAAACAAAGTCTGCACATTTACAATTTGGTGAATAAATATTAGGATATTTTTTTTACCAACTTTTAAGTTTAGTCTCATTGCACTTTGGCGACAGAGCTTATTTCGGTCCCAATATTGCTTGTTCTAAAAGGAATAGGAAGACAATTACAAATTGAATGTGTTCAGTACACGTTGTCGTGTAACGTAGAACTCGTATAATTTTGAAATGTGTTGAATATGTTTTAATACAAATTGAAATTAAAATACTTTATGTCGATGCTTTGTATTTTTTGCCGTTGGAACCAGACAATCAATTACAAAAATAAGAGTTCTATGTTATATCAAAACATTTAGTGAATGTACCAAAAAAATACAATATTTAGGTGAAATAGATGAGGAGAAAATGGTACCACTTTCGGAGAACAAAGTGTAAAGTTTTATTGCTATTCTAAAGTAGTCCCGGGTTAGATTCTTTTGGTATTTTGTCTCTGCTTTGCTACCTTTTTTTTTTCTTTGCTGATGTAAGCTCTTCTCTGACCGTCCTGTTCCTGACATGGTTAATTCCTGGACTACTCACTCACTTTTTTACATTGCTTCCGACAATGAAACCTAAATTAATTCAGTGCATCCTTAACATGGAAAGGAAGTGCATTTTCGTAAACAAATTGTACCAAATTGTTCATAAATGATTTCAAAAATAAGCAAAACAAAATTAATAAGGTCCTGGTACTCTTACAAAGCACGCTGAGACCGACATTCTCCGTAACAAAAGCTCGCTGTTGAGTTGGCCAAAGCCGCCCGGATCATTACGTTTGTGCTCCGTTTCGAGGGGTAACCGGGTAGATGTGTCGCGTCGCGTAATCTGTATGCAGAGCGGCCTCACCGGAAGCAAACAATTCCAGCCTCGACTGCCGTTCCTGCTTGCCCGAGGAAGTGCCGCGAACGGCGATGGAGCCATTACGTACTCGTCGTGTATGCAAATCGTCGGTAATAACCCGCGAATAAGACGGCCGCCCGTTAGATATCGCACATAAAGGGCACTCGGCGACACGTGGAGGTTGCCTGTCTTTGCCGCCGATCGGTGGTGAGTAGTTTTCAGTGGCGGTTTTCTAAAAATGAATCGTACGAGGACTACGGGTTTCTTTCGTTGGATTTGAAAACGTTGGTGCTGAAATTGCAAATAAAAAAAGTCGATATATACCGAGTGTCTCAGCATGATATTAACAGCAGTTATCTCCGTTATTTGAAAAAAAATACGAACGTCAACAAAAAAATCTGCAGATGGTACGAAAATTTTCCAAATTCAACACGAGTAGCGCAACGCAGACCTGCAAGGTGTAGCTGTTTAACAAATAGATGTTTCCGAACTATTTTTTACATATCCAATTCTGAAGCATTTACCAACACGTCAGGATTTTCAGATATTTGAAGTTAAATGGCCAAGAAACTGACTTTTTTTGTTATATCTAAGGTCGTGTATTTTTTTTCGCTTATTTCTGCTAACTGCATCGCCTAGTCCCACTTTTTCGTTTTATAAAGAATCATTGATGCAGGAATTTGAATACTTGACTTTCTGAATGAATATCAGAAAATTTAACATTCTTCAAATCATTTGATTTTGATGAAATATGCTCTGCAAGGATATTTAGGGCTGATCATGATTTCATTGTCAGATTTTCTAAATCAAGATTCAATATAACTAAAATGGTTAAAAAAAATATTTAAAGATTTGGATTTTGCGCAAAACGTTACATAGCAAATGTCGCCAAGTTGTCAAACAGATTTCATTACCTCTCAGTTTGCTCACCTGTGCAATCAGTTACTGACATTGACAGAACCGAACATCTTCCTACTCAACGTACTGCGTATAACGGAGGTTGTACTATAGGTCCAGCTGTCACAGGACTCCTGCAATAAAATCAAATTGAGGCAACTCCCATCACATGCTACACGCGTTGCCTATGTGTTGTGTTGCCGTATGACGACATTGCCAATTTTAGTAATTACCTATAATTGTGGAAATAAAGTAATTAACACTATTAAATTGTAAATAATAGGCATGATGAAAGCAATGTAGAAAATATACCAAATGAAATATTGTAACGAAAACATCCCTGAGTACCTCAAAAATGTCACTGAGAATGTGGAAAGGTCGGTCGACCCTGATAGAGAGGTTTACTACTATTTTGACGCGTTCTGAACGCATTCAAATGTAAATAAATACTGAGTTAAATAAAATTGTCTTAAATGAATTAGTGGTAGTTGTTTGATTCGTTTATAGTAAATTACCTCGTTCTTGTGTTTTGTGTGTTAAATTAACTCTTTTGTAAAGTGCGCATTTAAAAATGAACCACTGCTTTGTTTTTTTTTTATTCATTTTTTACATATATTTCCTACACTTCAACATTATTTAATTATTGTGTCAGAAAAATAATGTACACGATCTATAGTTTCTTTTTTTTAGGACGCGACATATTTGTCGCTCAGTATATTACATTCCGAACTCGTTACGTAAATGATTTGATTGGTGTGATAATTGACGTAGGGGAACGGAGGGTAATATCAATCAGAGGCTAATATTGATCACATTAGTTTTGCAAATACTATGAGTGATTTAATACTTGCAACAGGTGGGGCCATCTCTTATGCAGTAGTCGACATACGGTATACAAAGATCAAATCAGTCCGAGCGAATTCCTGAGACGTACGTGACGAAAAGTGTTTTGTTAAGTTTTTTTATTATTTCTGTGGATCATATCTTAAGGTATGTAAAAGTTCTTGTTAGAGATTAGTCAAATCTTTGGGTACTACAAGTTTGATAGTAATACCGAGCATAGTTTGTGCATCATTTACAGAAATTTGTAAATGAGGTTATGTGTTGTAACAAACAATTTGTAGCACTTGTGTGCGGCGGGTAATATCGATCAGTGTGATCGATATTAACCGCTTGTGTTTGATATTGGCATCATACACAAATTACCAGAAACGTTTTATTTTTCTTTACAGATGCCTAAAAGCAAATACGTAAGAAAGATAAATCGCTCTTCATGGTCTGATTCTGACATGAAGAGAGCAATACAAGCTGTTGAAAGTAAGACGCATTCCATCAGAAATGCGGCAAAACTGAATGGAGTGTCATTTGCAACATTGTATGACAGACTGAAGAATCGTTACTCTGACAAGAAGCTTAAGTTAGGGAGAAAACCTGTATTTACCGAACAACAAGAAACAGAATTGGTAACTTATGTTCTAAAGCTAACAAATATGTTTTATGGGTTGACTCAAAATGGCATAAAACAAATCGCCTTCGAATACGCTCTTAAAAACAACATAAGACATAATTTTAATCAAGAAAAGAAGATGTGCGGTAAGGATTGGCTTCGTGGGTTCCTAACAAGGAATCCACAAATATCTTTGAGGCGTCCAGAACCGACAAGCCTAAATAGAGTACTAGCATTTAATCGAGTAGATGTCAATTATTTTATGATAATTTAGAAAAAGTTTACGAAAAATATAAATTTGGCCCTCATCGCATTTTTAATGTCGATGAGACAGGGATTAGTGGCGTTCACAAACCACCACGTATTTTGGCACAGAAGGGCCGAAAACAAGTCGGTGCTATCACTAGTGGCGAAAGAGGGCAGAATACAACAATTGTGTGCTCTATGAGTGCATCAGGAATGTACGTACCACCAATGTTCATATTTAAACGGGAACGTATGAAGGAAGGACTAGACAGAAAGATCAAGAATATCATCTTCGTCTAGTGAAGCATCTTCAGCAGAAATAACCGAAGTTTTTGATAATGGTGCAACTGACGACGAAGATAGAACGGTTCAGATAGAGTATACTTCATTTGAAGAACTTCGTCCTCTACCTATACCAGTACCACGAGTGTCCACTAGAAGAAAGAAGCAAAAGTCTACAATATTAACGACTACTCCACTTAAGTCAGAATTGGAAGAGAAGGAAAAAAAGAAAGCGAATAAAGTATTGGCAGCTACCAGAAACGTGTTTCAAGAAGGAAAGTCGAAGAGGTCTACTAGGAAAACTACAAAAACCACCAAAAACAAATCACTTCAATTGGATGGGAATGAAGAAAATCAGATCTGCCCAGTTTGCGAGGAATTTGGATTAAATGAAGTCTGGTGGAGGTGTAGATCTTGTGGAACATGGTTGCATGCCGTGTGCACTGGAGAATCCAACCCTAAAGATCTCACTACATGTGTAAAATGCGAATAACAGGGTGATCGATATTAACTTCTTTGATCGATATTAACCTTTACCGTGATCGATATTACCAGACCATGGGTGGGTAATATCGATCATGTAAAACAATTATTTTGAATTTTATTCCTAGGTTTCATGTTATTATTTACGAAATATTTGTATGAAAATAAGCTGTTCAGTGATGTATGTTTATGTTTATTTCATTAAAGTTTCAGTTCATATTAAACTCTGTTTCAAATTCAAGTTTTGCTCTTAAGTGATCGATATTCGACCCCTTTCCCCTACAAATTACTGGTTATTAAGCCCGTATTTTTTTCTTCGAAATTAAGTGCCTACGACGCGACGACTGTCTATTAGCACGATTGTTTAAGTAAGTTAATACTACTATTAATACGTTCAGTTCCATATCTTTCTATCAATTTTCTCTCGGCCTTATACATATTTCAGTTTTATTACACGATTTCGAACAAAACTTCACGTGTACCGTAAAGATCAAGGGGGAGATCACAAAAAAAGTCCCTTTAAAAATTGCGACTCTCATAACTCCTGAATAGGGGCGATTCTTTTCATTTGCTGAATTTTGAACTACTCGACTGTGTAGCTGCGGAAGGGTCCACGGAGTGGTTGGTAATTGTCGATTTTTCCTGGTACGATGTTAAGCTAAACGGCGTTATACACTTAAGATGAATTTAAAAAAAAATAACAATTTCGGATAATTTTCAAATGTAATACTAATAACATAACTAGAGCTCGGAGGTTAATAATAGATCCATGTTTTACCAGGGGCGGCTCCAGGATACCACTATTAGTGCGTTCCGAAATGTTAAACAAATCTTACCTTATACATGTGATGGTGATTGTTATATCTCACAATCACAAGACACAAAACTTGCATACACATGGTAACCGATGCTATAACGGGTCCATACTGCCAGTTGAGTTTCCATAAATTATCAATAACTACAGCTGTCTGTACCCATGTGCTCCAACGAGTCACAATAGGTTACGCTGGTAGTGGTGTCCTTGGTAGAACGTCCGAAAACGTTTTTCTTCTGGATGTTGCTTTCACAAATACCTGTATTACATTCACTTGTATCACATTCAAGGCTGTCAACACTAGAATAACAGTTTCGGCAATTTGGTGAAGCCCGTGCGCCAAACATCACCACCACTTACACGAGTTTTAGGTTTGTCTGTCGCAATATGCTGAAAAACATCTGTTTTTATGTGCCACGTCAGTACACTATCACACACGGTACAACGCATTTCCATTAAAGGTCAGTTCCGTAAAATTGTTTATCCAACGTTTCACTGTAATGTGTGACGGATGATGTCCCGACATTTTTACAAACTTATTCGACATTTCATGCACACGAATGATGGATCGATCAGCGCAGGTTAACTAATACTAAAAAAAAAATACGTAATCAAAGTTGGCCGACCAAAAAAAAGGCGTATTTATATTCTTGATATTAAATTTATAATCTTATTTAATTGTCAAGGATGTTACATTATGTGACAGACATTATTTATTTTACAATTGTGACACTCATTTGGCAAAAAATTGACAACAACAATGTTTCGTTTCACTTCTCTCGTTCATAGCCAGATTTGATGACGTTTTTGTTGTATGGCTCGTTGTAACAATATTCCAGTCGCGTTAAGACCATTCCTGGAATCTATTATTAACCTACGTGCTCTAGTAATAACTCATTTATTCAAAGTGTTAATTTATTATTGCTCTTCAACAAAACTTTGATGAGTCTTACGACCTATGTAAATGGATTTCCTTGTATGTAAATGGATTGCTCTTGTAAAACTGAACTGACGGCTGGATCTTGTTCTTGTAAAACAGTACCTGGATTAACTGAGGAAAACCTCGAGGAAACGGTATGAAATTTCATATTGAAAATGTACGGAGTGCTGCAAATAGAATGTATGTGGGAGTAGTGTTTTAGTATGCTTTGAAGAAAAACGACAGGTATAGAAATCGTCTACTCTTTGGTCATATGACCTCTATGTATTCTATGACAAAAAAGACGTATTTCATATTTTGAAATTTGTAACAAGTACACTAGACGCAAGTGGGAGTTACAGTGGATCATCGATTATCCGAACTAATTGGGAACCAGGGTGGTTCGGATAACTGATCTTTCGGATAACCGATAATTTTAAAAAAAACCATTTGGGGTGGAGGTACATAATATGTATGTGCATAGATAATTAAATAAACAAACAAACAAACATTAATACAACACACAAATTTATTTTACACTTCAATGTGTACCCAAAAAGAAGAGAAAAACCACTGCACAACGCCCGTACTGACGTGACGTTGTCGCGTAGGCCACTCGTGGAGGAGAAGAGGGGGGCGGTTGGACTTTGAGGTTCGGTTAACCGGTCGTTCGGATAACTGAGGTTCGAATAATCGATGCTCCACTGTATTTTGACATAAAAGACTGAATAACACTGTTTGCAACGGAAGTGCAAGAATATTAAATTTTCAAATTGAACACCCTGTTAAATTGTAAAAGTAATGGCTAATTTGACAATTTTTGTGACATATTCTTATGACTTTTATCAAACATGTATAGTCCTTCTAAAAAAAAAAAACGACGTTTTCCACGAAACACCGAACTACTACACTTTTCTCGACGCGCGTTTCGCCAACCAATTTGGCATCTTCAATTTGGCAAACGGCAATCCAATTTGGCCAAACCGTTTGGCATCTTCAGGAGAAGATTAAAACTAAATTCTAGCCTAGACACTTGCACTAGTTATACCAAATGTTGCCACGGTTCACTGAACCGTAACTGTCTTTGTTTATCAGAGCAAACAGTGGACTGGTGGGTATCGGACCATTGTCCTTATACATACTATTGTTACACTTAATGATTTCTAAACTTTCAAAAGCATCCAACTGTCTACTGTTTGTTACATTTCTAATTAATTTTAAATTATTTATATCTATCCTATGGTTGTTGTCGAAAGCATGTTGGGCAACACAAGATTTTTTCAGTTCTGCCATATTTCAAATGAGCCATGTGTTCTTTAAATCTAGTCAATATAGATCTTTTTGTTTGCCCAATATACTTTTGATCACAATCTTTACAACTTATTTCGTATATTCCTGACTTTTCGTTATTGTTGATTTTGTCTTTGGGGTTACCCAAAAACGTCTGTAGTTTATTTTTAGAATTATAAACCAAATTGATACTAATATTTTAAAAAATCTTATCTAGTCCGCGGGTGAATTTAGGTTCATATGGTAACGAAGCAAATTTCGAATTGTCAGTATCTCTACGAAAAGTCGTGGAATTGTACAGGGTTCTCTTAAATGTATGCTTCCTTATTAACTTATCTATTAAATGGACTGAGTAACCGTTACTCTTAGCTATATTCTTAATTAATTGTTTCTCATGTTCAAACCTCTCTTTACTGAGGGGGAAATTTAACAAACGGTGAATTAGAAAATTAAAACTTGCCATTTTATGTTGAAAAGGGTGGTGTGAATCGTTGGGAATATATCTAAGAGTCGCGGTTTCTTTCCTATATACATCAAACTCTAACTTATTTTCACTATTTCTAATAACTAATACATCTAAAAATGGCAGCTGTTCATTGTGTTCCACTTCATATGTAATTTTTATGGTAGGGAAACGGTTATTTAATTTGGCAACAAAATTATCTAAACTAATTGCTTTTGTATCAAATACCGCGAAGATGTCGTCCACATATCTGAACGAAACTCTAGGGAAATACTCGAATTTATCTTTTACTTCTGTCTCAAATTTACTCATAAAAAGATTTGCAATGAAAGGTGACAAGGAGTTACCCCTTGCCGTTCCCTCATGTTGTTGAAAATATTCACCATTATACTGAAAACAATTTTGATTCATACAAATACTGGTAAGCCGAATGTATTCCTTAATAATTCTATCGTCTAAACCATTTAATTCGCGTAATTCCCTAGGTAGGGAGTCCAAAGTTTGGTGGATTGGAAACTTGGAAACAATGAGCATACATCAAACGAGACCAAAATTTCACCTTCTTGCAATTGGATATTTTTGATATTGTCAATGAACTCACTAGAATTTTTAACTGAAAAACTTGTTTGTGCAATAGGTAAATTTTCGAACTCGTTCCTTAACCATTTTGACAAATTATAAGTTGGGGATCCTATCGCTGAGACAATTGGTCTTACAGATTTTCCTGGTTTATGTATTTTTGGTAAACAATACAATTTAGGTATTACTGGATTTGACAATTGTAATTTTTGTCTCAGTGAAGGAGTAATAAGGTTGTTACATTCTGTTAAAGATTTTTTAACCTCCGTTGTCATTTTTGGCAAAGGATTTTTTGACAATTTTTTGTAAGGACCACTATTAATTAAATTGTCGACTCTTTCAAAATAATCATTTTTGTCTAAGATAACAACCTTATTTCCCTTGTCAGCATTTTAAAAAAAAACAATCCTTCTCTCGTAATTGTTTGACAATGTGTTTGTCTTTCTTGACATTTTTGGTATTAATTTTATTTTTAACAATGTTGGAACTAATTTGTTTAACGACGTTATAAAAATTTTATGGCACAGTGGACCGAATAAGTATTTGGATGTATTACATACATGTAAAGCAATCCTATAGTATAATGGTCGGCATTTGCTGGCGCATTCGCGGCATCGCGTTGTCGGCTCTTCAAAATTTTCTTAAGTATAGTAACATACATAAAGTTGTTTTAATTTATAATTATTTTTTCCAGCAATTTTAAACGCTTTATTTTAATGCTAACTAATAAATTTATATCTATGTATTTTTTTTAAATATTCCCAAACTAGCTTTCTAAGAACGTCACGAACTAACAGTTTACTGAAGTATGAAGAACTTGTGAGAAATTTTAGAAAATATATCTGACAACCTTGCTTTTTTCTACCTATTTTCAATTTAGAATGGAAATAGAGTACATAAGTAGTTGCAAGTTTTATGCAGATTCCAATTATGCAACAGTGTGTTTAATGTTCTAGTATTTGTAGAAAAACTGTAATTGCGAACCCGATTTCATGGAAATATCCACACCTCACGATGACAATCACAAAGCGAAACGGCTCTATTAATCATTTAGGTGCGGTCGCGATCCCTGGTACTGTCATAAATTGGCCGATATCTGAATCGTCGCCTCTAAATCAAGTTGAACAACCGCGTAATGCAGCATGTGTCGAGTCCCTTGATAAAAATAAACGAACGGGCAACGTGCAGGGGAGGACTCGAAAATCAGGGATTTATTTGTACTCGTCACGTATCGAGGAAACATTTCTGTTTCCGAACCTCCTTGAACCTCGATTTGAAAGCTCTACTAAAATTATACATTAGTAAAATATACAGACATACATACATACAGTCGCGATCGAAATTATTCGGCCACCCGAAATATTTTCACAAAACTGCACGTGTATCCAAACTAGAAATTGTTATTGCAAAATCCCATTCAGTATAGTATAGTTGCCTTGTTTTATAGTAAAATAATCTTGAAAAAAAGGTAAAGGCAATAATTTTAATAAATAAAATACGAATGAATTCACATTGTACAACCTAGGGCGCGAGCGAAATTAATCGGCTCCCTCTCGAAATATACATAAACATGTGACTCATGTGATACCTACCACAGCATTAGGCTTGTGTTAGTCTCAGACAGTTCTCAGCCACAAACCAATACATAGTGCATCGCGTAATTTACACAATACTGCGCAATGAGTCGCAAAGGCAAAGAGGTGTCAGTTGACATGAGAGAACGCATTATAGAGTTGAGTAAAATGGGTTTTAGTCAGAGGCATATAGCAGAGGTCATTGGGCGACCCCGACAAACAATTCAGTCAATCATTAAGAGATACAAAACAGATCATATTCTGGCTAATCGACCAGGTCGAGACCGCAAGCAAAAATTATCCGAACGACACAAGAGGTTGATCCTACATAAAGTCAAAGAAAATCCTCAAGTTACTGCCACGGCACTAACTAGAGAGTTAGAAGTGCACTTTGGAGTAAAAATACATGTAACCAATGTACGAAAAATCATACGCGAAGCCAGTTTTGTTACCCAGATAGCTCGAAGAAAGCCATGGATTAATGAAGTAAACAGAAAAAACGGGTTTTATTTGCGAAGGAATATTTAAATTAAAGACCTGAACTTCTGGCATCAGGTTTTATTTACGGATGAATGTAAATTATGCGTTTTTAATGCACCTAAAAGAAAACTTGTGTGGAGACGCGTCGCGGAGAAGCTTACAAATTAAAAAATGTATTGCCCACTGTCAAACACGGAGGTGGTGCGGTAATGGTATGGGGAGCAATGGCAGCTTCAGATGTTGGTGTACTGTATGTTATCGATGTTATACTTGATCGATTTAAATATTTAGACATATTAAAAAACAATTTGTACCCTAGTATCACAAAAGCAGGTCTTTCTGAAGATTACTTTTTCCAACAGGATAACGATCCGAAGCATAGTGCTCGGGTCGTTCGTGAATGGATCCATTGTAATGTTCCCCATACACTACCAACACCCCCCCCCCAATCGCCGGATACAAATCCTATAGAACATGTTTGGACCGAACTAAAGCAGAATGTACAGAACCGACATGTATCTGGTGTAAAGGAGTTAAAACCAGTGTTAATCGAGGAGTGGGATAAAATAAGTCCAGAATTCACAAAAAAATTAGTGGATTCAATGCCAAAAAGACTGGCTGCTATTATTAAAGCTTAAGGGATTCTCATACAATATTAAATGTCATTTTATATTTGTATGTTCAACGAACTTAAAACGGCTGAATAATTTCACTCGCATTTTATAAGAATAATGTTTAATTATCATTAATTTTTCAATAAAGGAATTTTAAGTTTAATTTGTTTTTAGTACTTTTTTTATTGTATAATAATGCATGTACGTCATACTCAGTGGATATTACAATATCTGTTTTCTATGTGGCTACACACACATTTTTTTAATAAAATTTCAGGTGGCCGAATAATTTCGCTCGCCACTGTATGTATGTTATGTGTATTGCAAAACTTAGTCAAGATTTTTTTGGACTAAACTGCTATATTCCCAGTTTATTTAATAAGGATAGAATAGATCTTGGAATAGTTTTTTTTAGCAACGTAAAATGGATCGAAGTGATCCTTTTTTTTCAACGGCTTTTTTCGGTAACTTCCTTTGGTAAATCTCGTCATTAGAGTAAATCTGGTGTACCAAATCAGGCCCGCGCTTTCCTTGTCGAAGCAAAAAACTTAAGTTAATATTCAACGAAATCAGTTAAATTGTATTTAGTTAATTATAAGTTTATATCTTCAAATGGGGATGTAGTCAACATAGAAGAAAGAAAATATAGTATAAGTAGGTACCTACAAAAATTGATGGATCAGTTTATTGACAGACAATCAGAAGTTTTTTATTGCGAAAATCGTGGTTTTAAGTATAAAAGTGACATCCTAACTGATTGTGGAATATCGAGAAGCACTAGAAATAGCAGCAGTTAAGTGTTGGTACCAGGACATTAAGGAATCGAAGGCAATTTTAAGACTGACAGGTTAGTGAAGTATATTCAGCTTCATATAATAATTCAGAGCCAGCCTTCAGAGTAACGTGAACGTCTAATAACAGCGCGGGTCGAAAATTAACATGAAGAGTAACCAGAAAAATCAAAATTTACCAAAGGAAATCTCAAAGGCTGAACTTTAACTAGATTAGAAACCCATTTAACTACAGTTTTTTCTTTTTGAATGAATTATAAGTGAAAAATTTTTTAAATTAGAATATTTAATTTTTATAATTTTAGATAGGATAAAAAATAAGTAATAGAGAGCGTTTAGGAGATTGATACAGAAGAAAGTAATATCACCTAACCAGTACTATTATACAACTATTTTAGTACGAGAGCGCTTTTTTTCTTCGTGATAAACAAAATAGAAATAAAAACACAATCACGCCGTATTTATTTGGGGGACAAAGTCGGCTAGCTCCTACACATGTAAATGCGTTCATTCTCATTCTTCCTTCTGTTAAAACAATCTCGTTTAAAATACATTTTCTGTATGTCTATGTACCGACTAATGAACGTGATGCATTTTTTAAATGTTGGATCGAAGCTTTGTAAAATAAAAGTTCTGAGTGCCGTATATATTCCATGTTATTACCCTTTTGAACTTTTATTGCATTTTTATTATTCCGGGGCTATATATAAAGCCATTAAAAGCGTTTGATGGAACTAGAAATGGGGTTTTGTCGATAAGATTAAATTGGGTTAAATCGGGAATGTCTCAGTTTTGTAGTATATTATGTTATAGTAACCATTCCAAGAATCAATATTTATTTCAAATGACGCCAATTTTCATTCATTATATGCAATCTCTCATCAATGTGTCGTTAGTGTAAGTGTAATTGTTATAGGCAGATGTATGTATGTATATAAATTTGTTTTAGATTGTAAATCGATAAAAACGTGTTATTTTCGGGCTGAGTGAAAATATAAAGATTTTAAAAGAATATTTTTTAATTCTAAAGTTCCATAATTAGTGTTCCAAGTATTTTAAAATAATTCCAAGTTATTTGTGTTCCACACCAAGTTGAAGTAAAAAGAAAATTATATGTGAAATTATATGAAAAAAATTTTACTGTTTTTATTTTTACTCCTTACAATATATTCCGTAAGTACATTAATATGAAATTTTGAATGACTTAATGATTGATAAAACTTGAACCATTTATTTAAATTATATTCAAAACTAATTACATAGTAGGGGTATATGATAAAATAATAATCTAATCAACATTCATCAGCATTGCTGATCAACTTTCTATTAAAAACATGGTGATGAAAAATGAACGGTAAATCGTCATTGAGTGCATCAAACAGTGATCATTTGAGTGTAACATTTCATAAAAACTGTAAATGGTCAAATTTTTCAACATTACCCTCAAAGTGTTAGCTCCTTTGGAACAGTTTCAGGACCTATGTCGATAGGAAAAAAATATATCATTTTTGAACGTAGAATACTTGACTAATATGTCGCAGGCCAATTTTGGAACATCCTGTATATTTCATAAGTTTTCATATACATATATGTTTAATTTTCCAATTCAGAGCTGTCCAAAACCAAAGTAATATCTATAATAAATGTACTTTTTTAAAGTTTCAACACTGACCAATTTGAAAGTGAAACATTTCTTCGTAAAAATACATTTCCTCGTTATTATTTCTATTGATTGCATCTCTCCTTTTCTAGAGTCTAGGTATCCTAGGATCGATCCCGGCGGCATGGCTCATCCTCACCCTCCTCGTCCTCCTCATTTACCTCCTCACGAGGTGTTGCGACCGAAAACCCAGGCCGTCCAGGTCGATATCCGCCCTGAAGATCACGCTGGCCATAGTGTCAGTGCTCTGCTGCGCGGCCGTCGGACTCGGCCTCTACGGAAACGACGACCTCCACAACGGCCTCATCCAGACGCTGAACCAGGGCAAACAGGTGGACATCCAGGTGGCCAAGATAAGGAACCAGACGGACGCCATCGAGAGGCAACTCCTGATACAGGCCAAGGGTCAGCTTAAGAATATCAAGAACATCTTCGAGGCGCCCACCACCAACGTGACCGTGTTCAAGATGGCCGACAGCTATCTCACCAAACTCATCGGTAAGTTGGCAATTTGGTGTAGGAGTAGTCCTCATATGTCCTCAGCATATTCTTATAATAATCTTGGCATATTGCTGAAATATTCATAGATTATTTCTTACGATTGCAATAATCCTTCTTTGCTGTACTTACGAGTTTCTCTTCACCTCACTTATGTATATTATTGGTGTCTCTAAATGTGCGATACTCCAAAAAATAGAAACTTTCTCAAGGACTTTACACTTTTTCATCAGCTATTTATTATCAGTTGAAACCAGATGCCAAGAAAAAAATAACTACAGCTGACATATGAGGAATAAATGCTGTGCTAGATTTCTTCTATCAAATATTCTCTTTTCTATCTCAAGGATATTTTACAATTTCAGATAACAACACTATGGCCGCCAACGCCGCCAAGGACATCCGGGAGGCCTTGAAAGGTTTGGACCTCACGTCGAAAATCGTCCAGGGGGGAGAAGTACGAGGCGATCCGGTGGCCGCTCACCATGGCCATCCTGAGCGTTCTGCTTATCCTCTGCGTGATCCTCCTAGTGGGCGTGGCGCGCCACAACCGCTGCGCCCTGATAGCTTTCTCCGTGTGCGGTCTGTTGGCCGTCATAGCCTCCTACCTGATGGCAAGCGTCTACCTGGCCTCCAGCGTGGCCCTGGCCGATCTCTGCATGGCACCCGACAAGTTCATCGAGGACCAGGCTTCCACCGACCTCTCCAAGGAGATCCTCAAGTACTACACGAACTGCGAGCGGGCCAGGGCCAACCCTTTCACGCAGCGATTGAGGGAGGCCAAGACTTCCATAGAACACATGAGATTCAACCTGAACCTGCTTACGAAACCGGCACTGTACCTCTTCCCCAAGAAGGGCCTTGACACGAAGTTCAGCTCTCTGACCAACGACATCAACGCCGCGGACCGTTTCATTCACTCGCTGACTGCCCTGGTAGACTGCAGATCGCTGCACATGAATTACTTGAGAGGTGCCAGGGCATTATGCAACGTGGGTCTCTGGGGTCTGACTTTGATGTTGCAGTCCGCTCTTCTGGCTGGGTTGTTGCTCACCGCTCTCGTTTGGGTCGATTCGCATACCTGGATCTACATAAGGAAAAAGTAAGCAAGTGGATGTATGAGCGCTTGGTGCCCGACGTGGGGTATTCGGAATCTGATTGGATTTTTTTTTTTCAGGAAAGACTACCACCAAGTAAATGAAGCCGATCCGTACCTTCCCCCGCCCCAGGCTAGTCAGGCGATCGCAGCGCGGACTCTGCAACGCAGCCAAGGGTCGTCTTATCCACCCGATACTCCCCCACCTAGCTACACGTCCGCCTTGTTGCATAATCGGTCAACGCATGCCTCGGCTCCCCCTCGCATGAAGCTGATCTGCTACTGTACTAGCAATTTTTTTTATTTAATTTTTTTTTCATTTAGTATTTCATATTAGTTAGTCATTCTGGTCTTAGCAAAAAAATATGCATTATATATAAATAAAAAATATCCATTATATATGTTCATTCTGACAGACCCATTACATTAATTTTTTTTATTAATTTAAAGTGTCATGCTAATTATCCTATTGTTATTGGTTGATTTGTTTTACAAACATTCTTGGCTCTGTATTAAGACAATCTATCATAAAATAGAATTTCATCGGTTCTCATATTTTTCTTGGCATGTTAATGTTTGCCTTGCTTAGATAATTGTCGTAATCTTTTCGTGAATAAAGAATGTAGTGTTCACTGCTAAGATTTTGGTTTCTTAAATATATATTAAAAAATAGTGGATAATAGATATTGAGCCATCTAAAAAATTTTCCTCAAAGTTGCCGAGGCCGAGTAAAGAAAGATGCATTTCTATTCTATCTTAAATTTATAACCTTATTTAATTGTCAAAGCTGTCACCTTATATGACAGCCATTATTTATTTCACAATTGTGACAGTCACTTGTCAAAAGTTTGACATAACCGAAAAGTTTCGGCATGACCGCTATTTCTATCTCTCTCGTTCATAGCCAACTTTGATGACTTTTTTTTTGGATGTTCAAATTTAATACCGCAGTAGATGAAAAAGGGGCAGTTTTCTGTGGCACGTTGTCTGATGGGCGGAAAATAAATATTTGGAATT
This sequence comes from Aromia moschata, assembly GCA_029963805.1. Lineage (NCBI taxonomy): Eukaryota > Metazoa > Arthropoda > Insecta > Coleoptera > Cerambycidae > Aromia > Aromia moschata. The sequence goes on along the minus strand of JAPWTK010000028.1, from coordinate 2,649,411 downwards.
CAGTAACGTCTTTCATTTTACAAATGCTTGTACATAAACGCGCCTCCCGTTTCATCTAGTGAGATTTACGTCGGTCAGATGTGTGTGCAATGATATCGGTCTTGATTGCAGAGATGGCTGTGACATGAGACCATCCGAGCACCACAGAGGAGCCCACATGTCCCATCTCCGCGGTCACACTCTCGGCCGACTTCCATCTCACCATCATGACCCATCGTTACCTGGTCCTAACAATGGTAAATACGCCACTCTCAGCAAACAGTGCAAGACGCTGGAGAGTTCAGATTTTTACTGAGATAGGTAAGTCTTTAAATTGCACAGGTTCAGTAAGTAAAGGTAAAGGGAGGTAAAGAAAGTATTATGCTCTTACTTTCATCAAAAACTGCCCTCTTAAGGAATACCTAAGGACATCGGGAATGCAATACTGTACATTTGGTTAAACTCGTTTGTTAGGTAGAAGTTAATTTCAAGTGGTCGATTACGGGCTACACACCGTTGTTTTCTTTTCGTCACACACATATTCGTGTGTTTGACTAAAATGCAACACGCAGTATTGTATGCCTATATGTTACATAAAATTATTTATAATAATTGATATCCCAGATTAAAAAGTATGTGAAGGTATGCGGAAAAATCGTGCAGTTTTCTTTGATTCTAGTCTCATTTTTTTTTCTAGTCTGATTTTTGAAAACTGGGTACATTTCCTTTAACCATTGACAAATGATATGGGGTGGACAAGGTGAAACGATCGCCGTATACAGTAATAAAAAATGTGATGTTTAACTTTTGGAATATTAGATTGAAAGCATTGTTTAATATCACAATTTTTAATTAGTCCATTTGAAGCTGCTCATTTGTATATATTTTTTTTAAATATTACTTATTATACTAGTAATGCAATACACACTGGATATTACAGACCCTGTAGGAAAGCTCGTTTTAGTCTGTTATATCCATGTATACACTATAAACGAAAAATTTACAAGAGCTTTGAGTTGCGAACAGGACACAGTAGTAAGTCCATTAAAAGCAGAGTACACGGTATATTCTTTATACTCAGAACACATATTTTGCATGGCGCCCGACATGGGACGCATCAAAATTTTTTTCAAATCGAACCTTTGTAATTATTCATCGGTGGCTATATAATTAACGTCTTCAGGGCTGCCTGCAAGGAATTCCCAAACTTCAAAGGTTTTAAGTTCGACCAGCGGCAACAGCAGAACGTTCAGAAGCCACCCGAGACACAGCGTACGGCGAACATCCAGAAGTATAGCTCCCTGGGGCGCCGCCCGCTGCCTCAGACGCCGGACGAGAAGGCGCGCAAGCAACCGCCCGTGCCCAAGGTGCCGACCACCAGCATCGAGACTCCCCTCAACCCGGCCAACTTCAGGTCGCTGCAGAGGGGCGCGTGGCAGGACAACGTCAGCACCTTCCAGCCCAACGTGCAGTTCAGGTCTCTGCAGAGAGGTATCTCGTCGCAGCCGTCGCACTCGCAGTTCAGGTCCGCCAAGATCCAGGACCAAACACAAAGTGAGGCGATGTATGCCAACAGCGAGAGCGAACGACAGCTGTATGCCGTCACCGAGTTGTAAGTTTGCGTTTTTATTTTCTGATTGGGAAATGCAGGCAGTGGAAAACAATAGAAATGTTATCGTTTTGTTTTTTTTTTTTTACTTTATTTTGTTTAAAAGTTTTTATTCTGAGATTCTGAGACTAGCACTTTGTATAGTTTACAAAAATGATACGTGCCATCTCTAAAATTGAGCTAACAGCTGTTTTCTGTGACAGTTAAAGTGAATATACCATTAAGATTAGAGATCTCGAAGATAACATTACCATTTAGTTAGCTATAGAACAATACAGGGGTTGACGATATAAACTGAATTTATCAAATTAGATCATTGGTTAGATACAATTAAATTTTAGTATCCAGCTTTTCTTTCTAAAATTTTGACATCACAGGGTAATATGGGATTTATAACCATTACTGTCTGTTCTAAACTAAGTAAAAAAAAACAGCATTTTATTGTCTACAAAATGTAAAACTCACCCATATTATCCATCATACTTTGTAAAACTATTCATGTAGTTATAAGAAGCATTATTTTACAAAATGCCATTAATACGAAATGCATAGGCGCTTTTGTATAGAAATTTCAGAAGTGGGATAATTGTCCACTTACAGATTTTTTTTGTGGCTCCTTATGGTTCGCAGAAAAGTATATATTTTAGGCACAATTAAATTTCAAACCATAGATTTGATTGCTGAAAACAATTTGTATTTGTGCCAAAAGGGAGGTATGAAAGAACATTATTTTTTACTATAAACAAAATTGACTGACAATTTCCATTCCATTTTTTACGGGCTTTTCTAGTTTTATTGTGCTGGCCACTGTAAAAACAAGTATATTAAACTATAATAATAACGTCGGTGTTAGATGAGAATTTAGTATTTGAATAATGGGAACAAACTTTATACTGTTCAGATTTTCACAATAACCTCAATCGTGTAAACTGTGTTGCTCATATATATCAGTCCGAACATAGGAGGGGGAGTAGTTCTCTCAGCAGAAACCGTCTTAACATTAAACCGAATCAATATGTTTCGGCAAAGACGGTCCTAAAATAAGTACAATACTGTAGTCAGTTTTTCTTTTTTATTCACTTCGATTTGAAAATCAGTGTGACGTATTTTCATAAACGTTTTTCTAGTGTGATTTTTATAAAAGCCATAATGCTCTTTCCAATTATAGTGTTGATATACAGGGGTGAAACAAATTATTTTAAAAAGGAATTGTTAGCAAATGTCGTTTTTACAATAGAATCGGTTATTAACAAGGTGCCATGTTAATTGCATTATCATGATATTAATGTTTTGTAACAGTTTGGCGCTCAACATGGGGGCATTTAAAAAAAAACATTGCCGTTTACTTTGAGATTAATTATGGAGGCCTTGTTTAATAACATATTCTAGCACATATTCTGTATATCGACAGTGTGATATAATTCGTAAATAAGTACTCATTGAAAGATTGTAGCCTACACAGTATTTGCTCCTTTACTTACTGTGTAGACTACATCTTTAAATCATTAATAGGTGTTTTAAAATAAATTTTGAATATAGCCCACATAAATATACAGTTGATATGTATATTTATACTGATTTTTTCAGAAATATACTAGATATAAATATTGTAATAGCCGTATTAATTTATTTTTTGTTTATATTTGCGGCTGTTATGAGTGGTGCAGATACCGAATTTGTTATTTTATTTTTTTTTCATTGTGGGAAGTTCGGACTAGACTAGAATATTTAATTAGGGTTTTGACTTTATATTTTTTCTGTGTATTTTGCACCACACTGTACATTTTCTCTTCATATATAATAACGGAATAACTGCCAAAGAAAAATTAACAGTTGATGCTTGTAATGAGATTGTGTGTTGACCGAATGAATGTTGCTATATAATAAATGGTGTAACTTTATAACTAAATTTAACTAAGTGTCTATGTAAGGAAGAAATTTTTAGTTTTATAGCTTTATACATCGACACAGGGCCTGTGAGGATAATATCTTCTAAGTTTTCATTCTATCTGTTAACTCCTTATGCTTTAACATTTGCGTGTACATTACAACACAATTTTTGTAAAATATTTTGCAATGTTTATTTATACTGTTTAGAATCTAACTCTTGTAAGTCATTGTATAGTAAGTTTATGTAAGTAAAATATTCATTTTCAGCCTGCAGTTTTTATTTCAGTCATGTCGCATCCTAGTCTTTTATTGTTTGTTCATTTGTTACTTTTTGACGATCTGTCTTTTTGACATATTTAACCACACAATTCCTAAAATCCTAATCTAAAAAACACTTGTTCCTGGCTCCCTTCTGTGAAATTTAATTGACCTTGAAGTGTTTGTATTGATTTTATCAGTGACATAGACAATACAAACATTAAGGCCAGCAACATGTCGGATGGTACGTTTTTGGTTTCTATTTCGGGACAGATAGAGTGGATAGATGTTCTGGCCCCAGCCGGCACTTCTTGGCACTGCAAGTATGAGTTGTTTTCGGGACCTGACTGGAAAATAATCGGCGGGCTAGTAGCCGGGCTCTCGCAAGTCGCTAATGTCGTGAATAACGGAGATAAGGTAGTTTTAAATTTTCCAATCGAAGTGCAGTTCAAATCCACCAATCCTTATGGATGTAAGTATTTAAATTGTGTGTTAAATCATGTCAATTAATTTACAATATTTTTAATTAAACATGAATGTAGTTTTTATATGCATATCCACAGCTGTGACTCAACTAAAGCCGGCAGATCTGGGCGACAGGCCATAACCATACGCGTCATACTACTTACTACTTGTATGTGCAAAAACAAAATTCATGAAAACAATAAACTGTTGCAATTTAAAAAGAGGTGTTAAACTTACCCTGTTATTTACGTTGAGATGGCCCGCCGCCCGGATCTGCCGGCTTTACTCATAACTCATAAAACATTCAGGTGACACTCCGTGACACCTGAAAAACTTTTTACTATAACGTTCTTCATCTAGTATCCTTTTAAAAGTGAACGTCATTTAGGGCCCCAGATTATACTGAGTGTATACAGAAATATGCACCTGGAAGGTTATGGTAGGGCTCACATGCCTCTAAAGCCCGGTTCACATCAACTGGATGTATACTTGTCTAAACCTCAGGCTTCCTCTTTGCTTGGATATATTGGATCATTCTTTGGATATCAGCCTGAGTTACTGCAGCCCAAGATGTTGGCCACTACAGCTGGAAATAATTGTAAGAGAAGTGTTTTTTTATCTGGGTTCTCTTATCTTTTCTCATTGTTGGATCAGTGGCGGTAAAAAATTTAAATATGGTTTTATAAAAAATTTTTTAGTGATCAGGATGGAGTCGACAGGTCAAGCTCACGTAACCGTGAATGTGGTGACACAAGAATTTCAGACTTTAGGTTACGATGTTGGAAAGATTTGATATGAATAGATAAGTAATTAAAATTAGACACCTAAAATGAAGTATTAAAATTACATAAAATATAGACATCCAAAAAAAAACTCAAAATCAACTCTGGCTATGAACGAGAGGGGATGGAAATAGTGGTCATGTCAAGCTTTTCGGTTATCGTCAAACTTTTGACAAGTGACTGTCACAATTTGTAAAATAAAAAATGCCTCTCATATGATATGACAGTCTTGACAAGTAAATAAGGTTATAAATTCGATTAAGAATAGAAATATGTCTTTTTTTTTTCTCGGCCAACTTTCATGACGTTTTTTTTTGGATGTCTATATTTGATATAATTGTAAATGTAATATAAAGAAGTAGATTTAATATGTCTACGCTTTAGACTTCAGGGTAATGATAATCTTTTGTTTTTTTGGAAAGCAAAAGTATAATGAGACATCCAAAAAAAAAAGTAATTAAAGATTGCCAAGAAAAAAAGATATATTTCTTTTCTATCTCAAATTTATAACCTTATCAAGGCTGTCACATTCTGTGAGAGCCATTATTTGTTTTACAATTGTGACAGCCACTTGCCGAAAGTGACAAGTTCATAGCCAGACTTGATGACGTTTTTTTTTTTTGGATGGCTCTATATACAGTATGTGTAAAGCCAACATCGGCCAGTTATGAAAAAGGACAAACAGAAGTGAGACGACAGATAAGAAGCAACGGCATACATATCAAAGGTAGTGAGGGAATAAGATCGGCCCTCTAGTCACGCTATGCTAGTCGTTAGTATAGAGAAGTGTAGAATGTGTCCTTTTTCACAACCGGCCGATGTCGTCTTTACACATACTGCATAGAGTAATAGGAGAATTGACAATAATAATGACAAATGAAAACCTACATACATATATTTATAAAAAAAATAACACATATATTTATAAAAAAAAATATAATGATTAATGTAATTTAAATATAAACGTTTTTAAAAAGTACTTTGTAATAAAGGTAATTTTTCTGGATGTAAAACTTAAATGGACTCGCCAACAAAATAAATAAAATGGACTCGCCAACAAAAAGTCAAGAAAAAGACTGTTGCTACACTTATTTTAATTCGGCTTAATCAGAAAATCTTATTTCCATGACCTTAGGATGACCATAATTCAGTAACTCAAATAGATGACAAAAAGTCATTGAAATGATAATAAAATTGAGATAACAAAAATTAATTCTAAAATATTTGAAAATTTTTATTTAAGTAAAAAACAAATACCACACATTTCGAATACTACAAGCAGAAACAAACACTTAAATAGTGATGAAGTGAAATATGGAGAGCATATAACACATTATAATCAACACAACATTTTAAAACTTTATAACAGATTCGAACTTCAATTTGCAGTATTACTTTATAATATCTACAAGTCAAATAAACCACAATATCTTTCAAGGCTCTTAGTAAAACGCTATGAGATACACAAATTCAATTTGCGATATGTAGAACAACTAACAATTCCAAAACATTCAACAACTAAGTTTAAAGCATCATTTCGTTATATGGCTAGTATTATATTCAACAAATATATTGAAACCTATAATATGAGTAAGTCAAAACCTAGTTTTGTGAAATCACTAAAAAAAGCTCTGTGGAATCAACAAGTCCTCAATATCTAAATTGTTAGAATCACAGGTGTAACTGAAAATCAGCATTGCTGACTCTACACCTTTTGAATCGTGTGACAGTTTAAATAGGAATTAGCATGGATATCACCTAAATCTTATGGTAAATTATGTATTTCAAATATGTACCGTATCTTGTAACATGTATGTAACATGTATTCAATAAACTATTATTATTATTATTATTATTAAACTATTTCATGCCTGAGCAATGTTTACATTAATAATAAACGGAGAACGGATGATCTTTTTCTTATAGCACATTTTTTATGTTAGCTAGCTAAAAAAGAGGACTTTTCGTGTATAATGCCGAAATATATACCAGACAAAAATTATAAGGTCAAAAAAAGGACGTCTGGTCACCCTACACGACCTTAAGTTAGAGACCCCTTCTTATGTCAGTCTACATTTTAGGTTGCTTACATTTGACATCTTATGTCAAATAGGTTGACAAGGTAGAGGCACCAATTTATAATAAATAATTATCGACATTCAAAAAAAAACGTCATCAAAGTTGGCCGAGAAAAAAAAAGACGTATTTCTGTTCTTAATCGAATTTATAACCTTATTTACTTGTCAAGACTGCCACATCATATGACAGCCATTGTTTATTTTGCAAATTGTGACAGTCACTTGTCAAAAGTTTGACATAACCGAAAAGCTTAGACATGACCGCTATTTCCATCTCTCTCGTTCATAGCCAGAGTTGATGACTTTTTTTGGATGTCTATATCTCTCGGTGGGTAGAGGTAAGTGATCGTTCTTCTCCACATTTGTCCCACTACATGACATTTTGTCTTGTTCTCTAGAAGTGTGCAATTACGAATTATACAGGTGTATAGTATATCATTCAACTACTAATTTTGAAAATCACTATGAAATGAGCAGTCAAATAATTTGGGTAATCGAATGATTTGTAACGAGTAATTACTAATAATTATTATTGAAGTTTCTTTGAGATGCCAATCTTGAGAGACATTATTACTATATTTTGTATATGGCATCAAAAGCCACTATGCTGGTTAATGCTAATAGATTTTTTTTTCATGTATTTAATGATTTTATTAACAGACCACAGAAGCAGAACAAAAATAGCTGTTCTGGAGGGTTTCTTATTTTTTTTAACACCTTTCTTTATTCGGTTCAACTAATGAGAAAATACAATTTCACATCTTCTTCTAATCAAAACAAAAAATTGTGAAATAATCGAAATAACATACTAGGAGGGACTAAGAACAAGAGACAGAAGAATAAAATATCAATTTTTATTAACCAGTTTATTGTCCACTTCGGTAGGTCACACTAAAAAAAAATAAGCTGCGACTATACACGGTTCTATTTACACGAAAAGAAAATTACATAAAGACAGTATTGCAACAATGTAAAATCTTAGAAAACTCCACTGGACTAAAATCACGTACGGTTCTATTCTAAATAAGTGAGTAGGTCCTGATTAAATTATACTATTTCGTTAGCTCCTTCATGCGGTTGAGTGCGCTGCCTGCCTTGAACCACCCGATCTGCAGCTCGTTCAGTGAGTGATTGAGGTGGATTGTCTCCTTTTTGCCATCGGCGTGCTTGATCTCGCATTCCACCGGCTTGCCGGGCGCAAGACCCTTCAGCCCTTTCAGGCTGATCTTGTCTGTAGGCTGGATTTTGTCGTAATCGCTGGGATCCGCGAAGGTCAGCGGCAGCAGACCCTGTTTCTTGAGGTTTGTCTCGTGGATACGCGCGAAGGACTTGACGATGATGGCCCGGCCGCCCAGGTGTCTGGGCTCCAATGCGGCGTGCTCGCGGGAGCTGCCCTCGCCGTAGTTCTCGTCGCCGATGGCTACCCACCTGATGCCCTTGGACTTGTAAAAGCGCGCCACGTCCGGGACCGCGCCCCACTCGCCCGTCACTTGGTTCTTGATCTTGTTCATTTCGCCGTTTTCAGCGTTTGTCGCGCTGCAAGGGAATAACATTTGTGTTAGTGATTAAATTTAAATTAATAGGACAGTTTTATTTTTCCTAAACAACACATTTTGTTACCCCTAATTAATGGTGTTGTTATGAAAGACATGGAAGCATGTTAATACCTAGTTAAAATGCTAGTAGCGGGTAACATTCCATGGAACACAGTGAATCATCCCGAGTTTACTCAGTTTTTACAAAATCGTGATAATGGGAAGTATTGTGACGCGAATGTGCCTGCGGAAACGACCCTGAGGAAACAAAATAGAGTTATCTAGCAATTCTATGTTAAAAGTTCCCATGAACGATAAAATTATCACACTTCCTCTAATGTATGTAACCTTAAATTAATAAACATCAGAGCAAACTTGAAATTTGTGACTACTCTGTTTTTAGAAATGGAAGTTTTTAAAATGTTTAGTTTTAGAAACTGCTATTTTAGGCGATACTTAATTAATAATTAAGTTTGCTTAATGTTTTTTTTGCTATTAATGGTTTTATTCAGTTTGCAAACATACACCTAACCTCAAACAAATATACCAGTTCGATAATAATTTCTATGTAGTTACATTTGTGCTCAAAATATCGTTTACGTTTAACAGAAGACGTGCAATAAATCTCTAATATTTTCCCTGATTTACGAAATTGCAGGTAAACATTTGGGTGTAGATGTTAAAAGATTCTTTTTACTGTATAAATGGATTTTCAGCGACATCAAATATTAGTACGTTTTTTTTTTTTTTTAATTGTCCATCCAAATAGTGAATAGACAGGATGTGCAATATGTTTTATAAACTCTGCATTACTTCTGGATAAGGTGTATTTACGGTTACTTGATAAGTTCTTGTTTCTCTACGCTTATTCTGATTCGTGTGTGAAAAAGTTCAGAACTAGAGTCACGACGTCCTAGATTCGTCCCTCGTACTGATGTCATGTACTATAAATGACTTCTGACTACCATTCTGATGACTAGGGTTCGGAAAGTCTGCTGTCACGCGTGCTAAACTGCGTTAGACTCTCCTGCTTTCCCGCACCGGGATGGCGTACTACTGCGCATATGAGGGTTCTGGAGCGTTACAGGTAAGGGTCAATGCCTTACGTAGCACGGGCAAGAAATGCACGTGTATATAATTTACAAGGCACTTAAAAAATACGGTCTATACTTTCATTATCATAAGAGTTTTATAGTGCTGAGCCCTGCGTTGCAGCACACATTTCCAGAGTCTAGTGATGACTCATTTAACTATTTATTTTTTAGACTATAGTTGGTTCTACAACCGAGAATATTATAATCCACTACCATTTAGCGAGTGGAGGCAATCCTTGAACATGCCTTTGGTTAATTACCGAGTTTGAGACCAATTAAATGAATGAACTGTTTGTACAGCTCCACTAACAACTAATGAAATGAGTCATCGCGAATGCCATCTCTCAGAACAGTAAAGCTATTCAGTGTTCTTCACGCACAGGTATCATGTACAGTTGGCGCCATCCAAATGTGAACGGCAAAATGGTATGGTGTAATTTAAACTTTATATCATAGTCGCCGTAAATGCAATGACATGTGTCAAATACATAATCGCCGTTCTGTGTCGCCGTTAATGACGAATCAAAATATTAATCATTGACAATAATATCAAACATCGTAACTTTAAACATGCCAAGGCATATAAGTGAGGCGCAAAAAGCAAGGGCTATAGCTAAATTAGAAGAAAACTGGTCCTTGAGTGAAGTGGCTGCTGAATTAAATGTAAGTAAAAGTTGCATATTTTACATTAAAAAACGCTGGCAAGAAGAACAGCGACTACAAAGGCCTATCAGACAAGGTATAGGAAAGGTCTCCACTGAGAATGAAGATAATGCTCTGGTCGAATTTATCGAATAATCCATTCGAAACCGCTGTGAAGGCTCGAGAAGAAACATTTTTCCAGAGTCTCCCAGAACAAAGGTGTCTAAAACAATGCGGCTTTAAGAACTGCGTTGCTGCTCACAAAGTGTTTCTAACCGAAGAGCATAAACAGAGGCGAGTTCAGTTTGCAAATGAATTTTTACAAGGAAATGAATTTTGGAACTCTGTCGTGTTTTCCGACGAAAAGACGTTCCAATCTTCCAAAAATGGAAGACTACGTGTTTATCGACTCAGGGATACAAGATTTGAAGAGAATTACACCTTGTGTACTACCATAGTGGCCGCTTTTCGGTCAATGTTTGGGCGTGGATAAGCGTTCACGGTCCTGGAGTGTGCTGGCAAATTGAAGGCCAATTAACATCCGCACACTATACAAATATTTTGGAGAACATGATGCTACCATCAGTGAGGCAAGTTTTTCCTGAAAATTTTGTATTTCAGCATGTGAGAAATTTTACTTAGTAGGTATACTTTAAAAATGTAATACCTACACTTTCGTTACAGGATAATTCTCCAATTCATACTGGACGACTAGTAAGAGAATGGATAAATAACCACATCAATGTTTTGCCTTGGCCGGCAAAATGTGCAGATTTTAACCCCATTGAAAACGTGTGGGGTTTCTTAGTAAAAAAATGTATAAAAGAGACTTTAGGTCAGCAAACCGCGACCAACTCTGGGAAAGTATTGAAAATGCTTGGGAAGAGCTGGTGGACTAATATGATATGAGAACGTTAATCACTTCCATGCCAAGAAGATTAGAGAATATTGTAGCGTCAAATGGCTGTGCAATAAACTATTAATAATTAAATCCACTTAAATATTAGATAAACTTTTTATTTTTTTTTTCCTTCATTTTTACCTTGTTAATATTTTTTAAAATTATACTAGTCGTATGTGAGTAATATTAGAGTTAACCTTTATGTATTATTATTAGTTATGATATAGTTATTATAATACTACTCATGTAATTCATCTACTCATTATTCTAATATAAAATGATCAAAGTAATATGTCTGCCATTGTATATACTAAATTATCTGCCTTTCGGTTACGCTACTGAACAAAGTCCGATTTACTACGATAAAATTCAGGCATTATTTTCATGACTATCAAAAACCGTTCACATTTGGATGGCGCCAACTGTACCTCCACAATATTTGAGATATTCAGTGATGGACTACAAATCTTCTTGATTTAGGGTTAAAAAGAACTTTTTGTTAATTTTTTTTAACTTTAAATCATTCGTAAGACTCAAGTCATTAGTGTTGGTTGGTCTATAGTTGTTTAATCAACCAATACTTGCTATATAGACCATTATTTTGTGATCACTTCGCCTACCTACCTGATGAACATGTTATTGGAGATGTTGTCAAGATGGCCGCGGTACTTCAGCCATGGTCCCGCCGCGGATATGTGATCCGTGGTGCACTTGCCCTTGACCTTGATAAGGATAGTCATATCTTCTAGGTCCTTGCCGTCCCACTTGTCGAAAGGCTCGAGTAGCTGCAGTCGCTGCGACTTGGGATCAACATCGACTCTCATGCTGGAACCGTCGGCTACCGGTGCCACATATGTATCCTGACCGGGGTCGAAGCCCTTGCTGGGCAACTCCGCGCCAAATGGGGGCGTAAGTTTGAACTTCTTGCCGTCTCCACCTTAAAGCAATGCCCGTATTTGTAACTTAGGATGCTAAGAACTAATTATTTGTAAATCATTGGGTTCTGTTTTTTTCGCAACTCACATTAAAAGGCAGAATTTAACTCTTTCAAATGCTGGTTAAACTACCATCATTTTGAAAGAGTTTGGTAACAACCCCTAATTGCTTGTAAATCGTTGGGATCCCAGTTTTTCGCGACTCACATTGAAAGGCAGACCTCAACTCTTTCAAAATGCTGGTAGTTCAACCTTTCCTGTTTTTTTTTTTTTTTTTTTACCTTGGAATTCATCTGTCATGCTGGTTAAACTACCAGCATTTTGAAAGAATTTAGTAACAACTCCTAATTGCATGTAAATCGTTGGGATCTCGGTTTTTCACAACTCACATTGAAAGGCAGACCTCAACTCTTTCAAAATGATGGGGTAGTTCAACCTTTTCTGTTTCTTTTTTTTACCTTGAAGTTCATCTGTCAGAGGATTGAAGTCTAGTCGCCCCGCTATGCTGAGGGCTGTTACGAGCTCGGGGGATGTCACAAAGCAATGGGTGGCAGGATTGGCGTCGTTGCGGCCGGTGAAGTTACGGTTGTAAGAGGTGACGATTGTGTTCTTCTCTCCTTTCTTGACATCCTTACGGTCCCACTGGCCAATGCAGGGTCCACAAGCATTAGCAAGGACCTAATGGGTAATAGACAAGACAGTGTACAACTGTTTCTATAAGTAAGTGACATCTATACGAGTATTTGTGACAAGATTCCCATTGCACACCATCACTGACGCTGTAGATATAGTCCCTCTAATTTTAATTGAAAATGATAAATACGCCTGGGGAACAAAAAAAGCGGTGCAACTTTATGATTCCATGGGCGTGCCATGGCGCGTCCATCTTTTATAAATTCGAAAATTGTGAAATAATTTTTTTTCATTCAAATCAATATAGGAGATTAAAATTAGCCTGCATACAAAACTCTTAATATTTATAATATAATTTGCTGTAAATAATGCTCATTTAGCCAGACAATCTCAAAAAATTGTCTGTGTTAATAAACCTAGCTGAAATACACGTCACTGGCGCCTTAAACACTAGAATTTCTAAATCAGGGTTGCAACTTGCAAAAGTGAAATGTTGATATAATATTTTTTTAATTTAAGATGGAACTCTCTGTGCAGTATGTTTATAATGCATGATAAATTAATAATTTATTATTATATACCAAGTTTGGACAATGAAATAATTTATTGACCGCGCTTTTAAAAGTCGATTTATAGTTGGAAACTACGGCAACGCTGAACGGTTTGAAAGGTTTGCTTTTGGCAGTTGGCTAGGCCAAGAAGACTAGAACATGGTCAATTATGTCCATGTAAATCTATGTTCTTCCTAGACGTTATTGCTATGAGTGTACAAAGTTTCAGATTTTTCTAATTATTCAAAACATAGTTTTTATCAAATTCAATAGCTACGTCCATAAGAGCTCATGTTAAATAACTTTTTTAGATCATTTTTTTTTCTCAAAAACTAGATGGTGAAAAAATCCCAAACAATTCTGAAGATAATTTTATTACTTGAAGAATAATATCAACAATTTCATCAACATAAATATTTTTGCAATTCCAGACCAACCTCCTTAATTTGATTAATCCCACTCAATTTGTGGAAAATCCATATTACTCATTTCATATAATAAAATAATTCTAATATACAGATAACATGTCACCTTTAGAAAAATTCCCATTATGGGTCATAAACTGAACTTTGGTCATCGGTCTGCAAAAGTGGATCTCCTTATTATAAAAATAATTAATTAGTCATACATTTTGTTTGCTATTTACTTGACGTTATGATAAATAATTAATAAATAATTATATGGTTTGCATAAGGAATAAACAATTGCCATGTCTATCAGCTTATTTTTAACATGTTTATTAGGATCTTCAACATGTTTATTAGCACAATACAACAACTTTATAAAAGAATGTAATTTGGTAGTATATCATTTTTTTAGAATGGGTAAAAGCGGAAACTATAACAAAAATATATTTTTGTTTCGACCAAAGAAAATTATTACTCTGTTGAAAATGTTCCTTGAGGAACGTTACCAAATATAATCTAAACTAAAAAAAAAAAATAAGGAAAAATACTCACAGTGCCTCCAAATTCGGTGAGCACACCCGATATCCCGTCCCTCTCGATGGTAGCCCGCACCTGCTCGGAGCCAGGTGTCACGTTGAACGGTATGGCCGACTTGACGCCGTGCGCCATCGCCTCCTTGGCTATGCTGGCGCACCGGCCCATGTCCTCGTAGGAGCTGTTGGTGCAGGAGCCGATCAGGCCGACCTTGATCTCGTTTGGCCAGCCGTTCTTCTTGGCGTTCTCACCCAGCTTACTTATGGGATTGCCCAGGTCGGGAGTGAATGGGCCGTTAACGTGGGGCTCCAGGGTGGTCAGGTCGATATCAATCACCCTGTCGTACTTCGCGCCTGATTCATGTAGAAATCGATCAGCGTATTTATAGATCGGATTTGACACAACAAGGATTTAAAGCACTGGCGATTTTTTATATTGTTAACAACTTATTCTGAGTATTATTTATTATGAAATGGAATGCGTCACAGAGACATACACACCATAAATGCAATATGCGAAAGTAACTAGTACCCTTTCGAAGGTTGACATAGAAGTTCGTGAAAGGTGACAGTCAAAACTGACTATAGACGTTTTTTAAAATTATGTACGAATTCCTATAGTATAAACGTAGTAGAACCTTCCCACAAAATCGTTTTCTGAAAAAAAAAATTTCTACAAAATATTAACAATTGAAGTTTTTCACACTTCTATTTTGCAAAATTAATTACATCAAAAGTACTCATCCGATTCTAATGAAACTAGTCCTGTTTTTTTTCGTATTGAACTGTACTTTGACGTAGTATTTTTTAATTTGCAAAAATATTAATTAAAAGAAAATTGGAAACTATTTATTTATAACAAATTAAATAAAAATGACTTCTACGTCTAGGGAAAATCTGAAAAAAAATCTCAGATGTGCTTTTAACCTTTACAAAACAATTTCTGCATTAAAAAGGGGGATGAGATATTGATTTTCAGTTTGCGTTTTCACTGAAATGCCGGCAGGAGATAAGTTCATGAATACTCTAAAATATCAGTTCAAGTTCGGTTGAGCGCTAGATGATGTTTTCCACTAGTGCAACGGACTTCTTGGCAGGAAATTTATGTCAGTATCAGTAAACTTCAATTTGAATTTTTACTCTAAAATATCAGTTATGTTTTTGCAAGTCGGTAGCAACTTTTGAATAACTGATACAAAATCTTTTTTCCACCGCTTTTTCTCAATTCGTCTTGGTTTTGGTTGAAACCTCCGAGAAGGAATTTTTTTTTTATCTTTAGTCTTTCTTCTTATCTGGAACTGAACTGTATCCTTTTTTTGTTCGCAATTCTTTAACATTACAATATGGCTTTAAAAGGAAACATTTGAAACAAAAGTTTAGAAACAAATGACGATCAAGTTCAGCTACGTCGGTATTGCAGTAAAAGGATATTGCAGTAAAGTTATTACTTTATTTTGAAAAATATTGCTATGATCTCGATTTCAAAAAAAACATTTTTTTATTGTAGAAACTGTTTTGTAAAGGTTAAAAGCACATCTGAGGTTTTTTTCAGATGTTTCCTAGGCGTAGAAGTAATTTTTATTTAATTTGTTATAAATAAATAGTTTCCAATTATGTTTTAATTAATATTTTTGCAAATAAAAAAATACTACCTCAAAGTACAGTTCAATACGAAAAAAACAAGACTAGTTTCATTAGAATCGGCTGAGTACTTTTGATGTAATTAATTTTTCAAAAAAAAAAGTACAAAAAACTCCATTTGATAATCTTTTAATAATTTTTTTTTTGCAAAACGATTTTGTGGGAAGGTTTTACTATGTTTATACTATAGGAATTCGTACATAATTTTAAAAAACGTCTATAGTCAGTTTTGATTGTCACCCTTCATGTATTCTGACTCATAGTTTATTATGAAATGATATCACACTATTCAAAATATTGCATATAGCCGAGGTTGTACAACAGCAGCAACTGACATGGGCCTATTGCTAAGTTGTAAATGTAATTCTATTATTCAATGATTAATAAATATAAAAATGACATTTAATTTTTTCCTTCGTTATGGACAGTTGAATTGAAACAAAATTGGGTACATTTTATAAGCATGTTAGAATGTTTAATTATATTTCATGAAGATATTTAAATCTAATATTTAAATTAAGAGTATTTTTTTAATAACCTTGATTTGAATAAGTTGAGTACAATAACTGTTAACAACACTTTTATAGATTGAAACGATTGGTCATACATACATATGTCTCATCGTCTTCTTATTTAAACGCCACGAGTGCAAAAGTGTTCAAATCAAATCATCATCCGCTTACCTGAGTCTGGAGAAAGGAGCACGTCCTTGAACCTCTGCGCCTCTTCAGCGATGGCACCGCGCTTCGTCGCTTTCAGATAGTCTGCCATGCGCCTGTTGAAGGGAAACACTGAGGTGGTGGCGCCTATTTCGGCGCCCATGTTGCAGATGGTTGCCATGCCGGTGCAGGAGACGGACTCGCAACCTGGCCCATAATATTCAACGATGGCCCCTGTGCCGCCCTTGACCGTCAATATATCAGCTACCTTTAGGATGATGTCTTTGGGAGACGTCCAGCCGCTCAGTTTACCTTTGAAAATAGGAAGAAATTTTGTTTATTCTTCCGATGATCGTTGATTTTAAAGAATTATATTTATTTTTCTATTAATTTTAATTTGGCCCATCCATATTAAATTTAATGAAATTAGTAGATGTTGCTATGAGTGAAATACTTCGATTTAATGAAAATTTTGCGTCAGGAAAGGAGGCGTTCAAGTATTACGTAACGCAATTTGGGGGGAGGGGGGGGGGTCTTGTAAAACGTTACAATGCATTACAGGGGCGGGAGGGGGTTCGAACAACGCGTTATGTAACATTGGTTTTTTTTATTGAAATAAAAAACTAGGGAATTAAAATCTCCCAAGTTGGCAACCCTTTTCGTTTATGTTTTACGGGGGAATCCCTCGATTGTATCCTAATTGCATTGTTAATTTAATTGTTTCTAATTGCATTGCCAAAGGTTAAATAAATATGTTATTTTATTTTAAGAGTTTATTCGTAAAGAATAGCTAAAATAGGAGATTTCATGAGAAGAACAATGGTGGATGAAGCCAAAAATGTATGTGCGATTCTTTATTAAATAACAATATGAATAAATAAAATAAACAACATATGCATGTATTGCGAGTTAGAAATCTCTTGTTTTATTTATTATTACCGCGACTTTTAGGTAAAAATAGTCACTTGGTTGCTTCGTAACGTTTAGGGGGGGGGGTACAGAAAAACGTTACGGCGCGTGCAATGGGGAGAGGGAGGGTCAAAAAATTGCGTTACATAATACTTGAATGCCCCCCAAAATAAAATTAATGTTGTATCCTGCAGTGGCGGTGCGTGATATTTCAGTTAGCCATATCTTGAAAACGACGCATGGGACCCACTTCACTTTTAGGTGATGACTATACACCTCTTACAGAAAGGATTTATAGTGAAAAAATCGTCAGCAAAGTTTGCGAGAAATTTTTCAAAAACACTGGAGCACTCCCTGGGTTCTCAGTAACGCTCTGTGGGATATTTGCAGTATATTTTTTTTCATAATCTAGAAACAAATATAAGGAGACGTTTTTCGATTTGTTGCAAAATATTTTTTTTTTCAAAAAAGTTATGGCCATTTTAATTTTAATTTAATAGGAACATTTTGTTTCCCAAAATTAAAATGGCCATAACTTTTTTGAAACAAAAATATTTTGTAACAAATCGAAAAACGTCTTCTTATATATTAATATTTGCAGTATATATTTTTTCATAATCTAGAAACAAATATAAGGAGACGTTTTTCGATTTGTTGCAAAATATTTTTTTTTTCAAAAAAGTTATGGCCATTTTAATTTTAATTTAATAGGAACATTTTGTTTCCCAAAATTAAAATGGCCATAACTTTTTGAAACAAAAATATTTTGTAACAAATCGAAAAACGTCTCCTTATATTTGTTTCTAGATTATGAAAAAAATATATACTGCAAATATTCCACAGAGCGTTACTGAGAACCCAGGGAGTGCTCCAGTGTTTTTGAAAATTTTTTTCGCAAACTTTGCTGACGGTTTTTTTCACTACAAATCCTTTCTGTAAGAGGTGTATAGTCATCACCTAAAAAGTGAAGTGGGTCCCATGCGTCGTTTTCAAGATATGGCTAACTGAAATATCACGCACCGCCACTGGTATCCTGTATTTATGTAGTGTATCAATATATTTCTAGTATAGTGGGAATATATTGTGATTCTAATAGATAAAGAAAATTATTATTAGAAAATAAATAATCTCTATGACTAAGTACATATAATGAAAATGATATTGACACAAAGTCTAGAAATTATTAAGGAAATTGGGGTTATTTTTTTTCATTTGAATTTTTGATTTGATGTTTGTAAATCTAATAAAAAAAACATCTTATTGAAAATAAAAATAAAAATAAAAAAAAAATGTTTTAGTAAATAAATAAAATTAGCAATAAAATAGTTTTATGTATATGTAACACATCTTTTTTACATAAAAAATAAAAAAAACAAAATTGTACAATCCCTTTAAATAAGGTTACTTCCAAGTATTTTAGACAAATCCAGTATTTTAAAAACAATATATGAGCTATTTATTTTTTCACGTTCCTCCAAAACAATTTTTCTTTAAGAAAAATAAACATGACTTTATGACCTTAAGATCTCATAATCAGTTGAGATTTAATTGTTAAATGTTATGATGGAAAGGACAATAAAATAATGTGTTTTCCAACTCCGAAATATCATTAATAATGGAATAAAAACAATATAACAAATTATATATAACATTACTACAATGTAGTTATTTATAAAACCATTTAGAACATAATTATCTTGTGCCAACTTTAGACTAATCAGTCCTTGAATAAATTTAAAACCACATAATACTCAAAAGAATGAAAGATATTTTTGCAAGGCAAATAAAATAATAAACATAAGAATTTAGCAGAAAGAGTTCAAGACAAATAAATCACTTACCAGTGAGATTCACACCGATAACTTTTGGGCATTTCAGCTCCCATGGAATATCTGCCATAACATCTACCGCGTCGGCACCTCCAACGCCGATGCAAAGGCCGCCGAGGCCTCCACCGTTGGGCGTGTGCGAATCCGTACCAATCATTACGAGCCCCGGGAAAGCGTAGTTTTCCAAAATAATTTGATGGATAATGCCTGCACAATAAAATAACATATTTCAACCCAGAACAATTTTTGAATGCATTGTCACTTACCAGATCCTGGTTTCCAGAATCCGACACCGTATTTGTTACCGGCTGACGATAAAAAGTTATACACTTCCTTATTAAGATCTTTGGCTCTGGCGAGATCTTTGACTCCGCCCACTTGAGCCTCGATGAGATGGTCGCAATGAATCGTGCTGGGCACGGCGACCCTCTTCAATCCGCTAGAGATGAACTGCAACATGGCCATTTGGGCGGTAGCATCCTGCATCGCCACACGGTCGGGTCTTAATCTCAAATATGACACTCCACGTTCTATTTCCTACAAAATACATGGCTCTCAATGCAAATTTTTTTAGATGAAAAATATTCTGAATCCGTGTTTTAAATGATGGAATATATGCACTTTATTATATATTTAATTTTATACTTCTGTTAAATAAAATTTGTCTCACACATCATTTGAACAGGCTACACTTTTTTTTGTGGATGTTTCATACACCATTTAAATAAAATGCATGTTTTAAACATTCCGCAATCACAATCCATTCAACATTCAATGTCAAAAAAGACGATACATAACCTCACTTCTCTTTATCAGTTATGTAATCATTTAGAGCAGACACTTATCCAGACTTTCAATTTTGTTTATAGAACAAAATTAATTGTCTGGCAACTAATTATTAAAACCACATTTTTTTATCACCAAATAAAAATAAAGAAGAGGTTATCAGCATATCAATGTGGCATAAACATACCTGTGTTTCCGGTTGGTCGATATGCGAATACAATATCTTTTCAGAAAGAGTCAAGGGCCTGCTCAACCGCTTTTTTTATAATTCCCAATGTGTTTGCAAGCTTCTCGTAGGGCAGGGGGGTCTTTGTCGAGATTGCTCATAGCAACCTTTGCTGCGGCAGCTGCTAAAGGTGATACGTTGGAAACATCTTGCCTGAATTTCGTTCAAGAATAAGCTGCTGGCTTTGCCCCCCTGAAAATATATTGGTTAATTATAAAACAGGGAAGTGACCTTAGCTCTTAGAGATAATGCATTTTAGACTTTGAGATTTCGATTAATACTAAAAAAATTTAAAAAGTGACGCTTATATAACAATTAAGAGTAAACCATTTGTAATGAATTTTTTTCGTGATGTTCAAAGAAAAAAGGATCAATATTTTATAAGCAACATTTTATGCTTAACATTGATCAATTGTATAGAATTCCATAGTTACGTTCAATTAAAAAAAGTGTTCCTATAGGAATAAAATACCTAGTGCAAAATCTATATTTTAAATTAGACCACATATTGAAACAAAAATTGAAACTTACCTGGCGATGCAAAACTCGCATACAGTACGCCATGGCAGCAAAAACACGAGAGCAGCACTTATTTCAGAGGTTTTTTAAAACTTAGCAACTCGGGAACTTTCCTCGAATTTGATCTTTTACCATCGGTCCGTCAGCTGTCTGAATCTGCGCAGGCGTCGTCAAATTCTCACAATTTTAAAATTAACCAGGGCTATTTATTTTGTATTTTTTATCTCTGTCGATTAATGACGCAAAAGGAGTTTAATTATCATCGCGAATTGTTACTGTTTAAATAAGTGCATTAATGTGCACATGCACATTGTTTATGCCATATTTGTTTGTTAGAAGGCACAATACGTATCAATGCATTCCTTCCTAGATTGCCTAATATCTAGTAATACATTTTTATTAGATATAGATATGAGTATACAATTTTCATAATATTTGTTTTTATTTGTTTCTAAAGAAAAAAAAATTATAAATAAACTTTAATCTTTATAGACTATAGGCAACCAGACTTTCTTTACTCTGAACGACAATTGCGAGAATTAAGTCAATTTCTGTAAGATGGCACCATCTTGCTTTCATATTGATATAGAAGCAGTGGCGTATCATAATGATTTAGGGGCCAATGCGGTGCAATTTTTCGAAATTTATAAATCGAAAGCTACACGGCAATACTTCAGAAATGACATTTTGGACAATTTGAGGTATCCTGCCTGAAGTGACTAGTATACAAAGCTTCACCTGTTGATTAAATTTAAAATGTGAAAATGTAAACTATGCGGTCCATACTTAAGTAAATGTGAATCAGTACCTATTTAGTACTAGGGGCCGGAAATGTGTGCTATAATGCAGAGTCAGACTCGTAATCCGTCATGTCATTGACGAAAGGACATACATATGAGAGACCAAAAAGGCAGGAGAAAAAAATACCTATCGCTTGTGTCATTCGGAACACTATTTTTTTTTAGAAAAACTTTCAAATTAATTTCAATTTAAAAGGATTTTTAATATTATGAAAAGTCATTCCATCGCTTTCTTCCGTTTTTAATGCAAAGTATTGACTTGTGTTTTTGTTGTCGTTTACTATTATTACTGTAATACGTCTTCATGAGAAGTCAACTATAATAAGTAAATATTCGTTAAAACTAAATTTAAAATGATATTTCCACGTAATGTATCACTACGTCAAAAAATATTGTTATTGTGGTACCTGAGAACAGTTTTGAAATTATACAGGTATTTTCTTGGTATTCTAATAGGTGTTATATTTTGCCAAATTTTGAATCAAGTATTTTTATTTTAAGCCAGTTTTATAGAATTACTAAATCTATTTTAACTGTATTTACTTAAGTTAATAACACAGCTCGTTTTAGGTAATTTTTTAAAAAGTTAAAAATGTATCGAAATGATATTCGTACTGAGGAAACTGGAAAATGAAAATATCATAAAAAATGAAGTATGAGTTGAAAGAGTTCTTGTTCTATAATTAATTATCTAATAGCTACACTTTTTTTCGGGGGATTTATTTATTATTAATATTCGTTAATACCGCCTGTCGCTTGTATTTGGTAATTACAGTGTACTTTATTTAGGGACACCTTTGACGCGTCACATATTTAACCCATTCAATATTTAACCCCAACCACCTGAATTGTAAGATTTGTTTTTTTGTTGTCTATATTAATTATGGAGCATATAATATTATATAGAGCATATACTATAGGAATTAGTTTTGATTATATGGTAGTTGATGATCACTGATCACACTCACAAATATATAAAAACATTTTTTTGTGTTTATTGTGAATACGTGTTCGATGCTTTTGATCGAAAATTAAAGATACAGGTAAGTGCATTTTAAGCAGGAAGTCTATTTAAGATAATGTGTTCGTGAGATATGGTCCGTTATTTTGGTAAGACCAATATTTTTTCCTGGATGTTATTGTTTTTTTTTTACCGGTTTTCCTTTTCGTTTTTTTTTTGTGGGATACAATTTTTATTTGCCTTGTGTACCCATTTGGGTTGAAATAAGCAACACTACAACAATACGTTTTCAAGGAAACTAATGAAACTCGTTTTATTGTCTTATTTAAAATGTGAATATGCATTAGCAAAGTAAAATTAGTAATAACTCAAAAATGCGGGTATCAATTTTGATAATGGAAACAATATTAAGAACCAATATTATTATGTATTATACAAATTGATATATTTTATTATTTACTGAATCTCCACCTCCTGTCACTATTATTGTTTGTTTTAGCAGAAATGGAAAATTTAAATTCCTCAGTTGTTGTTTCATAGTTTTGAGAGCAGTATTTGTTTCTCTGTTGGTCACTGGTTTATCAACATTACACGGTATGCCTCTAACGTTATCCTCTGCAAATCGGTGGCCTTTCTTTAGTTCCACATCCCCATCTTGCAGCTGTTTCAGAACGACTGCAAGGTGTTCACAAGACATTTGTGTGTTTCCAGTGATGTCAATTTTTTTTAGTTGGCTAAAATGCATTAACAGTGACCCTACATCTAACCAAGAGATTTTATTGTTTCCAAAACGCAGCTCTTGAAGATTAATCAATGGAGTTAATTGTAATCGAAAATCAACGAATTTATTATTGGAAAAATTTAAATAGCGCAAATTTTCCAAGTCACCAAACAAGCCGTATCTAAACTTATCTATATTATTGTAGGATATATCTAAATATTCTAAGGAAATTAAATCCTGAAAAGAATTTGTTAGTAGTGATGAGATGTTATTGTTCTGCAAATAGAGTTCAGTGATATATCTTTTTTTCACTGAATATAGCGTCAATTTTCTTTAAATTATTCATTGACATGTCCAAGATCTTCAAAGAAATTAAATCTTGGAGCAAATATGACGAAACATCTGTTATATTATTATGCTGTAAATAAAGATGAGTGAGGTTTTTCATTCCACTGAATGTAAGGTTAAGCTCATTTAAATTATTTACAGACAGGTCCAGAACCTTCAAAGAAATGAGATTTGTTTGAGTAGTGTTGATTTCGTTTAAATTATTCACTGATATATTCAGAATATTCAAAGAAGTTAGACTTATGAATGCATCTGACGCTACTTTTGATATATTATTATGTTGCAAATAAAGACCTGTTAGAGAGTTCATACCGTAAAAGTGATCTCCCAATTCTTTTATAAAATTGAAAGCTAAGTTTAATATACTTAAGGGCTTTTTTACACCAGAAAACAAAGTACTGCTTAGAGCTGAGATTCTATTTCCTTGCAAATAAAGATATCTGAGATTTCGTAGGTCGAGAAAAGAAGCTGGCGAAATGTTTATTATGTTATTATCGGATAGATCCAGAAATTAGTTACATTTCTGAATAAACCATCTTCTATTTGACTTATATAGTTTTCAGATAGTACGAGCTCCATTAAATCTGGTGTATTATCAAATGCTCCTGGTAATATCTTGTTGATGTTTGCATTGGTTATGTGTATGATGTTAAATTTATAAAAAGTACGTGGTGGTAAAGTTGGTAACGAAGAATTTACTATGCTCAAGTACCAACTGCAACTTTCGATTCTTGGAAAATGCGTTTCGTTCCCAGACAGGTCTGCAATTTCAACACCATTGATATACATATCCTCCAGTTTGTAATATATAATTGTCTCTCTTCGGTGTTCACCCGTCACTTGGTATATAATACAGCTCAGAAATGAAATTAATATCAATTTTCCAAACATCATTCTAGTATTTTCAGTATAACTTGAAAGTTAAAAGTTTAAAATTTTTAAAAGTTAAAGGTTTTAAATAGTTAGTTAAAACAAATTAATTATCGCAGGTCTATCAGATTCCTCTGTCAGACCTTTATTAGAATAGTCAATGCGACACAACATCACGATTTTGAGATATTTGACGTTATACATATGTCTTATTTTTTAAAAATGACGTTTTTTAGTTTTTCCCACAGAATACTTACCCATACCCATGGGTAGGTATTCTGTGGTTTTTCCTTTCGAAAATACGAGTATTTCAAGTGAATTTCACCACCACTAGAGTAAATACACAGGGTTGCCAACTTAGTAGATTTTCTACTAAATCTGGTAGATTCAGGTCTTCATTTGGTGGGCAAATTTATGTTTTAGTGGGCAGTAGAAAATCTAGTAGAATCAGAATTATAATTCTGACCAATTTTGGTATGAGGTTCATCGTGCGCAAGATACAGGTAGCAATGGAGAGTATCCATTTAGAGAGTTAGCGACAGTAGCATTGTCTTTTTTAGTTCTGCCGAATTCAAATGCAGAAGTGGAACGGCTTTTTAGCCATATGGATTTGATAAAAATTACGCAACCGCATGAAATTACCAATGTTAACAACAATTTTGAATATTATTTCTGGGTTGCAACGTGTTAATAAGGCTGTGTTCAGCGAATGGTCGGACTCGTCGAATTCGTTCAGCTAGAAAGATACTTCAGTGGTCCGCCCAATCAGCTGATTGGGAAAGTTGGTCGGACTTTGAAATGTAACGTCGGTGGTCGAGATCGTTCAGCGAAGGAAATCTGTTCCTACTATTCTGTACCTATTCTAACTACATTTATATATAAGGAATTTTAAATTTTTCATGAATAATATTCTAGTTCATATATGAGGGCAGCTATCGAATTTTTTGTCTAGCCTCGCCTTCATGGTTTAGTTATTTTACGTTAAGGTTATGTGTGCTGTTTGTCAAAGTAGAAAAACCCGTTCAGCCAATTGTTCGACGTTGAATGTTTGACTACCGTGGTCCGACTATTCGCTGAACACAGCCTATATCTTGTTGTGACTACGAAATCCCTCCAACGATTGTAGTAATATTCTCGACTGATGAAACTTGAATTTTCTTAATTATATTTAAGAAGGTATACATTTGTTTAGGTTAAGCTACTTACTCCCTTTTTGCTTATACTTATTATTTTCATATTTAAGAGTTGTTTAATTTTCAAATATTTTTAACTTGGTTGTTTACGTTCTTTTATATTTGATCCTCTTTTATATGCCTATATTGTCTTAAAATATTGAGTTGCAATATACTTACCTACCTAACTGTAGTTTTATTTTTAAATTTCTATATTCTTGTATATTCAAAAATATAGTAATAACAAATGAGCTTTGGGAGTTAGCAATATCTAGTAGATTTTTTTGTAGATTTAATAAAGTCATACTTCTCATCTAGTAGATTTCTAGTAGATTCGATAATCTCATTTAGTAGATATACTTTCGGAAGTGTTGGCAACCCTGTAAATACATTACCCAAATTTTCAGATACGGCAGCACTTTCATATGTAGATAAACGAACTAAAATGACACTAAACATGAACGTGAAGAACTAAAGAAATGACAGTGATATAATAAATGTGTCTCTGGAATACCTCTGTCAATATACCTACAGCGCCTTCCTTAGAGGGCGGAATTCGATTATAATTCACTACAAAAAATTATGTTATTATCTGAACTTTTTTTTAATAGTTTATTTTAGCACAGCTAAGAGTTTTTCTGATTTGAGTAGTAAAGTATATTATTTGTTTTTAACATTAAATTTGCATATAATTTTTGATTGTAAAAAACACTTTTTATACTGTTACTTTTTATTTTATTTTTTATATTTTTACAAACTGAGACCCTTCACACTTTTATAACACATTACATGTATCATTTTAACTGATAGCTAAAGCTGGTAGAAACGGGACGCGCCGATGTGTAGGCATCATAAATGCAATACATGAAAGTAACCAGTAGGCTTTCACACATTTGCCATATTTAATTATGAAATCATATCACACTATTCAACGCATTACATAGCAGCGGAGCTTGTACAACAGCACCAACTGACACGGGATTACTGCAATCAAATTGAGGTAACCCCTATCTCATATACTACACGGTTGCCTATGTGTTGCGTCGCCGTAAGCCGCCATTATTAAATATAATATTTAATAATTTATTTAATATAGAATTTAATAACAAGAAGTATTAGTTGGAAACATACATATGTATATCGTTACTCCTATAATTTTTAAACAAATTAAGTTTTTGTATTTAAAATGTATACGAATACAATACCACCATCCTCTTTCTTATTTAATACTCCTGTTATTTATATTGTTCAATGTAATAAGTAATAAGTTACTTATTTATATATTTTAAATCTTTACACATCTATATGTTAAACAACCAACCTTCTAAAATCAATCAAATCAAATCAAATTTCAAATTATAATAAATTTGATCATAATTTTTAACAATATTTAGGTACTTACTGCCAACAAAATTGTCAAAATAACTAGATATGTATATCTACTTACGTGCAATGTTTTCTCTCAGCACAAGTATCATATGTACAAACTTATGTATCAGCCGTTAAAAAGTGACTGAGCTTCTGTTGGGAAATTAATGATACAAAAGTATTAACATTCAAACAGGAATTGAACTTAAGATAAAATGTTCTTGTACGTTGTCATGATGAGAACAAACATATGTTTTCTAGGATTGAGGGAAGTTATTGTTTTTGGTTTACCAGTTTTTTGTATTTTGCGTGCATTAAGTAAATTTCTGTAAGATGGCATCATCTTGCTTTCATATTGATATAGAATATAGCAGTGGCGTATCATAGCGATTTAGGGGACAATGCGGTGCAATGGATGGTGCTTATTTTTCGAAATTATAAATCAAAGGATACATAATACCGCGGAAGTGATATTTTGGACACTTTGAGGTATCCCGCCTGAAGTGACTAGCACACATACATCCACCTGTTGATTATATTTAAATCGTGAAAATGTGAACTGTGCGGTTGATATTTAAATAAATGTGAATCAGTACCTATTCATTAACTATTTTGTGGATGGTGTAAAGTTTCTTGTATCTCTTGTAAAACTTACTTATTTTACTTACGAGGTACTGCCGTGTTACTATCGAAATGTGTTTATTTCAAATTTTTGGATCAAATAAGACTACCCATTTTGTATTAAGTACTATAGTATTTTGTATTCAGTCAGTTTAGTTTATTAGAAAATCTTATCTTTAGGGATTTTTAGTGTTATGAAAAGTCATTCCATCTATTTCTTCCGTATTTAATGTTAAGTATTGACACCTGTTTTTGTTGCAATGTCGTTTACTATCAACTGTCATTACTCTAATACATACTTAAATACTGCAAATGAGAAGTCAGCTATAATTTCAGCTATAAGTTGCGTTCAAACGTGAATGTAAATAGACGCTGTTTAGGCGAAGAACGTTTTCCAGTGTGTAATTTCTGCAAAGTGCGACTCTGGAGCAGAAATGTGCTACTCAAGCCGTTTTGTCGCTATTGTACTTTACCAACTGTGTGAAAGCTTTCAGTGGACCCCGCGATCGCCAATCTTAATCTGGCTATTATATTATTAATTGCCAACTTTTTACTTACAAGTTGTCCGTCACTAGCGGAGATTATTGTAATTATTTACTAGCACCCAGAAGCGTGGGTCGCTGGTAGCAAAACTTATTTGCGCTTGAGCAATAGTCCGCTATGATACCACCCATACGTAATGGCTGAGCGATTGGTCGTGGAGATTTTTTAATTTGGTTACCGTATCAAGGTTATTTTCCTGACAAATGTTGTGTGAATGAGAGAGTACGCGACCGTGGCATTTTCGGTATGCCACGAAAGATTATGTTGGTCCATCAGCGATTGGAACTGACAAACCGTCACGGTATTTTAAGCTAGTTTGGGAGTCGCAAGGTGACCCAATAAATTTTTGCCTTATCTTTATCTACTTAGAACTTCATACCAAAATTAGTAATTAGATCATACGTATGTAGTCGATTCATCGCTGTCCGTTTATATGTTTTTTTTTTTATTATTTAGGGTTTTTCACACCAACAATAAATATTTGTTGTACAGAATTCTGAAAATTCAGTGGAAGGAGTAAATGCTCTAGATCTATTTAAATTGAATACTTTTGATATATGTATATCATTTTAGGTTGTACGTACCAGCGGTTGACACTGCTTTTGTCATTTTAAATACTGTTATTTATAAATAAGAATGCTGTTTTTGTAAAATTTGCTGAGGCTTAAGAGATACTTTGAGGCATTTTCATTAAGATGGCTTTTCTTTCAAATAATAAACGGTTTAAAACTAATTTTCAAAATCTTGACAATAACAGTTTATTTGCAAACATTTTTTTGCAGTTCCTCGAAGGTAACCAAATATTGATTGATAAACACCCTATATGAAGGGTGTTTATCAATCAATATGACTACTTCCAAACTCATGATATCTATCATTATTGAACAGTTGAAGTTATAGTGAAATTATGCGTTACATTTTGGATCAAAAAAACTTTTTTCATAAATATGTTGCCTTTACACTGGAATGAAGTTGTTTTATAAATTTACCCCCAATCTTATGTCTTAGGTACTCATTACATTTGCCTTGTAATGCTGGTCTAAAAGATTATTGTTTAAAAGTCTAGACAATATTACATAACAATGTTTCTAAAGTACTTTACATTGTCCAGCGATGTGTAACGAAATTCTTGCAAACAAACAAATAAAGAAAAAAATAGCGCATGCCATTTTCTCGGTCCGACGGCTACATTAGTCATGCATGACCTAAAGGTCAATAGCGAATTGGAAGGATATCATTGAAACTGAACTGGAAATAGTACGTGGAGTTACATAAAATATTGTTTGTGACAATGTTCCATGTCAAAAATAAATGAGCAGGTTTACAACATTATAGTTAGTTAGTTAGTTAGTTAGTTTGCATTTATTTGTTCAGAAAGGCCTTTAAGTCGAACAATGTCAGATAAGTACACGGACTAAATTAGGTAATTAGATAATTACATATTAAAAAAATAAAAAAAAACATTTAAATATTCTAACTTAACACACAATATAATATATATAAATATTCATGTAATAAAATATCTAACCTAAAATAAAAAGATAAAATATAATAAATAAATTATAATAAAAATTGTTTTTAAAAAATTACAGATTAAAAAATAATGTTAGAAAAATGTCTTCAGAAACTCATTACTGTGTAATATGCCTTTTCATAAATATTTCTATGTTTTATGACTTTTATGGAAGCACCGATTTGTTTTGTCTATAATCTATTTAATTTTTTTTAATGAAAATTTATTGTTTTTTTTTATTTTGTAGAATGTATTGATTTTTATTGTCACACACGTTTTTACAACAAATATTTCTTCATATATACTGTCCGTGGTAATTTGAGCCACGGTATGGAGCTACCACCTAATAATATGCAAGGATTGCTAATAATATGCAAGGACCCTACAGGAAAGGAAAGGAAAGGCTATAGTCTGTTTTGAAAGTAGTGATGCGGATGCTCACTGCATAAAAAGAAGAAACACCCTTTTTGATATTTGTGCACAAATATTGTACAAGTACTTCGATTGTGTGCGAAATTGTGACGCCTCATTTTTATAATTCTGATCAATTACTTATTTCACTTTTCCGATACGTAAACATGGTAAAGAAATCCTAAATAAAACTTGTGAGACATTAAGAGAAATGAACTGTGGTAACTGCGTTGTTTAAAAATTAATAGCATGTTTTATTATGTATTGTTCGACTTTGGTGGTTGTTTGTAAATAAACATTTCACTTTTTATGTACAGATTAAAGAATGTCATTTTAAAGGACACGTTTCAGTCTAGCCATCAATAATGTTATTTATTCAATCCTCAATATATTTTAATAATATTTAATAGTACTTAATAATATTTTTTCTCAGAATAATACTGTTACGAATTTCTCTTCAAATTACTCGCTTTTCTGTCCAAACACGTTTATTTAACAATCTACAACTCGTGGGTCTTAACCATGTAACATTCAAAACATAACTAACTCTATCTTAGCAACAACACCAGTATTTATAGTTTCTACATTTCTAGAAAATTCTTTTGACATCCAGAATATTCAATATGTCATTCCATACAATTCTTTACTAATAAGTAGTGTGTATTAACGAAATAAACTAAGTATGTAAACTATAACACTTAATAAATGTCAGCTGTCACAAATGTCACTTTTACAAATGTCACAATACAAAACAATTGCAGTTCACTGTCCGGAAAATAACAAAGGCAGCTTACAATATCAATGATAAAGAGACATTTTTGAGAAGTGACTGTCACACTTGTAAAATAAATAATGGCTGTCATATAAGGTGACAGCTTTGACAATTAAATAAGGTTATAAATTTAAGATAGAATAGAAATACGTCTTTTTTTATCATGCCAATTCGCATGGTTGTGTATTTTAATTAAAAAAGATTATTCCTAACTGAGAAACATGCTTTTGATGATGACAGTTGCAAACCGTCATTATTTTCTGAATAACCTAATGTAAAAAAAAATGAACAAAAAGTGCCCATCATCATGTCTCTAATCACAAGTATATCTAACCTTACGCCTCACAACCCTTAACCCAGATCATAAATGAGCTATAAATCACTCGGCAAGCCCCTTTGGCATTGGCACCCGCCCCAGTGACCTCCACCCTCGTAGGTGCTTTATCGACGATTTATTTTTCTACGGAGTCGTTGTGGGTTCGTCCGCGTGCGACCTTCTGAACGGCCGAATATTTAAGATAATAAAGGAATTGCATCTGATCGAACTGTAAACTGTAATGTAATTTGGCCATCGCGGTCGCGACGTTACCAGGACCGGCACGAGCTGGTGGCGAAAAAGGCGCCTAATAATATATTTTTGAAAACAATTTTTGGAAAAAGCCTCGAGGAGGTCGATTTTGTTTAATAAAAACACATTTTTGAGGGAACGTCTATTTTCACATGTTATTTGTTTTCGACTAATGACGTCATCAACTTATTTTTCAAATGGCAACCCCCCATTTTTTTAATTTAATTTGAGAGACCCTTTCATTGTCGATTTAACGGTATAAAAATGTTGCCACCTTACTTGACAAAATTTTTGAGTAAATGACAATTGAATTGAATGTTACAAAATGAAAAATATATTTTTCACAATAAATAAACGAAAATTTCTGAAAAAACTGACCAAACAAAACATAGCAAAAAAGTACGTCGCTAAGCAAAAAAGAATATAAATTTTTTTTGACGTATCCATGATTTTTACTGTCAGTTAATCAGAAGATGTGTCATTAAATTAATGTAACGTGTTAGTATTTATAAAAATTCCAATTTTAATGGTAACTGTGACACAAAGAATTGAAATTTTGATTTTTATCGAATGTGGAAATAAGACCAGAACTCAGAAGGAGGTATGCAATTTATTTAATGCAAAATATCCAGATAACCCTATCACCCAATTCACAGTTAGTAAGATTGAGTCCAAATTTAGAGAAATTGGTGATGTTAAAGATCTACCAAAATCAGGACCAAAAATTACCCAAGATAAAAAGATTGACTGTGAAGAATGTTGTTGAAGTGTTAAGTATGGAAGAGAACCCTCAGAGTACCTCTACATTAGTTGCCTCAGAAAATGAAGTTAGTCAGACGACAGTTCTACGTATCCTGAGGAAAGAAGACTATCATCCCTACAAATTTCAACTTGTGCAAGAACTCAACGAAGACGACCCCGACCGGCGACTGTAATTTTGTGAAACTATGATGAATCTTTGTCAAACAAATCCAAATTTACACCAGCAAATACTTTTTTCCGATGAAGCCACGTTTTGTCTAAACGGCACAGTGAACCGTCAAAATTGCAGGTATTGGAGTCGGACGAATCTTCGTTGGATCATCGAAGCACATACTCAACATCCACAGAAATTAAATGTGTGGGCCGGAATAGTCGCAAACAGAATAATAGGGCCTTTCTTCTTTGAAGAAACTCTAAAAGGAGAAATATATCTGGAGTTCTTGCAAAATGATCTAGTTCCAGCGCTTGCAGTAATTTTCCCAAACGAGAATGATCCTGACATTCCAGATAACAC
Organism: Aromia moschata; assembly: GCA_029963805.1. Taxonomy (NCBI): domain Eukaryota; kingdom Metazoa; phylum Arthropoda; class Insecta; order Coleoptera; family Cerambycidae; genus Aromia; species Aromia moschata. Next base: position 2,616,606 of record JAPWTK010000028.1, on the reverse strand, counting down.
ACTCTGGTTTCAGCAAGACGGAGCACCCCTGAATTATGCGCGCTCAGTTCGTGAATATTTAGACGTCATCTTTCCTCAGAGGTGGATTGGCAGACGAGGACCAATAGAATGACCCGCGAGATCCCCAGATCTTACACCACTTGATTATTTTTTATGGGGTTATTTAAAATCAAAAGTTTACTGCAGAAGACCACACAATTTAGCCGAAATACGAGATCGCATTAGAGATGAAATGGGATCCATTACCCCGGAAGTCATTCAGAATGTACAAGAAGAATTTGTACACATGCTTGCATATTGCCAATAAGTTGATGGACGAACACTTAATTTAAAATTGTATTTGCTTATTAAAGAAATTTTCGTTTATTCATTGTGAAAAATATATTTTCCATTTTGTAACATTCAATTGTCATTTACTCAAAAATTTTGTTATGTAAGTTGGCAACATTTTAATACCATTAAATCGACAATGAAAGTGTCTCTCAAATTAAATTAAAAAAATGGGGGGTTGCCATTTGAAAAATAAGTTGATGACGTCATTACTCAAAAACAAATAACATCTGAAAATAGACGTTCCCTCAAAAATGTGTTTTTATTAAACAAAATCGACCTGTTCCAGAATGTTTTCCAAATAATTTTTATTTCACATTTACTGAATTTATTCCATACTTTAGGCGCGCACTTGACATATAATAAGATATATTATTATGACTTAAGTATAAAAATAAGTAGAATAACAATAATAATGTCACAAATTTCCTCCCCTCGCCTGAGCATAATTCCTTCTGGGGACAGGGGTGGGTAACCCATCACTGCCTGTAGCAGGAATGGCTGCATGTTTCCCAGCGTTGACGCAGAGAAATGTGGCTATAAAGGCGGCGAATAATAATAATATTCACTGTCCTATTTATATTAAAGTTTCGTGAAAAGGTACCAGATTAACTGTAGGAATCTGGCCCAATTTTTCTAATCACCACTGTGACTTTCCATTGTTTCAAAGCACATTCATTTTTATCAAACTCCATATCCATAATAGTCTTTTTCCTTCAAGAGAACTTGAAACCTCAGTCTTGTTAGGCCTTTATACTGACAAGAACTAAAGGTTCCCATTCTCTAGATCCATTGGATGCATATATCTATTTAATCGGCAATGCTCTCTTATTGTTAGCGGACTTCATTTACGTATGTATTATCCATGGTTTTAACACACTACAAAAACGTCTTGTCAGAATGTTCGAAGTGCCTTTTTTTAGGTAATTTATTTGCAAATATTTTCATTAACTTTACGCCCTTTAATTCCTAGTACTCAAGCCAGTGTCTCTGTTTTGACCTCCTAGCTGTCTTAATATAGCAGTCCCATATCAGATTTGAGTTAACCATAAAGTTGATTGCCTTCAGCGCTGCTTGGCTACCGGACTGACTGCTTCTCAGTTACCTCCAAGCCAAGCCTCCTGCCTCCAAGCCAAGCTCTCCAAATCTGGTTAAAATTGTTTTTTTTTCTTTTCCCAATATACTTTTGTTCTGTTTGTCAATTATTTATGAAGCCGTCAGTTAAATGTGTTGCAGTTATATTTCAGAATATGTTTCTGGCACGTCTGAAAATTGTTGACTCGTATGTTGTCTAGGATCCACTGCTGACACATGAGTCCTGCCCTGGATTCTAACGCCACCCTCGCTTTCTCTACGCCGAATAAAAGTAGATCATTGGCACTTACAGCAGTGACCGACCTTGTCGACCTCAGATAAAGTGGCCACCATTAATATGTTTCTTTCGTGATTGATTTATTCTATAAGTGATCGCATTAGATTCATGGGACTGATCAGGGTTTGTGTTAAGAAATACTGGCGATGTTTAGAAAGCACACCTTATTTGGAAAAAAATGGTATATTTTTCTCAATCTCTAATATACCGAACAAGATGAGATGAATATAAAAAGACAGTTTCATTATAAATGGGGAAGTGATAGGATCATTTTTAATATCCATAATTATAAAGCATTGTAAATAATCGCTAAAAAATTAAGAGTTTCTGTTTTTTAATTAATATTTAACAAAATTGGGTCATAAAACAAAAAGTATTTCATTAAATACGGTGTCTTCTCTTTCACAGTCCAAAGAGGACTAATTGAAAAACAATGCCGAAAATTTTGTAAAACTGACTTACGTATTTACAAGTCTTTTAAGGTTTATTTTTGTTATATCGTCTAGATGGGTCTAAGTAAAGTATTAATAGGTTCAATATCTTAAATACACAAAAATAACAGAAATAACATTTCAGTTTTCAGAAAACGATTGTTTCTGAAGTAGAACTTACATCTTTAGGCGTTGTTTACTACGCCGTTATACTCGTATATGTATGTGTAGGAATATTCAAGAACCGTAGGGGCGTAACACAATAAATAATACTCCTAATACGAAACCTTGACCATCCAGATGAATTAACAGCTATTATTTATGCATGCGGGAAAGAATAATTAAAGATATAATAAATTAGATCATATTTTCATAAATATGGACTACCGAACGCCTTGGAGCAAACGGGTTTGGTGAATTTATTAAATCAGTCACATAATATTAAATTATAATATGTAAAATAAATCTTTGTTTGTCTGCGTTTGATCCAGTTCCATTGATTTACATAATAAATTGAATTGGTTGACATTTAAAAAAAAGACAAACAAATTAAAAATTATTAGTGGAAGAACGTATAATTATCTATACCTAGAGACTTAGCACTCTCAAACAGGATATCCTTGTGACATACAGGATGTACATTTCAGTTATAACTTCTAAACTGCAAGAGATATGAGGTCGATTATATTAAACAAAAGGGAATTTTATGATTCATGATTTATGATTCATGAAACTGATATGTTCAGTTGAACAAAATTCCTATTGGTTACTGGGAAATCTTGAAGAAAACAAAAATCATTAATTTTCACAAACAAGTCGCAGATGGCAAGATGTACATGAGCAAAAAAAGCTTCAAATAAAACAGTCAGTCTCCAAAAATGCGAAACATATTTTTCATATAATACAAATCTTTCATCTAATTTATGCCTTATTTCTTGTAGTACTAATTTTGTGTTATTTATGATACGACAGGTATCAAGTTATACACAGGGTGTCTCAAATCAACTTTTACATGTGTCCGGAAATGCATCTTAAAGGAGCTAGAGCCCCTTGAAGCAGACGCTGTTTTTCACTATTTGAAAAAGTAATAAAAAAAATTGGACGTTTCCCACGAAACACCGTGGAACTACTAAACGTGGAAAACGTCAAGTTTTTTGTTTCTACGCCGATGGTTCCAGTACCCACTCCAGGATGAAAAAGTAATAGCACGCAAAGCAACTCAAAACAATTGCAAATTAGTTTGACAGATCTGTCACGAATACTGTTGTTCTCAACGGTTTATTTTCCACCGCCTACGCAATTTTTGACTTCGGAATTAAAGTTGATCTATCACCTTCCTTGTTGCCTCACCCAACAAGCAAAACTATTGTTTTTGAACGCTACATCCGCAAGTGCTTGATGACATTCCTCTACTGCCCTTATCATTATTTTGTTGGTCTGTTGGGCTAGTAACGACTGTCTATTATCTGTGTAGATTGTAACGGTTTTACCCACTATCTTCCTGCGGGTAATCTCTTTAGTGGTAATGGTTATTTCTGCGATCTCGATTTGCAGCGTTCTGCCGTTTATGTTTATCCATGAAAAATGAATATCGAAGGTGCAAGATTTTCGAATATATGTATCTCACAGCCTGCTTATTATTTCCTCTTTGAACCATCCATGAAGATTTGGATTGTCCCTTTTACGGTGGGTTCATTCTTATTGTCATGTTGGTTGACATCTTTTCTTGGAAAATATGTGTATTTACATAAATTCTAATCGTTTTTATTTCATTTATCACCGTTAGCATCTAAAAAATTGATGGCTTTTAATAATAATTTTTGGGCAGAACAATCGATAACACAAAAAACAGTTGTCACTGTTTTATTGCGCATAATTTGTAATTTTAAAAACGTACATTTCATGATATTGCAGAAATATGATATCTCTCTAGGTGGCGCGCACCATAGTCAATGCCGCATATTTTGTACCAAAAATTAGCGTGCAGGCTGGGTGTCGAACAGTGCCACTTGGAACAAAAAAGGAATATGTTTTATATATATATATTTTTAAAATACATATGGATATGTAAAAATAACGTATTTGGTTTTAAAAAATCTAAAATTCGTATCGAACAATTGATATGTATTTTAAAAGAATATGTAACGAGGAGTATTTGAAGCCTAATTAGAAATCATTAACATGCAAATTATGAGTGACGCTGCACGCCAATTTGAAAACATTGTTTCGAGAAAATCTGGTTTAAAGTTTTATGTAATGATATTTCGTAAATATTTTCAACCGGCCTTTGATTTGCAATGTACCATACAAATGACATTTTGCATCGACCTCCAATTCTCTCGAAGAGATTTCTTGCTTGAAGGCTTATCGAGAGCTTTCAGTCATATCATGGACCTCTCTGCTAACGCGTTGAGCGCAAAGTTTGCTTGCAGGCAAAAATTGTAACATTCTGGTCCTATCGTTAAACATAATAATATAAATAAGTTAAATATTCGTCACAGTATGCCTAGAATGCCCTGGGGCGCTTAGAGTCTGTGGAAGGCATTATACAGTATCGGCCACTGTACACATAAAAACACTTATCCGATAAAACTACATTATCAAGACTTTAAAGAATTTAAGCCAAACAAAAAAAAAACTATTTTATTTGCTTCAAAGGTGGTACCTAGGTTACCCCCTTAATAATTGTGTTTGAGTTTTTTAATGCAAATTCTATATGCATAGATGAAGTAGAAATGTCATTTATTACTATAAAAAGTGGGATTTCACTATGAGAAACTTTTGAGAAATTTTTGTTTCATGAAATGAAAATCTTAGTAAAAATGAATTTTCGTGGTGCAAATAGGGTTGAGATACGTGATATATTATGAGAATTTAATTTGTTATAATTATAACGCATACAATTATTTAATTTAATTTCATAAGAATTTAAATTCTTGAACAAGTGTCAACGTGTAAACATGACAAATTGCGCGTCTCGCATGAGACATATAATATGTCATTTTCAGCACGAAAGAGTTGATAATCTATCTGAAATAAATATAGACATCCAAAAAAAAAACGTCATCAACTCTGGCTATGAACGAGAGAGATGGAAATTGCGGTCATGTCGAAGCTTTTCGGTTATGTCAAACTTTTGACAAGTGACTGTCAGAATTTGTAAAATAAACAATGGCTGTCATCATATGATAGATGTGACAGTCTTGACAAGTAAATAAGGTGATAAATTCGATTAAAAATAGAAATACGTCTTTTTTTCTCGGCCAACTTTGATGACGTTGTTTTTTGGATGTCTATATTTGTACTTCCATAAAAAATGACCTAAAACAGTGAAACAAGAGGTTTGAAACCCACGATAATGAAATTAAATTAATTATACGAATTTCATTGTTATTTGTGGGATGTAGAGGAAAGTAACCAAATATGGAATACCATTTTGTTTTATGGATATAAAACAAAAACTTAATATATATAAAAAAAAATATTTTACGTAAGTAATTAACATCCTTGTGTTAAATATATTAATTAACAATATAAAAGAGAACATAAAAACAAAATAACAAATGGGGGTCTAAGCATGGAATAGGTAAGGAGCCTAAGGCACAATTTTAATAACAAAAATAAACTTAAACTTCTATGATATCAAATAATTATGGTCAAAAATATGAGGTAACTATTTACTAACAAAAATAAACTTAAACTTCTATGAAATCAAATAATTATGGTCAAAAATATGAAGTAAGTCAATTTATTTGCAAAAATCACAAATCCATGTATCAAACTCTGTACCAGTGCAATCAATATGTGCCCAGAGTGCACACATTAGGCAATTAATCCAAGTTTCTCCTCTAGTATCTTCTGAAAATAATCTTTGGCAGAACATACATTCTGCATCAACAGAGTCTGGAGATTCTTGGCCCATTAATTCATCAGGTTCACTGTCTGTATCAAACTGGGTAGCATCCTCTTCCTCAGAGTCTTCATCTTCAGAATCAGTCTTATTTTTCTTTCTTCCAGTTTTCTTCTTATTCTTCGTCCTGGTCAGTTTATTTTCTTTTTCTTATTTCTTCTTATTTTTATCTATCAAATTATTTTTGTAGGGTGAAGATGTTATGACTGCTGCTACGACATTCTAGAAATAAATATAACATATTATTATTAAAAGAAATTGTAACAAGTAGGAATCACCTGACGCATTAGGACCCAAAATGGAATATTCCATATTTAGACACTAACGACTGTCCATATTTGGATTTTCATACCGGTTCAAACTTGTATTAATATATTTACAAGCTACTATTGTTTAGTTACAAGAGGTCTCAATATATTAAAACAAACACAATACCGACATGCTTTATCGTATAACACATACGAACACATACATATCACTGAAAAATACTGATTTTTTACATACCTTTTAAAGTTTCCGGCCGGCGACAAAACAAAACACTCCTGCCACAAGCACAGCGTTCGCCCGACTGACGCGATAGTGTGAGTATGATAGTAAAGTGAGTGAATGAGACAGAAGATGGTCATGTATTGCGTTTAGAACTTTTATTTTCTGAGAAATTGTGGTATTCCATATTAAGATACCATTCCATATTTGGTTACTTTCCTCTACATACGTCAGAAAATTACAAAAACAGGAATATTAGAAAATCATCAATGGATGAATGGGGGAGGGTCGATAAGGCCGGTTTTCGGCCCAAATTGGATTTGGGTGAAAAAATTTGAAAAAAATTCTTGTAATATCTACTTATGAACTAAGTCGATTCCACCCTAAACGGACCACCCCCACCCCCTCCTAGCTTCCCCCCAACCACTCCTCAAAATAATGAAAATACCATCACTTGGTAGGAGCATTTTCAAGATGTATGTGTATTCCTATGTTTTTGGGGTCGCTGAAATCAAGAGTGACCATCAAAAATCATTTTAATTGCCCATTTTCCCTCTAGCACCCCCTTAACACCCCCTGGAAGGGGTCGAATTTTCAATTTTCGTATAAAATCAAGATGTATGTATTTCTATGTTTTTGGGGTCGCTGAACCCGAATGTGACCATCAAAAATCACTTCAATTGCCCATTTTCCCGCTAGCACCCCCTTACCACCCCCTGGAAGGGGTCGAATTTTCAATTTTCGTATAAAATCAAGATGTATGTATTTCTATGTTTTTGGGGTCGCTGAAACCGAATGTGACCATCAAAAATCATTTCAATTGTCCATTTTGGTCGAATTGACAAAAAAAGCCCGTAAAAAAACGTGTGGGTGAGGGCATTCAATGTTAGGGAGTAATTCAGTAGGTGGACATTATTTAGTGTAGTTATATTCGGTTTCAGCGACCTCAAAAACATCGAAATACACATACATCTTGATTTTATACGAAAATTGAAACTTCGACCCCTTCCAGGGGATGGTAAGGGGGTGCCAGCGTGAAAATGGGCAATTAATATGATTTTGGATGGTCACATTCGGTTTCGGCGACCCCAAAAAAATTGAAATACACATACATCTTGAAAATGCCCTTGCCAAGTGATGGTATTTTCATGATTTTGAGGGCTGGTTGGGGCAAGCTAGGAGGGGTGGGGGTGGTCCGTTTAGGGTGGAATCGACTTAGTTCATAAGTAGATATTACAGGAATTTTTTTTCAAATTTTTTCACCCAAATCCAATTTGGGCCGAAAACCGACCCTCCCCCTTTCTACCAAGTTGGAAATTTTTGCTCAAGAAGCATATAGCCTTCGTTGTCAATTTCAAAGCATTAATTAATTAGTTATCATTTCTTTATAAACTCACATAACAATCCATAATTATTATTAATTTTGTTAATATGATTGGTTGTTTAAAAGTTTTAAACTTCTGGAAAACTTGAAATAAACTGCTCGTAAAAATTTTTAGATTAGCGCCAGTTGCGTTATATTTATGCTCCCAAACACGCTCTCATTCGTAAAATTAGTGGAAACGGTGCTGTTTGGCAGGTCTGCCTCGTAGGTGCTAGCCCTGTCGAGGGTTCATGATTCATGAGCCCAAGTCACAGTGAGTCGCGAATTTGGCGGTTGTCGACTTACAAGTGCAGATGAAACTTCCGCCTACCCAACAAGTCCTCTTTCAGGAATTTTCATCCACTCAAAATTTTTTGGAGGTGGTCAAAACAAGAGGGTAATGGGACGCAAAAGAGGATTTGAAGGAGACTTTTAAAGCTTTCTGAGGCACCTCACTCATCAAGACCTGCTTACAACCCCTTAGGGGGGCAAATTTTCAGGGGGTGGGTTGGAGTTGGAATATCACTTTTGGCGCTTAATCGGCCGTCCGCAGTGTGTTCCGCCAACTTCAAGAGCCTTCAAATAATGCCATGACATAAATTCGAGACAAAACGACATCCCACGCAGCTTTCTACAGAGGCAGAACCAGAGGGGGTGAATGGGGGGGGGGTAGGAGTAGGTGTGGCTTGGAGGGGTGGTTGAGTTGTCAAAGGCTGAAAGTGAGTTGTGGCTCCCCACACCAATTTATTAAATGCAGAGGGGCGGCTTATGGTGGTCTGAAAATGGGTTGAAGAGATGGGACAGCGACTAAATACACAGAACTTATCGAGGTCTTAATGTGTGCCAGGTAATTATAGGTCTTAATGTGTGCCAGGATGGAGTTTTTACTCGACAGCGTCCTTCTTGTTCCATCCTGTAGGTCTCTGAAGTTACCGCCAAAATCTTGCGAATTGAAATCTCTACATGGAGTTGCTTTTTGGGGTGTGGACGGTGAACCGGTTAAGTCACAGCGTAGCGTCTTCGGGGATTAAAACCAACCCTATTAGCTATCGAAAATTAAAAACCCCGAGTTTCTAACACGAATAGAACGCAAATGCCGCTAATCTAAAAAGTGATACGCAAATTTTGACGAGCAGTTTATTTTCAATATTGTGGAAATAGCTCTATCACAGGCACATTGTTTCATGAGAGTACAATTTCAGATGTCTCATAATCTCAAGTGTTTCAGAGAAATATCTCAAGTTGAGTAAAAACACATTTGAGATGAATTTCTGAAGACGAGAAAAATATCTCATGAAATGTTTGTCTCACTGTGGATACCTACCTTAAAACCCAATATCTCCGCGATTTAAGTTGTGTCAGACCTTAGAACACAACAACGCCAACTTGATTAATTAGGAGAACGTCTCGCGTTTACTTACTCTAGAACTTGCGCCGCATAAATTTGCATTCTGTCGGGTCGACACGCTCGCCTTATTTTTTCTTTCTCGCCGCGCGGTCCGTTCAGGTGGAAGAAAAGTGAAATGAAAATAAATTAAACCAGAATATGAAAGCCGGCGTCTTATACAATATTTATGACGTAACGGCCGGGCCCGGCCCAAATTCCCCAAAGATCGCGAGCGTCCCGCGCTGCGATTCGGTCTGTCCAACTTTTCGATTCCACTCTACTTCCTCCTTGATGGAATTATGTCACTAGATAATTCTGTTGATTGTTCACTAGATGTTCTGTTGGTTGGGTTCGTGAATGAACCGAGAAAGAAAGCGTATTCAGGGTGCTTCACTGTGAGTGGGCTGTTAAAAGTTTCTGGCTTAAAAGTATATTTCTGGGGATTTGCGGATGATTTATATATCTAAAATAATGGAGGCTTGTTGGCACTTCCGAATATACCGAAAGTGAATGGTACTTTCACTATTTTAAAGGGTATACTAAATTTTTTATGCCGTATTTGGGTTTTTCAGTTTAATTTAAAGTTACTTTAACAGCCATTGTATACCTCTAAAATTAACGGTTTCAATATACTCCTAAATATTTTAAGAAAAACAAAAACTAAAACCTTAAAAAAAACAACGTAAAATATAGTTAATTTTGTTACCACGTGGGCATTAAATATTGAGCTTACAATTACAATTACAATTACGTCCGGGGTAGGTGCAAGCCCTTTGCACTTAAGCCGATGCTTACATGCCCCCATGGTCGTCATTCCATTAGTCCGGTTTCCTTAACAAATTTAAGGACAATTTCTAGTGGAGCGTCTGTCACTTATTTTGATTCTATTGTTGTAGCCCCAAAGTTCGAATACCTAACAGCTACCAATGCTAGGCATTCGCATAATATGTGGAAAGGGGTTTCTTCCTTATCGCCACACCTCCTACAATCGAGATCATTTTGCACCCCAATTGTCGTGAGATGTCGCATGAGTGGGCAATAAACTGTCCTACTATCCATCTCAGCTGGTTTCTACCAAGTTTTCTGACTTATTCCAGGATGGTTCGTCAATGAACATCCGCGATTGTCTCAACCCTGGGACTTTCGCCCAGTGAGAAATATGTTTGTCTCTTAATAGGTCCTTAGTCCTTCTGGCTGTCCAGTAAGCCAGACCGCAGGTGGGTTCAGGCTCTCTCAGTGGAACTTCAGCCCCTTTCTTTGCGAGAAAGTCCGCTCTTTCGTTCCCTTCGTGGCTTTGGTGTCTTCTCTCCCACTCGAGAGTGATACTGTTGTGTTCCGCTAGTTGTATTAGCGAATCCATACAGTCTTTAACTGCCTGAGAATGTATTTGTACTGCTCCCAGGGCTTTAAGTGCTGCTTGGCTATCGGAGATAATCCGGATCCTCTTATTTGTGTAAGATCTCCTGATCATATCCTGCACACAAGCGAATATTGCAGTTATTTCTGCCTGAAATACGGTTACTGAGTTCTCCAGGTTTATGCTGATTTTGCACCCTGGGTCTCTGGTTTGTTACACCCGCTCCAATGCTTTTTGGACCCATCTGAATTGGCATGTCTTTCTAGTCTTCCCCTCCCTCATTCAGTATAATCACCCGATAAGGTTTGTGGAAGACTACGACACGGCCAATTTTGTCCGACCGCATATTTAACATGCGGTTTTGTATTAATTCTCTGAATATCTCTGTATGGAATCCCCGTCCTGTTGTGGTTACTCCATAACCGGAAATTTCTAGCCTGTACGCTGCTATCAGAGCTTCCGCCTCCAGCACAGTGTGTAGAGGCGGAAAGCACAGTATTGCTTCCATAGCTGCAGTGGGCGTAGTTTGCATGGCGCCTGTTATTCTTAAGCAGGCAAGTCTTTGCATCTTGCCTAGTTTTGCTATGGCTCCCTTTTCAAGATTGATCTTACTGTCAAGTATACTAGATATACGGGAAAATATATAGGGTGCTCAAAATAGAGGTTTAAACTTGAACAAACTTGTCCTTTATTACGTTAAAATTATATGAATAATAAGTTATAGTATATTCTATTTAAAATAAGTATTTTTAAATAGAACATACTATAACTTATTATTCATTTCGCTTTCTTTTTTTTATCGTCTTTCTAGATATACTAGTATTCCCTATACCTAATCAAATATGGCACAGCAACTTTTCTCGTGTTGACAGCTATTTTATTTTAGTACAGCCACCTTGAACAGTAGAAGTATTGAATAAATTTAATAAACGAAAACAAGCAAGTTTTAGCAAAAAACCTGAAATAGGTTAAATTTTTATTAATTGCATGAATGCATATATTCACTGTCATACCACTCGATTGTTAACTGTTTTAGCGAGACGCCATGCTCAATTTTTTGTAAGGGTAATCCCTTGTTTTTGGTGTTCGTCTTGGTAAGTCTAGTATTTTTTAAAATTACTACCATGTACATATTACAAAATTTGGATTAAATACAATGTATAAGAACAAAATGAAACAATTGTTTACCCAATTATTTATATTCTTCTGTTCGATATTACTTGAGTGATTTTTTTCTTGGGCTCTAGATTCGCAGTACAGGGCTAAATAGAGTAGTCTCCGAACCTTCAGATTTTAATCCAATGGCGACTATAAATCTGAAAGTTTTAATAATAAGAACACAAATTTTTGGATATTATTAAGAGTTCAAAATATGACTAAACAACTAGCTTAATCAATTGTGTATCATCAGTAGTTAAAAAAGTAAAATTCTTGGTCATTTTCCAAAGGATTTTTTTAACAAATTGGTAAAAACAGTTTTTGTTACTATTTTGTAAATTTTATACTCATATAATGTTTGAAAATAGGCACGTGTATAAATTTTTTTTGCGTAGAAAATATACTTATTAAAAATCTATTTATTAGTCAAAAGTGTATGGAACAAAAATTGGTATGTATTTAACAATTGGTAAAATTGCTGGAATTTCGGACATGTTTGGTGGTGCCATCGAGCCATTTCTTGCACTTTTTCCTTGAACCTTCGACCTTTTCCCAGGGAATAGGCGGCCTCTCCAACCAGTGCTGTTCTACCTGTTTGAACGTATAAAAAATCGGCGGGCTTACTTGGAACTTGGAGGTACTGTTTGCCGAAAGTAACCTCCAAAAGTTAGATTCGGAACTGGTAGTGGTGCTGTCTTCTTCACTTTCAATTTCGATTGGTGTACCTCTGTTTTCCGCAAAGTTAGCTCCTGGTTCATAAGAACGCTCTTTAGCTTTTAGCAGGTCTTCAATGGCTGACTCTTCATCGAACAGAGACTTGTTTAACTGAAAATTAGAAGAAAATATTGATCTCAACAGCGGTAGCAGAGGGGTAATACACCTTATAATAACTTTTAATTTTAAATTGTAACGCCGCAATTGAGATACTGCAATAAAGCCATAAATGAACATCGATGATACGATGTCATAGTCGATAAATGTTAGAAACAAAAATGTTAGAAACAGAAATGTTAGAGTATAAAAAATATTTTACATTCTCATCTGTTTTATTACTTACACCTGTCTCTTCTCTGATGGCACGTATCGTCTTCTTGAATTCGTCAGTAAATTTCTCTGCTGTCCTCATATCAGCTTCTTTTTTGGTAAGATACATTTTGTTTGGTTCTGCGTAACGTCTCAGGAAGTTATCTCTGTGGACCTCCTCGAATATATCCTCGGTATCGTTGGTGCCGTGTTCCACTTCCCAAGATATACTGTCAACGGGTGATAAAAGGTCATCCAGAGTAGCATTGTTGTTTGTTGTTTCTGTTAACGGTAGTGGACGAGATAATCGATCCATTTTATAACTGAAGTGATGACTTGCTCGTAATATCGATCAAACAACCATGGATTACCATACGCAAGGAAGTTATTTTACAAGAACTACACAATGTATCGTAAAAATGAGACATAGATTGACTACGTATTTTTAGAAATTACATATTAAACATTTATTTTTGTAGTTTTCTCTTGATATGATAATCACTATAATTTTTCTGGTAAAAAGGATATCGAATTGGATGACCACTTGAAAAATAAATATTTTAAAATATGTGACATTTGAAAACAAGCTGTTTATTATTAGGGAGTAAATTATTTTGACAAAAGCAAGATGCCTTAGAATGTATTAAGACACAACATCAAGGTTTTTCACTAGAATCACTTATTCATTAGATTTAAAAAACATTTACGAAAAGTATAACGTTATGCTCAGTTTTTTCTGTGCTAATCTAAGTAGTGAGACATAGTAAAAATATAATTCTTATTACCGAACGTATTCCCTTAAAGAATCGCTCTCTAGACGGCCTCATGTAGACTGTATACGGTATTCGCTTTTTTATTATACATATGTATATATGAAATTTGACGCGCATTTTACAAAAATGCCAATTAAAAGTATGAACAAATATGTTATTGCCAATATATTTACTCTCTTATTGTAAAATATTGCAGTATCAAGTAGCTATACCAGGTCAAACGAGGTTCTGGCTTTAGATGTAGGTCAAGATCAACTTTAATTATCGATCTCGTTCGAATGATGATCACCTTAAATTTTTCAGTAGCAGCAGAAAAGTCATCCGTTCACCAAAGCGGGAACACGTTTTATATTGATAATTGACTCTTATTTTCAAATTTCTACTCCTACATTCACCTATCGGAATGTATGTATGGTATCGATGAAGAAATAAAAAAAAATATATTGCAAAAATGTGACCAAAATGTTCTCGTCGAGATTTTCAGTGCGAGAAAAAAAATCGGTCTGTCTATTAGAATTAATTTAATTTTTTTAGTCTACACGATAACTAAAAAATTCGTGCACATATCAACTTGAAATTTTGAATAGTTAGATATCAGAATCAAGGCTTGAGATTTGAATAACAAAATGTACAGAGTGTACAAGATCTGGTCGGATATAGCCAAAAATTTTACATTATTAGGAGCTTCGTTAAATAATAATTTACCAAGTAGATTATATTACGTGTTTGCGACTAAAATTAAGACAATATTCAAATTCAACATGGTATAACTTTTAAATAAATCTATTAGTTTTTTATCTTTTATATTAGTTCTAAGTCTATTATATGTTTATTGATATTTCTACTGTTTTCCGTAAAATTCTTAAGTAACTCTATAACTCTCAAAAAGAGACCCATGCGAGTAGTAAGGTGCTAGAGGGTTGACATGATTTCGGCTATTCTGCTTCCGAAAATCAAAATCAAATCAAAGAAATAAAAAAATGAAACGCAATTTTAATCCGTATAACACTGGCTAATATTTTTAACTTAAAATAAAAACTATAGAAAAAAAAACTATACGAAATATCACAATTATCCTAGTGCAGACCATAACTGTAGATGTTCTTGAACACACAATTCAAATCTGAGCAGAATCGGTTCAGTAGTTAATGGGATTTTCCGTCAACAAGTTAGAAAAATGCTGTTTTGAGAAAAATGCGTTTAGAATTTGGAACTCGGATTCTTGAGAACAATTGTATTTACGATTAATCCACTGAGCCAGGTCCACGTTGACCACTCGCATCTTCTTTTCCGCTTCGTAACTTTTACAAAGTTTTGAATTTCAAAAAATCCCTTTGGGGGTTCTACCCCATAAACATTAGAAAAAGCGTAAGAAAAAATGTCATTTTTTTGTTTGAAAAGTCGTTTGAGAAGACGACCTCTTTAAGGACAACATTTTTGGGAAAATAAGATACTGAAGGAAAATATAGTATACGAAAGTGAAGGTTAGATTTCAAAAAAATAATAAAAACAAAAACGTAGTACCAAAAATGAGATTATTGAAATGAAAGGGATTATAAAAAGATACATAATTAAAAATGAGGCAGTATTATCAGGATTAAGTACATATACACATATAAAACCAATATAATCAGTCATTGACGAGAGAATTGAGTTGCTTAGGTTATTTACACAAATTGAAACAAGAACACCAGAGTACAGGGAAAGAACCAAATAGGACGTTCACGACTGCGATGGAAAGATCAAGTATACGAACATGAGGCTGAAAAACGAGAAATCTATTAATATTGGATTGAGGCGTGAGGCAAGATGATTAACGCATGAGCGAAATTTATGAAAATGGAAGAACATACGTGAAATACCATAGAGATAGAGCACTGTTTTACACTGTATTGTATTGTAATTCATATAGATCGTACATTTGTAGGCAGTTGGCGGATTAAAGGGGTAAATACAATTAGGTGGTCAAAAAAATCGATCTTTTTCTCTAAAAAGTTAGGAAATTTCTCGTAGAATGCGCTCGTTCCAAAGTTTCAAAACGAAATTCTTTATATCTTTTTTTTCGTCATTTTTCGAGAATGCCTTTTTTCAGCGCGCAGCAGGTATACGAGAGCGGTCGGCCCTAGTGAAAGTTTTATCTGTTGTATCTTGCTCACAAAGAACCACAACATATGAATAACAGCATGTACGAAGAAATTGAAGGCCTTTTGTACGCCTCTGGAATCGCTGACTGAGTCGTAAGTACCATTTTTCGGTATTCAAAATTTTAAACGAATTTTACTCAAAACAACATTTTCAAAATTGGCAACCCCGATTACTCAAAAACTACTCGGCCGATTTGGCTGAAACTTTCAGGGTTTCTTCTTTATACTCTTAGCTTGTCTGTAAACCATAAAAATATAAAAAATTCCAAATTCCAAATGTTTTGGAATTTTATGTAACAAAATTTAATTATGAATGCAAAAGTGTCTGAAAAAATATGGAAAATCACCGATTTTCTCGAAAAATTTTTGCCAAACGTAGAATTTGTTTTTTTTTTTTTTTTTTTTTTTTTTTTTTTTTGAGGTTTACCGAAAAATTATATGTATTTGTAACATACATTTTATATCCTGGACTGCTACAGATGAAAATTACGACGACAAGAGTGGTTGTCGTTTTTTTTATATGTCCACAGGCCAGCGTGCAGCCGCCATTTTGTTTTGAAAAAAAAATTTTTTTTCAATTCTTCATTCGTATATTAACAAATATACAAAATTTTGTAATGATTAAATAAAACCGTCTTGGTAAAAAAAATGTTTTTTTAATGCGTAATTTTAGCCCGTCTAATTGTATTTACCCCCTTAAACGAATAGTAGGTATTGGAATTACCGATTAAATAAACAAAGAAATAAATAATTGTGTTTCTTTCTTTTCTTCATATTTCGCAGGTCCGTGTTATTGTCAACAGTGGAATTAAACCACATTGAGTGGAATTAACGTCGTTCTAATGAGGATTTCCGACGTATCGGCGTGCCGGCCGCGTCGATCAGCGGCGCAGGCGGCAGGAGTGTCGAAATCGGCGACTTTCAGCGGAGGGATTTCAGTCAGTCACGTACGGCGGAGTCCAGGCCGAGCCGGATCCGGTCCGCACGCCGTTACGTAACACCCGCTGCTCTCGAAACTGGGGCGATTACGGCTGTCCCTGTCCGTCTCGCTGCTGGACCCGTCTGCTACCGTCGCTATACGGAGGGGTCCAGAATGGAAGGCGGGAATCTCCAGAAATTGCCAACCTTAGTAGTCCAGGCTAGATAGTTCATTTTTTGAAAAGAGTCCTGAATAAGGTTTTTCGGCGCGATAATTAGGTACAAAATTGTAGAAATTGATTGTGTATGTTTTGGATAAAATCGGTATGTAGGAACATTAGTAAGAAAAATCGATACAAGTGCCGAAAACCGTTTTTTTTTTTTAAGGGACGAAAAATAATTATTTTTGTAAAACAAAAAATAGCACGTTATAGCGCTTGAAAAAACGAAAAAAATGAGTTCTTGGTGATCCAAATCGGTTCAGAAGTTTTTTGCACAAAAAAATAAAAAACGATGAAAAATGCCTATTTTTTGAAATCGAATTACAAGGGTTCTAATGGTCGCAGAAACTTCTGCTTAAATTGTAGCTTTTGATCGTGCCCATCTGCAGTAAAAATTTCATGCAAAAATAATAAGTTTTTGTTTAAATCGAAAAAAACTAAAAAAAGGTCCTTTCGAAAAACGGCTTGAACAAGCCGAAAATAGATCATTTTTCCTGGGCTTAAATTACATGTGCGTCTGCGGCGGGAGAGGCTTCCCCCATCACGCGTCCACTCGATTACCCGAGCGCTCGAAGCAACGAGACGCTTGATTTTCAAACGCGTTATTCAGCCAATTGAATGAACCTCTACCACAAGTCACGACATTGGATTTGTAGGGAATTTAATGACATGTAATTTAAGTCCAGGAAAAATGCTCTACGACCATTTTTCGGCCTGCTCAATCAAGAATTGAATTGAATTGCCGGTTAGGGTTATTAACCGATGTAGATAATGAACATCAAAATCAGTTCGCTTCTGTTTCCTGAATCTTAAGCTATCGATGTTTCCCTTTATATTCTTGCAGTTTCATCCAGAATTTCCTTTCCAACTTTCTATTACTTTCATTGGTAGCAGCAACTTGTGATTCCACCGCAGCGATTACCTTAAACACCCTCAAAATCGACGCGACGAACACGAAACTGACGCCTCGCAAAAACCAGTTCCCTTCCTATTTGAAAAAACTGCGATGACAGTGTCCTTTGTGTGGGGTAGGGCTAGAACAAAATTCTCGGATACCGACCGTCTTCCAGGCGGCCGCGTATCCATATCCCGTATTCCAGGCGGCCGCGGCCAGGCCAGCGCGGCGGGGGCCGGGGCGACTGCGACGCGCAACAGGTTCCGTCTTTATTTAGTCCTTTGAAGGTTGTGCGCTTGTAACTGTGCTTTGCTGATTGTTATACTTAATTGATATTATAACGATGGTTAAAACGCCAGCCCCATTTGCTTATCAATTAAACAAAATTGTGCAGGGTTTTCCAGATTTAAGTGTTAAAGCTACCACTGTGTACTGTGAAATATGCGAGTGTTACTTACATGTTTACAGAAAAGGACAGTGTGAAAAGCACGTAAAGTCGCTAAAACACCGAGAAGAAGATAAGAGAAAATGAAAGAAATGGAATCCCAAGAAGTGAATTCCTATATGACTTATGTTTGCTACTGTGTAGTTATAATATTGCCTTTAATATCCTTTCTAATCCTAAGAGTGTGACAACAGATGCGGGAAAAGTAAGAGAAAACAATATTACTTGGTACTATTTAAGTCACTATTTATTCACTACAGCATGATGCTCAAGTTCGACCCTGGCATGTACCATTTGGTTCTAGCCCTAGTGTGGGGCATCAAGTGACTTATTTAAGTGAGTTATTTTAAAACGTAGTAAACATTTCAACTTCAGTTTCAAGAACAACTTCAACTGTCTCTTCGTGGGATCAATATCTTGCTCCGTTAAAAGTTGGGAGGGGGGTGGTGGACATTTTTGAGCAGCACTTTTTAATCAATAACCCTGTACATACTCGTACATACAGGTAGTCTGAATCAATTGTTGAAAGAAATGGTGTTTATGTTTTTTCCATTTTCATACAATGAAGTGAATCAACTGATTCTTTGACAAAATTTTTAATTTCCGTCAAAATAAATTAATGAAATGAATAAAAGACTTCGTATATACTTGGCTTATACAATGATTTGGCATAAAAGCATTTTATAAACGTTAATTTTAAATAACATGGACCATCTCTGGACACCTTTAACTTTTCTTCATAAACAGCGACATAAATATCATGTAGCTATATATTATGTACGAGGGGGTACCCAAAAATAACCGGAACAGCATGGCCGTGGGGGGAGCTTGTGTAGTACGCATTTATGCCGCTAGGCGTGTATAACGCAACTTATTGCCAGTTCAGTGCCGCCTGTGTTGTCGACCTGGCTAGTTCTGTTCATCTACAGTGATTGTTTTTGCTAGCGCTGTTTTGTTCTTCTTTCGTTATTTATGATGGCAAGTTTAACTGAACAACGTGCAGCTGTGAAATTTTGTTTTCTACTCGATAAAAATGCTGATGAAACTGTTTTAATGTTGAAAACAGCTTACAAAGATGACGCTATGGGAAAAACTCGAGTCTACGAGTGGTTTGCTCGGTTTAAAAATGACGACATGTCGATTGATGACAAACCTCGTTCTGGACGTCGATCAACTGCCCGAAACGACGAAAATGTTGAAAAAATTCAAGAGCTTGTGCTCATAGACCGTCGACAGACAATTGATCAACTGTCAGAGATTAGTGGGTTATCTTGGAGCTCGGTTCAGCGAATTTTAATCCAAGATTTGGGAATGAAAAGGGTTGCTGCCAAGTTTGTTTCTCGGGCTCGTACTCAAAAAGAATGTCGAGTTGAAACATGTCGTGCTTTGAAACAACAGCTTGAAACTGATCCATATTTTCTGTCAAAGGTCATTAATGGTGATGAGTCATGGTGTTATGGTTACGACCCAGAAACAAAGCAACAGTCAAGCCAATGGAAAAGGATATTGTCACCCCGTTCAAAAAAATGTCGTCAAGTCTAATCAAACATTTTGATGCCAAGGGCGTAGTTCATTCAGAGTTTGACCCCCCAGGTCAGACCGTCAATCAAACCTTTTATTTGGAAGTTTTAAGAAGATTGCGCAACAGTGTTCGTCAAAAAAGAACCGATTTGTTGCAGACAGGAGACTGGTTCTTCTACCACGACAATAAACCTGCACACACAGTCATCTCTGTTCGCCAGTTTTTGACTAAAAATGCCATGGTTCCGCTACCCCACGCACCTTACTCGCCTGAGCTGGCTCCGTGCGACTCTTTCTTATTTGCACGCATGAAAAGGGGCATGAAAGGACACCGATTTGACAACATTGAAGAAGTCAAAAAAAATCAGGGAGCAGCTGTCAGCCATTTCTAAAGATGACTACAAAAATTGTTTCGAACAGTGGAAGCACCAGTGAGACAAATGTATTAGTTGTAATGGAGAGTATTTTGAAAGGGATAAGGTTGTTTTGTAAAAAAATTGAAAATATAGTTTTTAAAAAATAATTCCGGTTATTTTTGGGTACCCCCTCGTATATGTATGTAAGTATGAGTATTACCTACGCAGAAATGCAACAATGCAACAGTTATAAATTAATATAATGTATAAATAATAATAAATTAGTAGGAAACACTTTTTTGTAAAATTTGTAGGGAACAATCGTAATTCCTTACATCACAAGAATTTTATTGTGTGCAGATGGGCAACGAATTCGACCACTATACTCGACAGAATGAATGGCAGGCGCCCAAGGGATCCAATTTACATTTTAAGAGACTCTCAAAATTAAATTATTAGTTTCGAATACGCGCGCATGTAAATGAAACTGTTATAAAAAACCCGTCCGTCCGATAAAAAAAAAATGGGTATGAAATGCGATATTGTCCAACTAGTGCAGTTACATAACTCGCCCGGTATGTGCTACCAGTCATCCGTCCACTTTCTAAGTGACCGTTTTCATTCGGTATGTGGGCGGACGTCGTCGTTCTGGTCGGCTCGGCGTTTTATGCAAATTTGGAATTTTACGTTCTCGTGGCAATAAAACACCCGATCGGACCTTATGCGTGGAAATCCTTGCAGACGAAAAGAAAAAAATGTATGTCGCTCAAGTGTAACAACGTGTTAAAAATATTTAAGAATGCTTTCCATCCTTTTTACCAATTGTTTAACGCAGTAAGTTTTAAGAAAACTGCTGACTGTGAAATTATTAGTTCTTTAACCAATTTTTCCACGTTTTCCTAGTAGTCCAAAGTTCGACGGAACGGCATAAAGTGTACAAACTCTGGGTGGAGATTGTACGAGGGGGTACCCAAATATAACCGGAATTATCTTTTAAAAGCTATATATTTTCAATTTTTTTTATAAAACAACCTTATCCCCTTCAAAATACCCTCCATTGCAACTAATACATTTGTCCCACCGGTGCTTCCACTGTTCGAAACATTTTTGTAGTGATCTTTAGAAATGGCTGACAGCTCTTCCCTGGTTTTTTTCTTGACCTCTTCAATGTTGTCGATTCCGTGTCCTTTCATGCCCCTTTTCGTGCGTGGAAATAAGAAAAAGTCGCACGGAGCCAGGTCAGGCGAGTAAGGTGCGAAAAATAGAGATGGCTGTATGTGCAGGTGCATTGTCGTGGTGGAAGAACCAGTCTCCTGTCTGCCACAAATAGGGTCTTTTTTGACGAACACTGTTGCGCAATCTTCTTAAAACTTCCAAATAAAAGGTCTGATTGACCGTCTGACCTGGGGGAACAAACTCTGAATGAACTACGCCCTTGGCATCAAAAAAGCAAATCAGCATTGTTTTGATGCTTGATTTGACTTGACGACATTTTTTTGGACGGGGTGACAATGGGCTTTTCTATTGGCTTGACTGTTGCTTTAATTCTGGGTCGTAACCATAACACCATGACTCATCACCAGTAATGACCTTTGACAGAAAATCTGGATCAGTTTCAAGCTGTTGTTTCAAAGCACGACATATTTCAACTCGACATTCTTTTTGATTGTCAGTCATAATTTTTTTCCTGATGTTTTGACGCCTTGTCCGGCTTTTTAGCTTCGAAATTGTGCGGAAATGAACTTATGAAATATGAACTTCGGAAATGAACTTATTCTAATAAGGCGTCACTTACAGGGACCAAATTTTTCAGGAGTGACTGGAAACCTGTTGTTTGAAGGAGTGATATCAAAATTCATCTTTTTTCATTACGAAGAATTTAACGTTTTACAATTGTGTTAATTATTATATACTAGAACTTTGTGCAAGTAGACCTAATAAATTAGTTTTCACCATAAACCAAAGGACCCCGCACAATACCCTATGATTAAATAAAAGCAATTTTTTTGTTCCTTGGGTCGTCCTGATCAAAAGTCTTGCGGGGCGTAAAGTGTAATAATGGACAGATTTCGAGATATCGGCTATTTTGTCTCACGGGATGAGACTATCGAAACATCGTTTTTGTTTTTCAAATATCTGCAGATTAGGGTTATATTATTCTACCGGAAAGCAAGCGAACGGTGCTCTTTTAAGTTCCTGATCATGGATGTAACTCTAGATATAACATCTGGTCATCCACTAGCCAAAAAATGAGCCATTTTTGGTCACTTTTCGCGGTTTCATGTCAATCTAGTGACTGGGTGGTATTTTTACCATGGAACTTTTCTACAGAAGTATTTGAACTTTGTTTGGCCATATTGACCAAAAACACCCTACCTTTGAGATAACCCCACAAAAACTGATGAAATTGAGTACGTACGACCTTGAGATGACTTCAAGGTCATGGTTAAGGTCAAATTCAAGGTCACAATTTAATTGTCAGGGAAAAATCCTACAACTTTTATGTACATATGTCATTTTTCTCTGGGATACGTATTACCAAAGTTTATCGTCTCAATTGTAATCGACCTTGGAATAGCCTTGAAGCTCAAATCCCTGGAGTTGGTCAAGATCATAATTGATTTTAAAATTATCAGCTCCTTTCATTTCCGGTGTCAAAAATGGGGAGTCCCATTTGTTAAAACGGACTTGACATAACTTTCAAGGTCAGTTTTTCATTGGATTGCCAGGGAAGAATCCTACAACTTTTATCAAGGTCGTTTTTCTCTAGGAGGCATATTTCTCGAGTTATCCCGGAACTTTTGAGACGCACTGTATCCTCCGTGCAAGTTATCCAAAAATGACAAGGAATAATCCTTTGGACAGAGTATGTTTTGCATAATTTTTGGTCACAAGCTCAGTTTGGTAAACTTAAGATGAATAAAAAAAGGGAAAAGCACTCGGGACAAAAAAATCTCGATATGAATCAGAATGGCTGAGTTTGTTAATATTGGCCAGTTATGGGATCTTTTTTAAGTTGTAGTACCTATGTTCAAATACTTCTCCTGTAGAAAATTTTCATGGTAAAAATACCACCCAGAACTAAAAATACCACTAGATTGCCATGAAACCGCGAAAAGTCCAGATGTAATATCTAGAGTTACACTGTTCGCTTGCTTTCCGGTAGAATATTATAACCCTAATCTGCAGATATTTGAAAAAAAAAAATGATGTTTTGATGTTCTCATCCCGTGAGACAAAATAGCCGATATCTCGAAATCTGTCCATTATTACACTTTAGCGCCCAGCAAGACTTTTGATCAGGACGACCCAAGGAACAAAAAAATTGCTATTAGAAAAAAATTAAGCGAGGGCCAAAATCATAGGGTTTTGTGCAGGGTCCCTTCAATAAACTTGTGAGATACGCCCTGTTAGACATAAGGCATCGAAATGTCACTTCAAGTCACGTGTGTCGAGTTTTGTATGAATATTATTGATCTTTAATCCCACCCTCTAATCAATGGATTACTTAGATGAACCTACAAACGGAAAATGTGACTTTTCCAGCAGTGTTCATACATATTTATCGATTTTAGTAACAACTGTAAGTCTGGTTGAAAAATATATCCTTCAATGAAACTCATCCATCCACTCCTCATCCATCTCACAGTTCCATCGGAATTTAAATTATAGTTTGCTTTTAAATTGTAGTTTGTATTGGTTCTGACATTACCACAGAGTGGTCCTATTAATTCACTTTCAGTATACTCGTACATATATTTTAATGATTTTATTTGCTAAACGCCACAAACGACTAGATTGTAAATTCGCCTTGAAGGAATATTCATTAGTTATAATGTGTTACATATATACACAAAATAAAGAGCAATACCCGTATATTATCAGCTATTTCTTGGAATGTATAACTTAAAGTAACTTTGCAGCTAAATGGCTTATATCATATGTTCCAGTTCTCACATGGGAAAAACGATTACCATTAAATGTGATATTTATTGGCACTTATACAACATGCAGATCGCTACGTTTCCATAATTATCTTGCCGGACCTAAAATTGAGTTAATAATTTACGTATTTTATAAAATGAGATAAGACGTTGTAATAACAATGCGTGGAAATTGAAGGGACATCGGTGGACTTTCGCTGGCATTTGCACTGGAAAAAGTTGGGCTGAAAGTCCAGTTGTAGAAATAAACCTTTCCGCGTTGGGCAACAGGTAAAATAGTTGAATGTGGTCGAATATGAGCTATAGCACTTAATTTAAGGTTATGTAAGAATATAATATAAACATACAGTGCTGAGATATTAGATATATACTTCCAAATAACAGAACAACCAAAAAATTTTTAAACGTGGGCTCGAAACACAAAAATATTTTTCATCAAAACAATTATAATAATAATAAATATTTCCATTAAAACAATTTCATCAAAATAAATTTCTTCAAAACTTCTCTAAAGCGTTTGATCGGATTGATTATGGACTGATCTAAAGTAAACTAAAAACCTTTGGTTTTAGTGACTCTCTTTTATTACTTTTTACCTCATATCTTTGTGACAGATCGCAGTTTGTTTCATACAATGGTTTTAACTCAAGATATTTCTGTCCAACATCTGGAGTTCCACAAGGATCCAATCTAGGACCTTTATAATTTTTATTATTTATTAACGATATTGCCAATGTCATAGACTGCGATTTTGTTGTATGTGCCGATGATCTAAAAATATATCATATAGTAGAAAATGTTGAGGACTGCTGTTTCATTCAGGAACAATTTAATAAAATAGAAATTTGGTGCACATTTAATCGATTACAGCTGAACATTCAGAAATGTAAAGGTATGTCTAAAGCCGGCTAAACAGCGCGGCGGCCCACAAAGTTTTCACACATCTCAACCTAAATAACAGGGTAAGTTTAACACACCTCTTTATAAATTACAACAGTTTATTGTTTTCATGAATTTTGTTTTTTTCGCATACAAGTAGTAAGTAGTATGACGCGTACGATTATTGCCCGATTGGTACGATTATTATTTAGTTATGACCTATGCCCTGAGAAAGAGATCAATTCAGTTTGAATACAAAATAACTGATGTACGTTTAATCCGATGTGAGAGCATAAGAGACTTGGGTGTTATTTTTTTACGCCAAATTGTCATTTAATCTATATGTAAGTGAAACAGTATCCTCATGTTTGAAGATGTTGGGATTTATATTCAGAAATTGTCGAAGTTTCCAAAACACACAAATAATAAAAATAGTTTATTACGCTTTTGTTAGGTCAAATTTAGAATATGCCTCGATGATCTGGTATCCATATTACAACAATAAAATTCTTCAAATAGAGAACGTACAGAGAAAATTCCTTAAATTTATACCTTACAAAACTTATGGTTTTTATCCAGATAGAGGTTATAATCATCAATTATTACTCGATACATTTGAAGTACTATCTTTATATACAAGACGTTATATGTAGTCTAAATTTTGGATATAAATTAGTAGGCAATGAAATAGACTGAATTTACTTGCAATTAGTGGTTTAAACTTTCGTATACCAAGAACTTCATCTAGAAATATCGAAATGTTTATGTTACCTATAGCTAGAACTAACATACTGTTACATTCATATACAGTTGCCTTTATATGTAAACCTTTATATACAGTTAGTTATAATTTAAATAAAATTTGCCTGTTTTGTGATATACATTATACAAATATGCAATAATTAGGTAACCTTGCCATGGAATATAATCATCTTTTTTAATATAATAATTTCATTTATGTAAATTGAACTATACAATACCTACACCTTTCTGTGTGTTAGTAGATTGAGAATTATTGTACATTTATTTTCACATTTGTATATAGGTATTAATGTCAAATCTTTATTTGTGATATTGTAGATAATTATTGTATTTATTTTGATTAACGTTGTCCTTTAATTGGATTTATGTACTCACATATATTGGATTATGTTCCAATGAAAAAATCCAGAATACATTATTATTATTATTATTATTGAAATGTTATAGACCGTATTACAGATATGGAAAAATATTGAATAAAATACGGTTCTTGCATGGCGACAACAATTGGCAAGTTAAATTAGATTTCTGCATGACACTGAAATTGCGAATATCTTTTATATAACTACATGCTATTTCTAAATCTAAATCTAAAATATTTAAAAACTATTATGCGTCATCAGAATTGTTCGTTAGTTTTATTGTCGACATTAAGTAGGTATTATGCAAAAGCTCGGTGCAGTTTTTAAAAATTAATTTGTTCGATTTCAAAACCTTAGAAAGCAATTATAAATATCGCATTGTCCTGCATATCGTTCAATGCTGGACGTGTTATTTATTAATTTTAGTAAATTGTACGCGTTTGTCTGCCATATACTACAATTACCAGTTAATTACTATTTGAATTCCTTTTTATTGAATGCACCGGTTTAACCATTACAGCTGAGACAGCGAAATATAGTCCAGGCCAAGGACCTTACGTTCTACACATTTTGTTCATTTACACCGTGAAAAATACGTTTTGATAACAACCCAACAGGATGTGTCCGTTTTAATTATTAGCCAATTTTAGAGGTCGACGAAGAGAACATTAAATAAAAATTGAAAGTCGAAGATAACACAATGGTAAATTTAAGCATATTTAAGTATATTTAAGTTTATCCCTATGTTTGGGCAAGTTTTCTGTTATTTACATATAAATAATTTAAAATTTTGGGAAAAAAAAAAGAAAAAAAAAAAAGAAAAAAAGGAAAAAAAAACGGAAAAAAAAAAAAAAAAAAAAAAGAAAAAAACAAAATGTTCCTATAAAATTAAAATTAAAATGGCCATAACTTTTTGAAAAAAAATTTTGCAACAAATCGAAAAACGTCTCCGTTATATTTGTTTCTAGATTATGAAAAAAATATATACTGCAAATATCCCACAGAGCGTTACTGAGAACCCAGGGGTGCTCCAGTGTTTTTGAAAATTTTTTCGCAAACTTTGCTGACGATTTTTTCACTATAAATCCTTTCTGTAAGAGGTGTATAGTCATCACCTAAAAAGTGAAGTGGGTCCCATGCGTCGTTTTCAAGATATGGCTAACTGAAATATCACGCACCGCCACTGATGCACACTAGAGGGTAGTCCATGGATGTCCCCATTGTATTTCTCCTGTCGAGCAAAGAAGCCGAGGTCTCTCCTTTCGTTGATGACGTATATCCACTGCTTTGTGCGTATAACAGTGAATAGGAAATATTCTCATTTACAGTTGAGCTTCCGTTAGTGGTGTGCTGCAGGAACGACATCTAGTGGTTGCTGACATTGTCAGACCCGTTGGAACACTTCGAGTCCTATTTATGTACACTAGAGGGCAGTCCATTGAAGTCACCACTGTAAATCATAGGTACATAATGGGAATTTAATCTTTAAACAAATAGTAAACGGAACAACCTACTAAAAAAGCTGCTACAATTACTACTGTAAAAATATAGAGCTATTTTCTTGTACGAAAGGTGTAAGTCTTAATTTCTTTGAGTGTGATTTGTATTTTACATTTCCTCCCACCCTAGCCTAACAAATTCCGAGCACATAACAAATTATCTACTAGGCATGTAACCTGTCAGTTTCCTAATGATTTGTGATCAATGTACGTACTTTCGGAACGTAAGAAGCAGTTCTTATAAATAAATATTTCTCAATACGCTATGACACTTCGACGTATGTATTTTAGATTACGCGCATTTACCTACATAATGAATTTTTAAGCCCGAAATCACATGTAAGGCAGTGAAAGTTGACTGCGACCATTTCAGAGAACAACGACTGATTTTATTGAAACACTTAAATGATCTTATTTGGAACAGGATACTGAGTAATGGAATTTTATTATGCTTTTAGCTAATAGTTGTCACAATTTAAAATTGGATTTATTAAGTAACTAAGTAACAAAATGCATATGTATATCCAGGAACAACTTCAGGCCCCTAGAGCTGATCTGAGCCTCAGAATAGGAACGAAAATTAAAGTTTTCTGTATCCCCCCAAGATTTAAAAGATTCCGTCCCCCCCAAAATTTTTTTCAGTCACTCCTAGGAATCACTGCTGGCTACGGTATTTTCATGGTTGGTTCAAATAGTTTTACTGTAACCTTCGATGGATGTGCGTTATGGGAGTATACTCTGAAGATATCAAAATATCTTTTATCGATTCCATTGATTCCAATGGGTTGTACACATTAAAAATTAAAATTTTGAATAAAAATGGAAGTTTCTATTTTTTGTCTTTGGAAGATCTAAACGAACTGATTTTTGGAGAGAACAGTGCTTTTTAGCGTTGTGAATCCAGAATCTGTAGATACTGCATTTCACACTACATTTCTCGGTGCAGTTGATATTTCAAAAAAATTCTTCAGAGTAAAACGAAGTTGAGATGGAAACAGTGGATCAAACTGCACTGCAAACGAAGCATCGTAAGGCAAAATATAATAGCTTCAATAGCTTAAAAAATAAAACAACGAATCAAATCCAGACAACATTGTTTCTTGCAAAGCTAACAATTTCAAAATACTGATTTATCAAAAGACAATCTTTGACCCGTAACTAGTTTCGGAATTCTTATACTTCTATCTTAAGACAAGGCGACAATTATAGAAGACATTATATGAAATAGAGTAGAATTTGTTACAGAATCAAGAAGAAAAAAGGATTGTCAAAAACAGAAAAATTGTGAAGAAGCATATTAAGAACTATGAAACAATTTGACGAATACCGAGACCAGTATGTGGGTCGACTAGCAGTGACTTTTATTCAAATATTTAATTCTAAGAATTAATGTATTAGTGTCATATACTGTATCAGTGTTTTTCAATTATTATATCAGATGGAGTTGGATTGGGCAGTTGAACATGGTGAGTTTGTTTCCCTGCGCTTCCCCACGCCCCCTATCTCCACTATTTTTAGAGTTACGAAAAAACATTTTTAACAGGGGTAACTTATTTCTTCTGAAATTTCAGAATGTTCTCTTGAAAAACAATTGAAACAAAAATGTAGCAGCTTTTTAATTAACAATATTTTTTTAAATGGAACATCCGAAATTTTTTTTATTTGCTAAATTCCAATATAACATATGTCGTACTTTCTTCCACATATTTGTAAAATATATCGAATGTATAAAATAATATACTCGGGAATATGACGTAATTTATAGTTATGGTTAGTTACTTTTTGTTGCAAAATTCTGATATTTCAGAAAAAAACCATGCAAAAATTCTAAGCTCTAAAAATAATGGAGAGTAGAAATTAATTAATTAATAGAGAAGGGTAGAAATTTTCACTGTACCTGTATTGTACTTATTACAAATTTTATAATTTTGAATAAAAGTGAAACTTTGTTACCAGAATGGTGTAGTGTGACTGTGTGAAAACATATTTGTAGATATTTGAAAATAATAGCATTTGTGGCAAATCTTCATCTTATTAAAAAACAAATGTGAGAAGCATGAGGACAAGGAATTATAAGATCTTAGAAGTGATACACGGAGAGATCCATGTTTTTTAGTGTTGTGGATCTTGCAATTGTAGGTATTGCATTTCACAGTACCTAAATTTATTTTAAGCTAATTGTAAGACATACTCCAAAAATCTCCTCAAACTAAAACGAAATTGAGGTGGAAATAGTAACAAATTTCCATTTATGTTTACGGTTTGACAGTTTTCTAGCCAAATTTATTAGCTTTCTTGGTTAAGAAGTAGACAGTACCTGCTGGCTGTCCTATAGCGACTGTTCTGAAAATATAAGTTACGGACACGCAATTACAAGTAGGACTAGGTCCGTTGTCGGTAAAATAAAAGCGATGAGTTGCCAATTTAAAATGTGTTTTTTTTTTTTGGTAAATGTGAACAAATTGTGTTTTTGTTCAAGTTCAATTTTCAGGTTAATATGCTTCTTTATAATCATTTAGAATAAGCAAGTCATATAGGACTATAAAAAATAGCATTATACTTATAGTTATAAGTTTTTTCTTGATATAAAATTGCGCTGTAAAATTAACAAGTTGTAATAAACAATCATCCGTCTTCTCTGTTTCTATCATGCGGCGCCATGGCACACCCATCCTTATGCGTAATCCAGACCAAGGTCGCGAAGGTCTCTCAGGAAATCCTCCTCGATAACTCGGTCCACTCCCCGTTTAACACAACAAAAATTATTATTCATATTCATATTGTTGTTTATGGAATCGGCTTATTATGCAAAATATGTTAATCGCTCAATTTAAATCAGGTTGTGATTGTTATTGTAAATATATGCACCGTTACTGTTACCTCGGTACTTATTTTCTAAAGCCATCACTTATGGGTCCAAATTTTGAATCTTTAGCCATTGGTTCCTGTATTTCTCAATTTTTCCCTTTCTGACTTTTTTCCTCAAGTCATTAGACTAATGACACCCCTAAAGTAAAAAAATGTTCAGGTTGACATTGAAATATATATAGGTAGGTATGTCAAAATTTAAGCGAATTAATTAGTTGTGGTCTGATATTCTTGATTTTTAAGCACTAATCACACACTAATCACCTACATAAATATAAATACTGTGAAATATTGTTTTACAGACTTTCAGGTATGCGCCCAAAACAAATTTCAAATTCAAATCATAAACAATTTGAAGTCGAAAATTTATCCACGGTTTTCTATGCTGGGATCTAAGGCCACCCCTGTGAGACCTATGATATTAATTTGGTTAAAATAGCTTAAAACGTTCGTCACAAATTCAATAAACGGTCAGATAATCGTTTAAATGGTTTCACAATACCGAAAAAAATATTTTTTTTTAATTAGCAATCAATTACTCGCGCGATATTGAAGCACTGGTCTGACGAAGATGAAGATGAAGTGGCACCTAACTTGATGGACGAATAAATTCAGGCTTGCCTAAAAACAATACTCTAAAAACGAAGAAAAAAACGTAATATTTATAAAAAACGTATATTTTTAATGACAAAAAAAATTCATTAGACTCTTCTGGCCATGAATTATATACTTTTTTATATAGACCTGGTACCATTTTTCAATAACCTCAACAAATAGTATTTTTCATAAACTTATAAAATAGCATTTATAGAGTCTTGCTTTCAATTTAAAGAAAAGGTAAATCAGAAACACAGTAGGACTCTGGTCCTGCCTTAAATGGTATTTTCCAACTTAGGAATCACCCTAAATAATTGGAGAAAAAATAACTATCTGGAAATATAATATCTCTAAAATTTAGTTCTTATTCAAGGAAACCTTGACTTGGTATAAACCATTATAAGAATTGACTTGAATTGAATTGACGAAAATAATTATACATATATCCTAGCATCTACCTATCTGTATTGTTGCAAGAAATAACACTGTTAATACCAGTACCCGGATTTGTTTGATTTTTTTTTAAATAGCTGATCTGATTCTACACCGATGACTAAGAAGAAATATCGCTTCCTATACATAAACGTCTTATGAACTTTCAAGCCGTATTAAAAACTATAAAAATAATCCGTTGGAACTGCTGGCATTGGCCAATAGTCCTTGAATCAGTTTAGTTGGGTATAAAATGCTGGTGTAAAATGAAGATTGTGAATTTAGTAACAGAAACGTGAATAATTGCGTAATAATTTCGATTGCAGTAGTAGAACAATTAACGAAACAGGTAATTGCCCTACTATAAATTGTGAGAGCTTTTGGCGTCTCTATTGAACAATAAAATTTCAAACCTGTTAAGCTACTAAATTTATGAAAGAAAAAAATACAAAAGGAAACATGGCTTATACGAGGTGTGTAAATTAAGTAATGAGATTGGCTTTTTTAAATGTTTTTATTCGAATATAATTACAATTCAGTATTGTCTCCTTCAAAATAACTTCCTTGGGAAGCCACACAGCGCTGGAGACGGTTCTTACATTCTTCATATACTGGAACTCATATACTGGAATAGCCTTTAGTTGGTCGGTTAGAGCCGTTTGAATGTTTTATATGGTCCCAAAATGACGTCCATTGAGGTGATTTTTCAATCTGGGGAAGAGAAAAAAGTCACAAGGACTCAAGTCAGGTGAATAAGGAGGCAGAGGAGCCACATGAATGTTTTTACTGGCTAAAAACTCGTTTACTGACATGACTGTGTGGCAAGGCGCATTGTCGTGATGCAACATCCAGTTGTTCTTGATGTTTGGTCTCACACGCATGACCCTTTTTCGAAATTTTTCAAGAACGTCTCTGTAAAAGTGTTGATTTACTGTTTGGCCTAGAAGCACAAACTCTGTGGACAATTCCTTGGCTATCAAAAAAGCAAATCAGTATGCATTTGATCGTCGACTTGCTCATTCTTGCTTTTTTGGATCTTGGAGAGCTTGAAGCGTGATGCAACATCCAGTTGTTCTTGATGTTTGGTCTCACACGCATGACCCTTTTTCGAAATTTTTGCAAGAAGGTTTCTGTAAAAGTGTTGATTTACTGTTTGGCCTAGAAGCACAAACTCTGTGGACAATTCCTTGGCTATCAAAAAAGCAAATCAGTATGCATTTGATCGTCGACTTGCTCATTATTGCTTTTTTGGATCTTGGAGAGTTTGAAGTGTGTCAATCCATGCTTTGGCGCTTGGTTTCCGGGTCGTACTCAAACACCCAAGTTTCATCACCAGTAATGACACGTTCGATAAAATGGGGATCATTTTCAATCGACTCCAAAAAGTCAAGACACCGTTTTCTCCTGATGTCCTTTTGTTCCTGCGAAAGATTTTTGGAATCATTTTTGTGCCGATTTTTCTCATCTTCAATTTATTAGTCAAAATCCGATGAACAGTGGCGTAATTCAAATTTAACTCTCTCCCGATCATTCTTGTCGTCAACCGACGATCTGAACGCACAAGATCACGTATTCTATGGAACATTTTAATCGGTTCTTAAAGATGAAGGCCTTCCGCAGCGTGGTTCATCTTCAATCGACTCTCCTCCTTCTGAGAATGCCTTAAACCACCGAAAAAACTTGGGCTCTCGAAAAAACACTCTCTCCGTAGGCGTGTTGAAGTTTTGTAAAAGTATCCGTTGCGCTGTGTCCAAGTCTGAAGCAAAACCTGATAGCACACCGTTGCTCAAAATGAATGTCACTCATTTTTAAAACGTACTAGAAAAAACCGGTTTACGAAAACAATCACAAAGAACAAACAAATAACGAGTTCAAACTTGTACTGAAGGTGCATTGCAACCTTTCCAAGTCCCGTCTCCGCAGTGTTGCTAGATCGGGCGCTACGTTGCCAGTCCCATTACTTAATTTACACACCTCGTATGAATGTAAAAAATAAAAACACTATAAACAATGTATGAAAAAAGTAAGAAATATAAAAATTGAAACACTCATTGTGGTGAATCTTATGATTATTTTGTATTTCTATTCATAATAAATAAAATGTATTACTTTACATGATATCTAAATGTCATAATGGTCAAATTGAAAAAGGTTTTTAAATTATCGAGTGTAATTAGAATATTTAAATCAAGAATTTAGTAATCAATTATGGTCAATTTTTTTAGCGAATGAGTCTCAAAAAAACTTTTAAAACACTTACTTAACAAATTTCCAAAACATATTTAGAAAGCATAGAACCATGTGATTAAAAAAAACAATTAATTTCTGTTTTTAACAGACGTCATATCAAAAAAACTGCGGCGATGTATATCCAATTAAATTAACATGTGGAAATAAAAAAATATGCTAAAAATATATTCCTCAGTTCTATAATTCAAAAGATCAACTGAAAATATGTATCTTTCAAAAATTCGTATGTAAGAGACAATAGGCAAGTATACAATGTTTGAAGAAATTACAAAAACAAGTTTCTTTTAATTTAGTATTCTATGATTCTTCTATATTTCCAACAAATACTTTATATTACTAACAACATATTTACCCTAAATAACTATTACTCTAATTCAAAGAAAATATTTTTTCCATTCTGTACTCTGCTGTGAATTCTGTATCAAAAACATTTCACAGATACCACATTTTGATTCTACAGTCTAAATAGTCTTCCATATGGTTAATACGGATGTAAATAATTTAAACGAAATATAAAATGGAACTACAAGAATTGTCCCAATTTTAAATCTTTCGAAGAAAAATAAAAAAAACCCGACGTAAAAGCACAACTATGCTAATTTTTTATAAGCTGGGATTAAGTGAAGAAAGTACTAAATAAAATAGCATTTTTTTAATGAGACGGTTTAGCAATATGTCTTGTTTTTTTTATGATACTCAATTATTGCTCATTATCGTTCGTTTTTTATTACCACTTAAGTTCACTTACACGATTAGCTTATGTAACTGTAAAGGTGGACATAATTATATACAACAATTCAGCTGGTGGTTTTTTTTTCTTGTAAAAAAATCCATACAAATTAACTTTTAATTATTTAGAAAGATATGGTATTCAATTTCTTATACTTTCCTAATATACACGATGAAGGAAGTAAGAAGTGGAAAAAAGGCGTATTTAACTTTTACCTTTGTAAAAATATATGTACATATATTAGATAAAAAGTTTCGCTCATATCCTTCTTTTTATAAAGTGTGTGAAACTGGCATTTTATACTAGATCATTACACCTGCACCCTACTTGGAATATCATTAAGGGTTTGAATTCACACAAAATGACAGCTGTTTGAAGCGATATGTTACAAATCACAATAATATTACATCAGAGAAAAATGAGGATATTTAGACTTTTCAGAATAAAATAAAGTAAAAAAGTGACACCTGGTATACAAAATTGCAATGTGGCCATTGACTGAAAAAACCTGAGCCAGACAGACACGGGAATGAGATTATGCATATCTTTTAATTGATCATCTTATTCGAATTCATAAGGAGACAGTTTACTGGAGCTAATATTCTTAAAATTCGTTAGATTAGGATTATTTAATATTTGACAAGTATTTTGTATGCAGACACTTTGTAACATGTCTATATGAAGAAAGCATTACATAAGACCTTTTGGAACGGGGGTATACTTTATATTGTTGTTAACATAGACGCGTCTCTAAATTCTCAATATACTTAATCCCGATCAATTGTTACTCAACAAATCATAATGTTAATTGATTGATTTGCCTATTAAAATATATCAAACTAGTTAACAACGGAAATGCAATAGTGTTTTTGGTTTCTAATTATGTAACAATGGTGTTGGTGTTACAGTCAATGACATATTCTTCTTTCTTAGCGTTCATTATTCTTACATGATTTAAGTTTAATTTTTTTTTTGATCGGGTTTCGGACGAAAAACCTTGTTCCATCGAACCGTGTTCTGCTTATCCTAGAACATAATTTATGTTCCTAAATATTTGTCAGATTTCCAAACCTCCAAGAAGTA
The DNA here is from genome assembly GCA_029963805.1 of Aromia moschata. NCBI lineage: Eukaryota > Metazoa > Arthropoda > Insecta > Coleoptera > Cerambycidae > Aromia > Aromia moschata. The sequence continues at coordinate 2,581,110 of JAPWTK010000028.1, read as the reverse complement.
ATTAACCAATTGTAAAAGCATATTGTCAAAAAATGTATGATATACTGAATACTCCAATATGTTAAATTGAGTAGTCGGTTAATTATAATTAATAAAAAATTTTGTTTACTTTGTAAACTTCCTTTAAAAAAGGTTCGCGACAAGGGCATCTTATTATCTCTTGTAATAACCGAGATACCTTAGAAAAACGTCGAAAATGGGACACCCTGTAAAATAATTATCTAATTATAAAACATTGCAATTTAAAACACAAATTTTCTGACTAAAGATATGTGAAATAAGAAATTGTCTCTCCAGGACGTTGAAACCGCACTAACTTTTGAAGACTAAAATTGTACCGCTTACATATAGACCCACCGCATACGACAGACAGTCGGTCAGCGACTATTTTGTTGGAAGACACCGCAGACCGACCGACAGTAGGTGAGAAATCGGTGATAACTCGTACACGTACAGATAGTCGGTGGCGCGTTTAGAAGCCCTGTGAAGTCGGCACCTATGAATTGGAAAATAAATACTTTTGTTATCTATATCGTTTGCCCATCGTATGTCCATGTTTGCCCAGTAGACAATTTTTTTGCCCACCAACTGAAAACGGAAAAATTTAAAAAATAAAAAAAAAATCGAAAAACAAACATTAAAAAAAAACGTGGTTTCGCTACACCATTCGTTTGCCAAGGGTTTGCCCACGTTTGCCCAGTGAATAATTTTATTTGCCCACTTTTTAAAAAAATCGAAAAATAAAAAAGAAATCCATTAATGAAAAAATGAGAAAAAAACGTATTTCCTTGGGACCAGAAATTCAGTCTGGGCAAACGAAGTTCAGGGTGGGCAAACAAAAATAAAGGTTGGGCAAACAAAATTTAGGGTGGACAAACGAAAATAAGGGCTGGGCAAAATTTTTGTTTGTCCACCCTAAATTTCGTTTGCCTAGCCCTTATTTTCGTTTGCCCACCCTAAATTTCGTTTGCCCAGCCTTTATTTTCGTTTGCCAAGCCTTTATTTTAGTTTTCCCACCCTAAATTTCGTTTGCCCAACCCTTGTTTTCGTTTGACCACCCTAAATTTCGTTTGCACAGCCCTTATTTTCGTTTGTCCACCTTAAATTTTATTTGCCCACCCTGAATTTCGTTTGCCCAACCTCTATTTTGGTTTGCCCTCCCTGAATTTCGTTTGCCCAGCCTGAATTTCGTTTTCCCAGCCTGAATTTCTGTTTGTTTAGCATGAACTTCGTTGGCCCACCCTCAATTTCGTTCGTTCAACCTGAATTTGGTTTTGCCAGACCAGAATTTTGTCTGTCCAACTTGAATTCCCTTGGTTAACGAGACTTTTTTCTGTCGCCGTTCTGCGGAGGAATTTTATTTTCCCATTTTACGGTTAACTAAAATTGGGAAAGCGAATGTAACACTTGAGCATACATTGGCTAATCCTGGGCAAACGAATCGTCTCAAGGAAATACGTTTCTTCTCATTTTTTCATTGATGGATTTTTTTTTTATTTTTCGATTTTTTTTTAAAAATGGGCAAATAAAACTATTCACTGGGCAAACGTGGGCAAACCCTGGTCAAACGAATGGTCTAGCAAAACCACGTTTTTTTAATGTTTGTTTTTCGGGTTTTTTTTATTTTTTATTTTTTTTTTCCGCTTTCAGTTGGTGGGCAAAAAAATTGTCTACTGGGCAAACATGGGCATACGATGGGCAAACGATATAGATAACGAAAATCTTTATTTTCCAATTCAGGGGTGCCAACTTCACAGGGTTGCGTTTAGATAGACCATGGACGGATCAATGCATGTGCAAAGATTAATATACGTTGCACTATTACTAAAACGTAGAACAAGAATAAATAGTATTTTTTTTACGATGTTTTATTTACCCACTTACTAGTCAAAGTTTATTGAAATGAAAATTTCATATACTATTTAATAATCTTATATACAACACAGATTGTGACTATGTGGTACGCTACTGACCACGCATTGTATTTCGCCCAGCGCCGATTAAATTGTAGTTCGTGTGCGTTAACTCTATAACAGTGCTTTGTTCCATTTGTTACCAACTCGTCACAGTCCATAGAGTCGGTGACAAAAATGGAACAGGTTCCAACTTTTTAGTCGGGTCGTCTTTCTAGTCTGTCATCTGCGGTGTCTCGTTTAAACGTATACGTTGCATTCATACAGACAAAATTGTATGTGACCGATATAGTCGGTCCTCTGCGGTGGACCTTAGATTGAAATATCTAGTTTACTTCATCTAAAATCCTAAACAGATGAAGTACATTAGTCATATGATTACTCATACAGTATCAGTGTCGCCACACTCAACACAACATTGATTAACATCTTTGTACAATACCGGTGAAAGATAAGGTAAAGCTTTGGGATTACGCTTAATAAGTGTTAATATTTGTTAATATGAATTTTATGGAATAGTGTTGGGGGTAGACATCGTTCTCTATGAATATTTGAATAAATTATTGTATATATTAGTATATGGGGCATTTCACGCCAACTAAATGAGGTTAAAAAAAATTCTGTTTGAAACATATCACAATCGATAGTACTTGCTAAAAAACTAACTTCCCTAAAATTTTAGATTTTTTGAGCCACAAGGAGAGGGATGCTGAGGGTGAGAAGATACAAATTTTCGTTTCGACTCTAAAATTTCAATCTTTCTCGATTAAAAAATGAAAAAAATTAAAAAGAAGGTTGCAATGGTTTTCGATGTGCTTTTTTTGCGTAGAATACGATAAAAATAATCAATTCATAATTTCAAAATTATTGGGGGTAGTTTTCACCCTTATTTTGAGGATTGAAAGTTTAAAATCGAAATGTCGAAAAGTATGACAATTTTTTTTTTATTTTTTTTTCATTTCTTTCTTCTTTTTTTTGTGCTTTCGATTATTTTTTAATTCATAATGGGCGTCGACCAGGAACTGGCCCAAAAAACGGCCCAAAAGGTGAAAAAACGTGGTTTTAGCTTATTTTCTCATCCTGTGAGGATAGTAAATGGCAAGTGAATAATAAATTCCAAGGTTTTTGGGGTCGCTGATTACGAATCTAACGTCAGATTTTCAAAAACCAAAATGGCGGATCCAGTATGGCAGTCAACTTTTAAAAAATGGCTAAATTTTGAAATTTAAAAAATACCATCGTATTCTACGGGAAATTTTCTACGTTAGATTCGTAATCAGCGACCCCAAAAACCTTGGAATATATTATTCACTTACCATTTACTATCTCACAGGATGAGAAAATACGCTAAAACCACGTTTTTTCACCTTTGGGCCGTTTTTTGGACGAGTTCCTGGTCGATGCCCATCATGAATTAAAAATTAATCGAAAGTACAAAAAAAAAAGAAAAAAAAATTGAAAAAAAAATGAAAAAAAAATCGTGTCATACTTTTCGAAATTTCGATTTTAAACTTTCAATCCTCAAAATAAGGGTGAAAACTACCCCCAATAATTTTGAAAATATTTTTGTCGTATTCTACGCAAAAAACACATCGTAAACTACTGTAAACTTCTTTTCATTTTTTTTTCATTTTCTTACCGAGAAAGATTGAAGTTTTAGAGTCGAAACGAAAATTTGTATTTTCTCACCCTCACCATCCCTCGCCCTGTTGCTCAAAAAATCTAAAATTTTAGGGAAGTTAGTTTTTTAGCAAGTACTATCGATTGTGATATGTTTCAAAGTGAAAATTTTTTTTGACCTGACTTGGCGTGAAATGCCCCATATATACATTATTATATTAAAAAATATAATAATACTATTTGTATATTAATTCTAAAAAACTATTACTTAGTTCATAGAGTTTATTAGATTTCCTTTTACTACCATATTAAAACTTTTACTATCCTATTACAAACATATCTTTAACAACTCTCAAGTCCCCCCAACCTTCAATCGATTTATCAGAAAATCTAGCTGTGCAACCTTATTAAAATTTAGACCAATACCTTAAAATATATAGAATCCCTTCCTAAAAATATTCTGCAAATATCCCATAGAGCGTTACTGAGAACCCAGGGAATGCTCCAGTGTTTTTGAAATTTTTTTCGCAAACTTTGCTGACGGTTTTTTCACTATAAATCCTTTCTGTAAGAGGTGTATAGTCATCACCTAAAAAGTGAAGAGGGTCCCATGCGTCGTTTTCAAGATATGGCTAACTGAAATATCACGCACCGCCACTGTTATCTAGTGATACATATATCTCTTAGGTATACCTCTTTTGTGTAAATGAAAATTTTCTATCAATTTCATACTAAAAATTTACACGTACAAAAAAGTTACAGAAGAATAATCACTAACAGTTGCAGTTTACTGTTTAACACCTTGTATGACGTAACCAACCATAAATATATCCAGGTATTCTACATCAATAGAAACTAAGTCACAAAACAAGAAATAAAAAAAAATATGTTGACATTTTTGATAATAATATGTTTTTATGATCTAAGCAAGTTTGGTTACACCGAGTCCTAGAACATACCAATGAAACATGGTAACATTCGTTATGTGACACACTGTATTACAAATATTTTAAACATTTTCTATTTATATATGCATATACAGGGTGTCTCAGCTATTAGTTTACAGACTTTATCTGCTCACCCAGGATAGTTAACAAAAAATGTATATACAAAAGTTACTTGAATTCATGACGCCTATAAAATGACATATTCCGTTTGACATGTGCTAGTGACCTTGAGGTTATGTCAGTGTCAATATAAGTTTTTTAAATACAACACCCTGTATTTTTCGACATTTTTGGATTTACCGAACAATTCTACATATATTTCATATAACATACCCTATACCTATCTTCAACCGTTTTCGAGATCTTAAAAGTCAAACAGCTATTATTTTATAATACAAAGAATTTTCAGTTTGCCTTGTTTGTCCTCAATTTGAAAATGTATTAAACTAATTGCTTATAATTACTGAAATATCCCATTGATCTGATTAAAATTACTTTTAACAATGCCTCTCAATTGTTTCAAAACTGACAAGGCAAACTGAAAATTCTTTGTATTGTGAAATAGTAGCTGTTTGACTGAAAATCTTGAAAACGGTTGAAGATAGGTATAGGGTATGTTACATGAAATATGTGTAGAATTGTTCGGTAAATCCAAAAATGTCGAAAAATACAGGGTGTTGTATTTAAAAAACTTATATTGACACTGACATAACCTCAAGGTCACTAGCACATGTCAAACGGAATATGTCATTTTATAGGCCTCATGAATTCAAGTAACTTTTGTATATAATTTTTTTTGCTAACTATCCTGGGTGAGCAGATAAAGTCTGTAAACTAAAAGCTGAGACACCCAGTATATTTATTTATATATTTATTAAATAATTGTGTCTGGTGACAAATATCATACTTACAAGTACATACGATATAAAGTGACAATAATGTATTATAAATATACATATAAAAATTATAATGTATATACAAAGTTGGAGTGGGTACTGGAACCTTCGGCGTAGAAACAAAAAACTGGAGGTTTTCCACGAAACACCGAACTCCTACACTTTTCTCGACGCGCGTTTAAAACTAAAACAGTTTTAATCTTCTCCTGAAGATGCCAACTTGGTTGGCGAAATGCGCGTCGAGAAAAGTGTAGTAGTTCGGTATTTCGTGGAAAACGTCCAATTTTTTTTTATATATACAAAGTTATCTGATAATATTTAATTAACAATTAATAACCGAGCTTTTGACGAATACTGTACGCATGAGTGTAAATAAATCTGAAGATGCTCTCCATATAAATACAACTGATATTTTTTTAAGTATATCATTTTCACATGCAATAAGCAGAGTATCATGATTCCGATTAAACTTGTGTTTGTGGCTATACTGTAGTACTGTAGTTACAGGTAAGTCGAGAATAAAAAAAAAAACACTTAGCCACAGTAGGTACTTGTAAATGTAAAGCATACAGTTAACGTTTTTTTTTTATACATATTTACAGATAATTCAATCGGCTGCAAGTCTGATCTCGGTTTCGACCCATTTGTGGAATGTTATGTTAATGTTATGTTATGTTAACGATATATCTGAGTGAATCACACAACAGTTGGCAGACGAGATCCAGAGTTTGTCAAGTCTAGTTCTGAATCTAACTGCGATTGGAGTTAATGTTGACGGTGGAGGGGACTGCCTCGCACCACTTGATATGTTTCTAGATGCCTCAAATTCCTAGACGTAATTTACGATGAACAACCTGTATATGAGAATGCCCTTCAACTAGCTTTTGCGGAGGGAAAAACCCGTTTGGACGAGCACATCAAGTTGAACCAAGAATTTTCTCTGAATTGTGTACAGTACACTGACAACTGCGAGGGTGAGTCATAAATACTATTCATTTTGGTAAGATTTCAACATGATAGACAAATGTTATGAATAGTATAAGATTATTATCGTTAGCGAGACTACTACATACATACTTGGCGTATACTGTTCATACTTTAGAATGACTGACTGTTCATTTGATTAGCTCTTGATATTAAAATTTTAATTCATAGCTACAAGCCCGTTCGTTGTTGCTGAAGTACAGAGACTGTTGCCGACTGTAAGAAGGGTCCCGTATCAACTATTATCTGAGATACACTATTTGGGTAACAATTTGGAGGTCAATTGCCAGATTACTCGTACAAGTTGGGCAATGAACAACAGTGCAATTATAAAAAACGCAACTAGTTGTCTCGCCCTTAAAATAGAGCAGGTTAGTAAATAATCTGTGGGGAATTTGGCGACCTTCCTCTCTATTAGTTTTTGGTTTGTTGGATTTTAGGTTCGGGAGTAGTTTAGTAAATAATGTGGACAGATCGAATGATACTTGAGCAACATTAGAGACGGTCAAGGGTAAATTCCTTGTCTAGGGTTCAGGTAAGGCAACAACGAAGAAACAGCAAACAAAGTTTTCGGGGTCTTAGATCAATGTAGTACAGCTTCAGCAAGAAGTTAAAGGGTTCTACACTGTTGAGGGCAATACACCCAAAATGGTGTTTGCAGTTGCTTCGTTGTTTTGTTTTCTGGGCCCTAGGAATTTTCCTCACCATAGTTTACAATTTGACCCATGACATTGATTCTACTAATTAAACTAATCTGACTGAAATAAATGATTTAGTAGAATGCAGCTCTAACTAAAAGGTTTTTAAATAATGACGTAACTACTAGAATGAGACATTTTTTTTATTTCCCTTTGTACGTTATAAATATGTTTTTTGTGTTCTGTTTTAGACCGCACTCGACTCAGATTATGTCCCCACAGATGATTCAATAGTTGCTGCATGTGCGAAATTAATTGACACTACCAAAAACACCTATGACTCATCCATTGAAATTTTGGACGTCAACTACAGGAACATTGGCAGTTAAATGGACGAGAGAGTTACAATTTTCTTTGATAATGTTTTGAGTGTTACACAGAGAGTAAATAACACAGCAATAGCTTTTCTCGACATCGTGAGAGACTTCAATGTATCTGCCAGTTGCGATATGCCTTTTAAACAGTCGTTCTTTAATTCTGTGCTGCCTACAGAAGGATCTGTAGGACACAGGTCTATATTTAACGACTTACTCGGTCAGTTTGAATCCGCCGTTGTTTGTATATACAGTTTTGTTCTTGGACAATCTCAATATTGAAGCACGTATCGGAGAATGTAATGGAAACGAGGATCTTCCGGCATGCCAGGCACTTTTAAAGAGTATAGTTGAGTTGAAAACGGTTGAAATACCTTGGTCCATGGAGAAAATCAGGAATTCGACGTCTGTTTTGTTCTATCAGAAGGCTACGGCATATCGAGGGTCCCTAGCGGTGAAAGCGATGAAAATCGCGGAAAAAATATGATAACGTTTTATCAACCCTAAAAAGTTGTATTCTCATTGTAATATAATTGTGTAACTTTACTAACTATTGAAATGCAATAAATTAATCAAATAATTCTGATTTCATTGATGATATCCAAAAATAGTTGAAAATTGGAATCTGAAATATTTGTCTTAATTTAAAATATAAGAATCTTTATCTTGTAAAGTAGAATTGCATCTTATTCCTATTCTGTGTTATTCAGACTAGGACAAAGGGTCTAGATGATCTTGCTGAACACAATTTCTTCATGTATGTACTATGCACAAGGACATTGTGTCTGATATTTGAGACAGTTCACTTCTGGACTCCCTGATGTTTTGAAACGCCCTTTAATAATCCTGTTTTATGAGATTTTGTGACATACAGAAAATGCCCAAAATGAAGCTCAGACAAATGTTATGAGGATTTCGCCTACCATCAGATTTCAACGGATATTATCCAGACATTTTACATATTATCGGACCATATTAAAAAGAGAGTTTGATTCGATGCCGAAGATGGAAACTAATCTATATTTTCTTATTGTATATGTAATGCACTCCGCGTATTTTTGTATTGTTCTTATTTTTTTTTACTGTAGATGCTTTGTAACACATTTAATTTATATAAATGCCCAAAATAAATCCTCCATTAATCCATCTTTGGATCCTTGTCATTATTATTTCTTATTCCTTCAACTGAGCAGTGAAAACCTAGCTGTGAAAGATTATATTTGTGACATCATTGTGTCATGAAGACCGATCCCATGGTAGGCGAATTTGTTGGAAGTTATTTCAAAATCGATAGAGGTAAGTTCTGGCCAGAACTTACTTAACTAGTTTAATTCTTACCTCCTCTGTATGCTCCTAAAATATTGTCCCAAACTTACCGAATACCCTGTATAACAGTCTACTTTTATCATGGACTATTTTAAAATCAATTTCAGCAAGGATCATATTGCTATTACTGTTAGGGCTTTAGTGTAAAACGATATTCTGAAATCAATTAAATTGAATTACATTAAAAATATACCCCAAATTATTTATGTAATTAATATATTAGGAGCATATCGTATCCGTTCGTTAAATGTCGTTAGAGAGTTTCTCACTGGGTTTAGTTTAATATGTGTAGTGCCCTTCTCAAAACATATTTACTGCCCTCATGTCAATTAACGAGTCTAAACGTTATTCAACATAAATAATTTAAATTCCGTTTAACATAAAATTGTTTACAGAACTGTTCATTATCTTCTATTTATATTTCGTAGAATATATCGCAGATACTATAATTTTGATTTTATCTTTTATGTACAATATTGGTAAAATGTGAATTAAATTCTAGTAGTTAGGGTATTATTTTTATTGTCAGGGGTCTGTGCTATGCAGAAAAAGACAATATGTATGGGACAGTTTATGAGATAGTCTCCTTTAATTTTAAAAGTTGAATTATTGATATAGGTTTAGGATTATAGCAGTCTTTGGGGGACAGTAGTTCCACCAATAGGGCCCATCGATCTCTGGCTTCACCACTAGACTATAATCACCGCCATATAATAATAATTTTCTAAAAAAATAGTTTTTTTTTTCGAAAAATATGTATACCTATTTCAATTACATTTACTTTTGCCTAATTCTGTACAGGCGATAATAAATCTGTTATTCCTGAAATAGAATACTATAAATACACCAATTTTAGTTGGACTGCTTAGAAACAGGAGTATCATGGGTTTGTTAACATTTTTGTCTGTGGCTATAGTTTGCTTTCAGGTAAGAGAAACTAATTATAATTCAACAAAGTTTTTCATTATCTTTTTATATTATTTATAAAAACTTTTTTTATATGTTGCTTATGTTTCAAAAAACAAAATAATGTTTCTGTCAGTAGCGGCCAGTTGACATGCTCGTATTTCCGTAAGCAGGCATGGGACCTACACTTCACACAATCTTCAGGGAAAACTTGCGAATTTTTTTTTCCAAAAATCTTTGACTCCGGGCAGATCTTGGAAACGGCTTGCAAAATATTTGCGAATTTTTTTTTTCATAATCACCGAGTAAATACAATTTTTTTGTACTTGTGATTTTTGCAAAATTCTTATTTTACGTACCTAAAGATGCAACTATTGGAAAATCTCACAGACGAAATGTTGGGATGAAATAAAAATTCAAATTACCATAACTTTTACAGATCTCAAAATGTCAAAAAAACTTATAAAAAGGTATAAAAAAGACTTTTCGCAAGTTTTCCCTGAAGATTTTTTAGTAGCCACCCTAAGTAGCTAAATTATGGTGTGAGTCCCATGCCTCTTTACGAAAATACGAGCATGTCAAATTCCACCGGCCGCCACTGGTTTCTGTACAACTACGTTTCAGGCAACAGAGAACGTTCTTGCCGAAGGCAACATAACAGATGACGCCCAACAAGCCTTAAATTCGTACTTCGAGGAAATTCGGTTCTCGGCAAGAATGATGGCTGCTGCGACCTCAATTTATTGGAACAATCACATTAACGACACCACTGAGATAGTTTTCAGTCAACTGAATGGTGAAATTCATAACTTTTCACTTATAGTGCAAAACTTGACCATATTTGAAAACTATGTTGTCAATGGTAGCGAGTGTATCGAGCCTCTTGCAATGTTTCTAGATATAGAAAATTTGCATATAGATGTAATTTCTGATGAAGAAGCGGTTTATAGCAACATCCAACAACATGCTTCAGCGGAGTTCCAAAATAGCTATAACAAGTACACCGAGTTGAACCAAGAATTTTCTCTAAATTGTATTCAATATACAACAAACTGTGAAGGCAAGTGAAATAGTAAATTCAGTGGAAAACTTATTATATAATAACCGTATACTTATGATATTATCAATACTGTATTATAATGTTGACTGGTATGCATATTTGATCTGAGTATAACTGACAGTTTTAATTACAGCTACAAGTGAGTTTATTGTGGCCGAAGTAGAAAGGGTATTACCCAAATTAAGAAGAATCGCTTACCGTTTATTGACAGAGATTCATTATTTGGGTTACGAGTTAAGGGTTAAGTGGGAGCTTACCCGCACCAAGTTATTAATTGATCACAACGTGGCTATTAGAAATGCAACCAGTTGCCTTGTATCGAAGCTGGAACAGGTTAGTGAAAAAATTGACTTTTATTAACATAAATAAATTATTTTATTATACATAAATATTACCGATTGAACAGAACTTTCCATTGTTGCCAAGCATGTAAAAATCGACAAGGTTCAAATTTAGGTCTAAAAATTACAAGTCGAACCCATTGACGAGGAATTTATATTCCCACGTGTAATTTTAGGGTATCTTCAACTCAACAACGGATGTTCCTACCAATTCTACCGGATCGATTTCGACAGACTATTTAACCTTAATTCAAGTTTCTGAAGATGCGTATTTGTTGGCTATACAACATTTACTTGATAACTACCTAAATATGCTCAACCAATGCGTGGAAGGCTCTAGAATTGTCACCTCTACACTTGCCAATCTAACGTATAGGGCGAATACTACGGTATACAGTCTACTGGAGGTTGCAGGATATTTTGACGTAGCATCGAACTGCAGCTTACCAGTTTTAGACTCTGTGGCCAGCAGAAACGTATTCACGCAGACGTCTCCCGACTACCAGTACGAAATAACCTCTTTGTTATTTCGGTACGATGATGGCATTAACTACCTGGAGGAAATATTTAAGGAAGTCGTAACCAGTAGCAAACAGTTGAAGGGATGTGGCGTAGACCAGGATTCTCCTGTCTGCAAGGCCCTTTCGGAGAAAATCATTGCTAAAACGGCGGAGATACCCTGGTTGATACAGAAGTCGGAAAATTCGACGTCCATACTTTTGTATCAAACTGCTACAGCGATAAGAGAGCGGGGAGCTGTGAAAGTGGCAGAAGCTGCTGAAGATCTGGCGGCTGCTTTGTTTACTTTCAAAAGTTGTATACAGAATGATTTATGAATGTTGTGCCACTGGAGTTGTGCCTGAATAAGCATACAAGTATATTGTTTTTAATAAAGATAAATACAATATAATTGTAATATTTTGTTTTTGTTTATTTAGAAAATTGATCAATGTGGAATCTGGTAGATTGATCGAATTAAAAACACATATTTTTTACCAGCGGGATGTCTTACTTCAACTGAAGATGTTAGTGCCAACCTATTACTTATTACTGAAGATGTAAACGCAAACTCAAATCTAGCTGAGAGCATTCCAGGTAGAGCAGCTACTGGAGTTGAAACACCTGTCCCATTTGTTGCTATTTCCGATGCTGTATTAAAGTCCGTGACAGTACTACCCTATATACTCCTCAATTAAGTGTCTCAGTTGAGACATAATCCTCTGTACCCAAACCACAATTAAAAATCTCAAAACGAGGCAGAACTCAAACAACAACTATTCAACGATCTGCTGTTTTGACAGCTTACCCATACAAAAATGATCTTCAGGCTGCAAAACAATTATAAGTAGCATACGCTAAGGTAAAATGATGATTAAACATGAAAATATCAAAGACTAACTCTAACGAACTAAAGTTTATAAAGACTAAATACTCATTAACTATTTTGTTTTTCAGAAAACGCATTATGTATCTTTAGATAACAAGTGCTTAATAACTAATAATCGTCACTTATTTTTACCTTCTTTTAAAAAATCATAAAAAATTTGCAAAGTTGGAGTAGTTCATATATTACATATTTCTTTATAATATTTTATCTTTATATCCTTAATATAACAAGTTCTTAATTCTTAATATACGATAGTTTCATCTCAACTGAATTATCTTATCTATTTTTTTTAAATTTTGTTACAGGTCTTCTCACTTGGTTTAGTTACCACTTCATTTTAATATAGATATCCAAAAAAAAGCGTCATCAAAGTTGGCCGAGAAAAAAAAGACGTATTTCTATTCTTAATCGAATTTATAACCTTATTTACTTGTCAATACTGTCACATTATATGACAGCCATTGTTTATTTTACAAATTGTAACAGTCACTTGTCAAAAGTTTGACATAACCGAAAAGCTTAGACATGACCGCTATTTGCATCTCTCTCGTTCATAGCCAGAGTAGAGGACGTTTTTTTTGGATGTCTATATATGTAGTGCGCTTCTTAAAATATATTCATTGCCCACATCGAAAAAAAACTCGAAGATCCTTTAAATGGTACATATTAAATAAGGTACGATCTGCAGAGTTAACGAGCGACCACATAGACACATCCAGTTGGTATTATCAAGAATTATGAACAAAACTTGTGCCTGTTGGTTTATTGTGCTATTTGTCCAAAACGTACTCGAGAAAATCAGAGGTAAAAATAACATCAAGGTACTCACAAAAAATCATACAGGTACATAATATGTACAACGTTTACGATATTGCATGATTGATTAAGGAATTACCGTTCATTGCTGCACTCATAAAAAAAGACAAGTGGGCTTTGTGCTTATTGATCATATTTCCAAAACTTCCGGTAGGGCAAGTAACAAGTTTTTAACATAGTACGAAAAAAAATAATTAGGAAAGTAAATCAATTGGCGAAAACTGCATCCTTCTATCAAAAGATATCTACGATCAAAATAGATCAGAATTTTCTGGGACGTCCAAAACACGATGTTTTTAAAAATCAAATTAGTAACCCATTTGTAACAGTATATATGTTTGGAAAGCGGAAGAATGGAGGTTTTGTTTGGTGTAAACAGATACAGGGTGTTGCATTCAAAATAGTGGCGAATTTTATGGTTGAAATTGACTGAATGGCACGAAAAAACTGTTTGAAATATTACTATTTTAAAAAGTAAATTTACATTGACTGGCGAAAACCTCATTCTTCTAAGTTCATAATACCCGGTAAAATCATAATACCGGGTGTATTATGATTTATTGTCATAGTTTAGTAAATAGCAGTTAATAATCAAACGATAGTTAACAATCAAACATAAATATTAATTATGGTTACTAGTGGGACGGTTGATATTGTTTTTTATTTACAAGCTTTTTAATGTTAGGAGTTGTTTCGTTAAGTGCACCGTAAATCGTGTTCTACAATCAGTCTCTTCGTGGCTTTTGTTTTTATAGCAACTAATGTTGAGAAACCGCTTTCACACCTGTAAGTAGTACCGGAAATCACTATCACGAAAATCACTATCACAATCTCTATCACGGCGACCATTAACACACGAGTAGGTATCAGGCGATTAGTGATTTTGTAGTAAAGCAAACCGTTGTTTATGTTTTATTATAACGAGCCATTCAAAAAAAAGTCATCAAAGTTGGCCGAGCAAAAAGAGACGTGTTTCTATTCTTAAATTTAAAACCTAATTGTCAAGGCTGTCACATTATGTGAGAACTATTACACTGGCACACAAAAAAAAGTTGTCATTACTTTTGACCAGACCCATCTAGGGTTATGCATTTCGATGCGCTGAATCCGAATTTGAGGTCGGTTTAACCCGTACATCCTCAAAATATTGAGTAAATTGCAAAAAACCGCTAAAAATCGCTAACAATAGCAAAACAATGCAGTTATTGCACTCTACAGAAGCCAAGTTATCCACTAATGCAGAGCTGCAGTCTCTGGATGACGACGTCTGCGGGCCTGCTTTCTCACCCTGACCAGCCGCCGATACTGCGGTTCCGAATCTCTGCATCGTAAAACACTTATCGCTTGTGCCTGCCATTACGGCATCACGCCGTTAACCCAGGGACTCTGCCAAACGGTGCTGTTGCCCACCGTCACCACGTGGAGGTGCCCTGGTTACAAGCGATAGGTCTTTCAACAATTTCATCAAGACATACTACTGTGTGTAAGTGTTTGTTTATTATTGTGAGTAAGAACAATACTATTTTTTGATATTATCTACTACTTCATTACTGTTTTTTTACGTTTTTTTTGGAATATATTTAAAGTTGGAGGGTGTAAAAACCAAACCGACTTCGGATTTGAATTCAGCTAATCAAAATACATAAGAAAAATACTTGATTTAGTTTAACAAATTTTTTTTCGTTTGCATAATTGCGATTTTTCACGATTTTTTAGCAATTTTCAGCGGCTATTCGCAATGTACTCTAATTTTGGAGGGTCTACCAGCTAAATTAACTTGTGATTTGGATTCAGCGCATCAAAATACACAAAAAACATACTTGATCTAGTTCTAAAACATTTTTTTCGTTCTTATAACTTCAATGTTTACGATTTTTAGCGATTTTCAGCGGTTTTTTGCAATTTACTCTAAATTTGAAGGGTTGACGAGCTAAATCAACTTCAGATTCCGATTCAGCGCATCGAAATACATAATAAACATACTTGATCTAGTTCGTAAAAAAATTTTCGCTTGCATAACTGCATTTTTTTGCCATTTTTTTTTTTTTTGCAATTTCCTCAAAATTTTGAGGGTGTACGGGTTAAATCGACCTCAAATTCGGGTTCAGTGCATCGAAATACATAATCCTAGATGGGTCTGGTCAAAAGTAATGACCACTTTTTTTTGTGTGCCGGTGATTATTAGTTTTACAATTGTGACAGCCACTTGTCAAAACTTTGATAACAAAGTTTCGTATCGAGCTTCGTCATAACGCTATTTCCATCTCTCTCGGTCATAGCCAGGCTTGATGACGTTTTTTTATGTCTCTATATTACTAACTAACTAGACAACCAGCGGTGCTGCGCCATCCTATCAGTATTAGCCGCCGCTAGGTCACGAAAAAATCTCAGCGTAATTATCACCCATAATTACCCCCCAATAAATGTTCATTTTACCCCTTTAAGGGTAATTACTTCCAGGTTCGGAACCAATGTTTTAAAATCTATAGAGGTCAGTTCTAGTCAGAACTTACTTAACTAGATTAATTTCTATCTTCCCTGAATACCCTGTGTAACAGTCTAGTTTATCATGAACTCTATTAAAATTAATTTCAGCATGGATCATATTGTCATTAAGTTAGGTTTTATGTAGAATTAAAAAATAAAACTCATTATTCTTTAAAAAAAATAATTATTATAAAAAAATATAAATTTTTTCTTATAAGAAATATCTTAATTTCCTTAATATAACAAGTTCTAAATCTGAGTTTCATCTCAACTGACCTATATCTGATCATCATAACATATAAAATTCTTCCTTAATTTTTAATTTGGAGGTAAAAAAAAAACTTTGTATATGTAATAAAAACATACCCCAAATTATTTATATAATTAATATATTAGGAGTATATCTGTTTAAATAATGTAGGATGTCGTTAGAGATCTTCTCACTGGTTTTAGTTAAGAGTTATTATTTTAATATCTGTAGTATCTAATGTTTATATGATACATATTAAATAAAATAAGATCTGCAAAGTTATTGAGTGACCACATAGATACATCCAGTTGGTATTATCAAGAATTATGAATAAACTTTCCTAGAACTGTCCTAAGAGTTAATGTCAATAAACGAGTTTAAGTATTATTCAACATTTCCACTTGGTGATAGATTCTCGTAATAAATTTAAATTCCGTCTAAATAAATGTTTAGAGTTTTACGTTATTTTCTATTTATATTTCGTAGAATATATCGCAGATAATGTCACTTTGTTTTTATATTTCATGTATAACTAATATAATACTGGTAAATTAGATTCTAGTAGTTATGGTATTCCTTTTATTGTCAGTTGAAGAACAATGTGTATAGTATACAGTTTATGGGATAGTCTCCCTTAATTTTACAAGTTGAATTGTTGAAATATGCTTAGGATTATAGCAATATTTGGGGGACAGCACTTCTGCCATTAAATCGAAAATTGCGTATATTTCAATTATATTTACTTTTGCCTAATACTGTACAGGCGATAATAAATCTGTTATTCGTGACATAGAGTTCTATAATAATACTAATTTCAGTTAGACTGCTTAGAAACAAGAGTATCATGGGTCCATTAACATTTTTGTCTGTGGCTATAGTTTGCTTTCAGGTAAGAGAAAAAAAAATATAATTCAATAAAAGTGCTTTTTTATAGTGTTCAAACAAAATAGTGTTTCAGTACACCTATGTTTCAGGCAACAGAGTATGTTCTTGCCGAAAGCAACATAACAGCTGATGCCCAACAGGCGTTAAACTCATACCTTGGGAAATTTAAGCAATCTGCAAGTATGATGGAGGCTGCGATGTCAATGTTTTGGAACAATTACTTTAACGAATATTTTACGATGATTGTGAGTCAACGAAATGGTGACATTGAAAACATTTTGCTTATACTTCAAAACTTGACCGTATTTGAAAATTATGACGTTAACGGTAGCAAGTGTACCGATTCTCTTCCAATATTTGTAGATAAAAAAAATTGGTTTGTAAATGAACAAACGACTTACATCAACATCCGACAACATGCTTTAGCAGAGTTCCTAAATAGCTATAAAAAGTATACTGAGTTGAACCAAGAATTTTCTTTAAATTGTATTCAATATACAACAAATTGTGAAGGTAAGTCAAACACTAAATTCAGTGGAACACTTATTATATAGAGACATCAAAAAAACGTCATTAACTCTGGCTATGAACGAGAGAGATAGAAATAGCGGTCATGTCTAAGCTTTTAAGTTATGTCAAACTTTTGACAAGTGACTGTCGCAATTTGTAAAATAAACAATGGCTGTCATATGATGTGACAGTCTAGACAAGTAAATAAGGTTATAAATTCGATTATGAATAGAAATACATCATTTTTTTCTCGGCCAACTTTGATGACGTTTTTTTTGGATGTCTCTATATAAGAAGCGTATATTTGTGATATTATCAATACTGTATCAATATTATATGTTGATTGATATTTCATATTTGATCTGAGTATAATTGAAAGTTTTAATTACAGCTACAAGTGAGTTTGTTGTGGCCGAAGTAGAAAGAGTATTACCCAAATTAAGAAGAATCGTTTATCGTTTATTTATGGAGATTCATTATTTGGGATACGATTTAGGTGTTAAGTGGGAGCTTACCCGTACCAAATTATTAATTGATCACAACGTGGCTATAAGAAATGCAACCAGCTGCCTTGTATCGAAATTGGAACGGGTTAGTGAAAAAATTGACAGAAATAAATTCTTTTTTTTAATGTAAAAATAATGAATATCATGTGTCCTACCCAAGAAGACTAGAATTAAGGAGACCGAACTGCGGTGTTTCGCTGTATAACGCGACGGGCTCGAATATGTCCGCCTCCAGAGGCGCTGTAAATAGTTGTGTACCACGGTTGCCACGGTATACAAATAGAAAGCTATACGTATACCGTGGTTCTGTACTAATCTGTGTGCGTTAGAGGTTAGAGTCCGTGTGCCCTGTGGTTAGGTTATGTGAATGTCCGTGGTGCGAATACATGTGGCAGACGCTCGATATTTTTTGTTAATTTGTTGTTATCATTGCAATTACAAATTTTCGTAATTATCGTTATGAAAATATACTCAAAACATTTCATGTTACATACTACAAAGTTATCAATACAACAAAAGAAAATATTTCATTTCATACATACATCAGTAATTTGAAATAATGTCAGGTTATTCTGACGCTTCGGAACGGTTCTTGTATCATACAAATCACACAATGCAACACAGCACTTTAGAACCATATTTATTTAACATTCGAATTGTATTTTTATTAAAGCCAAAGATATAAAAATAAATAAAAAACCATCCCTTCCGGGGGTGAGTTTTGATCGGTGGAGGGGTTGGTGAGGGTCGGAAGTTATCTTCAACACCACCACCGTGCTCAGCAACGGGGGAAAAGCCGTTTTTTACAAGGAAATGATGTAGGGGGGTGGTTTTTGGCCGTTTTGGGGGGTTGCGCAATCCCAAAGAGACATTCTGACACCGGCATCGTGTTCAGCATCCTCGAAAACGGAGGGGGGGAGGTACTCTCGATCCGGGTAAATCGAGATAATTTTTTCAGGGTTTTTTCCGACTCACAGACGCCACTATATTAGAGGCATCAAAATAGCACGATAATAAACAGCGTAACTTCGAGCGTGGATTGACGGGCGAAAAATCAATCGATCAGGATGATTCTTTTTTTAAATACTGGAAATTGAGTCTAGTTTAAATAGTAAACTGTCGGTGGGGGTCTCAGATGCACTGGAAAAGAGCTGCGCGCGGAAAAACCAGGCGCAAGAACTTTTGGCAAAGAACTTTTAACTTTGGACGTAACAAAGTTTTTCCAGTGCATTGGAGAGTTTTACTTGATAGACTCAATTAAAGAGTAAATCCTGACGAGTCCAAAGACACCAGAACGATTGCTGTGGGATTATTAGAACGCGAGATATGAGCAGTTGAAAAAAAAAAAACATAATTCAAGATGGCGGCGGACGGGGCAATTTGGAAAATTCGCAAATTCAGGGTTAAGGTCGAGAAGACCCTTTCGAATGAGTAACAAAAGAGAAAATGTATCCGAAATTTTTGGGTCACACCTATAAAATATTCCTAAATGCACTGGACTACTTTAATTGTGTATTTTTTGAGCTATAAACTTTTTTTGTCTTGCATTGAAAAACTGTT
The DNA here is from genome assembly GCA_029963805.1 of Aromia moschata. Lineage (NCBI taxonomy): Eukaryota > Metazoa > Arthropoda > Insecta > Coleoptera > Cerambycidae > Aromia > Aromia moschata. The sequence continues at coordinate 2,561,704 of JAPWTK010000028.1, read as the reverse complement.
CTTTTTAGAAAAATAAAAGTGTAATGGTTGTCATATTTCCGTTTGCGAAATGCCAAAATAGAAACAGCTACTGCCAAGAATTAGTAGTATTCGTTAGCATTAGTATTAGTGGCTTTAGTAATTTTTGATAAGCTATTTTGAAAAAGAACGAGACAATTATGGTCCATTACTGCCCTTAAGAGCTGTTGGAGAGGTAATTTAAATATGAAATTAAAATAATTTTCCATTTCTAATTCCATCTCCAAACTTGAATGTTTCTACTGTTAGTCCTATTTTATAAAAAGTAAAAAATAATGAACCTTTAAATCCACCTAGAAAACATAATCCTATAAGAGGGTTGCAAATACTATTGAGTAGTTTTATATATAAATATTGAGTAGTTTTATAAAAATCTGGCATTAGTACGCTCTAAAACATACGTATTTGATGAGGTGTATAGGTCTTTATTTTATATATGAAGTATATGTGAAAATGATAATGACTGTTTATCTTCCTTCAAAGAGTGAATTCCTGTGAGTATGAAAATTGTGTGACTGAGTAACTAAGTGAATTCAAAGAGTGAATGAGTGGAAACAATGGAAAATTACTATTAAAAAAATAGAATATCATTTTGACAACATGTCTGGAGACATGATAGGAAGCTCTAATAATAATTCACGTTCAGATTGTGTGGTAGGTCCACACTTCTGACATGAAGATGTCACTAGAGAAAAATCCCGATGTTTTACATCGTTTGCTTGTTCACAATTTATGTACTTTTTAACATTCTCTAAACTATTTTCAGTGATACAAATCGGAATGAACTGAACTTTCCATTGTTGCCAAGCATATAAAAATCGGCAAAGTGTTCTTTGAATTACAACGGCTCAAATTTAGGTATAAAAATTACATGTCGAACTTATTGACTATGAATTTATATTCCTAGGGTTTACTTGTTTTCTTTCATTGCTTTTAATTTTAGAGTATCTTCAACTCAACAAAGGATATTCCGACCAATTCTACCGGATCGATTTCGACAGATCTTTTAGCCTTACGTCATGCTTCTGAAGATGTGTATTTGTTGGCTACACGCCATTTATTTGATAACTACCTAAACATGCTCGACAAATGCGTGAAAGGCTCTGGAATTATCACGTCTACAATTGCCAATCTAACGCACAGGGTGAATACTACGGCATATGCTCTACTGGAGGTTGCAAAAAATTTTGAGGTGGCACCGAACTGCAGCTTATCAAATTTAAAATCTGTGATCAGAAGAAATGTATTCACGCAGAAGTCTCTTGACTACGAGAACGAAATAACCTCGTTATTATATCAGTACACTGATGGCGTTAACTACCTGACGGAAATATACAGGGAAGTCGAAACCATTGGTAAACAGTTGATGGGTTGTTACATAGAGCAGGATTCTCCGGTTTGCAAGGCCCTTTCGGAGAAGGTCATTGCTAAAACGGCTGAGATACCCTGGTTGATACAGAAGTCGGAAAATTCGACATCAATACTTTTGTATCAAACTGCTACAGCGATAAGAGAGAGAGCAGCTGTGAAAGTGACAAAAGCTGCTGAAGATCTGGCGGCTGCTTTGTTTACTTTCAAAAGTTGTATAGAGAATGCCTTATGAAAGTTGTGCTACTGGAGTTGTGATTGAGTAAGCATAAAATTGTATTGCTGGCAATAAAGATAAATACAATATATTTATAATAT